>VZTG01001545.1:863905-920841 GCA_013397845.1 Melanocharis versteri
CAGCACAGCCCGGGGCAGCACAGCCCCTGCCAGCACAGCCCGGGGCAGCACAGCCCCTGCCGGCACAGCCCGGGGCAGCACAGCCCCACAGCCCCTGCCTGCACAGCCCCTGCCAGCACAGCCCCTGCCAACTGGCTGCCACCCAGCCTTCAGCAAAGGCAGCAATCTGTCCTGCTCCTGACCAGGGGAAAGGCGCTGGCTTTGGGAGGGTCAGGCGAGCGGCAGAAAGGGGAGGAATGCAGGAGGGAAAGAATAGAACCAAAACCTGGTGAGGCTGGGGCAGCTTGGGCAAGTTCAGGGAATCATCTCTGTGAGCTTTATGAAATTGATAAGCGCCTGCCCCCTTGCTTTTTAAATATTCCTCTCTCCTGTAAAGCCTGTTCTGCACATGAGCCACGGAGTGTTTGGAGTGGGAGAAAGAACTGAGTGTCACAGGAGCCTCTCCCTCGCTCTGTCCTCATTCGGCACAGTTCTGCTGCCTTCTATATTGCATTTGGCAGCAGTCGCAGTGCTGACTTCCCAGCTAATGAAGATGTTTTACATTTAGGGAAGGCTGCACGAAATGAAAACCACATTTTCTTCACAACTGTTGTTGCAGGTTGCCCGTCCTTAGTGCACACAGATTCAGGCTTATGTAGAAAAGGTCACAGAGCCTATTTAGGTGCCTTTTCAGCCAATGGCTTTTGAAGGGTTATAAATCCATAAAATTGCCACCTTCTTTTACTTGTCCCTCAAAGAACTCCTCCACACCCTTTTTAATGAGACTCTCTCGTTCCATGTTCTAGCATCCTCAGTTTCAAAAAGAAACAAACACGACTGTAATATCCCCTTTGCTGGCATTAATTTGCTGTTGTATGCTTCGCTTGCTTTGTTTGGTTTTTAAGAAGCAAGAAGTAAAATATTTCTGCTAGCAGGGCATATAAAAGATTGTTGCTTTTCTGACCTCCCTATTATATTAATAAAAGCTAGGAAGACTTCAGTGGTGGTGGGAGATCATGTGCAGGCAGCCTCCAAAACCCAAAGCACTTACTTGCAGAACTAGTAAACCACAAAGCTTAAGATCTTGAAATGTAAATAGGAAGTTGGAGAGTTTACTTTAGAGCCAGCAGTGGTGAGTCTGTACAATGTTTATTTCTGCTTGCCTCCCAGCCTTTCCTAAAGCTTGGCAGAGATGAAAGGGAGGCTTTCTCAGCGAGTTATTAAAAGGTTTTGTTATGAGCAAGATTCCTTTGTTCCTGGCCTGGCATAATTCAAAGCTCAGGTATGCCTTGGTGACGGGGAGAATGGGACCTTCCTATTTAGCATATGCCAGGCCAGAGACATCAAAGTTTTGCACCCCAGTGCTTTGCTGGTAATCAACCTGTGCAGGGCAATGTATCTGAAAGCAATTTAATCTCTATTGTACATAAACTAGATAATGCTCAGTAACATTCCCACAGAACTGTACATTCAACTCTCCTTGCCTTTTGTGAACAGATCAGTTGAGTTCAAAGACTCAAAGAATACATGTGGGCAGAGAGAAGGCTTTGAAAAATGCTCTGCTTGGAGAACCACGAAGGCTGATGCTCGAGAGGCGACTCACTGGCATTAGTGGAAACTTTGAAATTTCCAATACACACGGTGCTTTCCATGCTGTGGTTCACTGCAGGCTGCCCTGTGGGGCACAGAGGATCAGGGTGTTGGGTTTAGGGTACTGAGCCTTCAGAATGCTGGCCCAGAGAAGCTGTGGCTGCCCCATCCCTGGAAGTGTCCGAGGCCAGGTTGGACAGGGCTTGGAGCAGCCTGGGACAGTGGGAGGTGTCCCTGCCCATGGCAGGGGGTGGAACTGGATGATCTTTTAAGTCCTATCCAACCCAAACCATTCTGTGATTCCGCAGTTATTTCTGCAGTGTCTGTGTGTTGGGTTTTTCAGGTCTGACTGCTAATAGGGCTCCTCTCCTGTTCTGCACTCCTTTCCCCATGTTTTGCCTTAGAAAGAGTGAGCAAGAGAGACTGAGCTTCTTGCATTCTTATGTTGACACCACAAAGATTTAGCTGGTCTGGCTGCTGGAACTTTTGGGCTGCCTAATTTGGGCCTCTCTGCTTAAAGCAGTGTGGGATTGAAGGTTACCTGTTATTAGATCAAGCCCTCAAGCCACTTTGCACCTTCATTTCTTAACTGTAACAGCTGTATATTTTCACAGAATCACAGAATCCTATATTTTAATGGGATGTGGGGGATTTTGCTTCTTTTGTTGTAGAAAGGAGGTTGTATTCTGGATTATGTGATTCTGGGAAAGTTAGAAATTTATCTTCCTTCACTGATGTTCACATGACAGCATCACTCCGTTGTAGGAGACAGGACAAAGCAACTTACTTTTGATTTATTGTTTAACTATCAATATTCTGATTTTTGTTCATGAAAGTCCACGCAGCAGCAGCAGCCTTTCATTGTAACAGAAGATTTTTGGTTTTCCTTTCCTGTATTCTTCAAAGTGATGCTATCAGATCTGACAGGTGCAACACTCCCATCAAGGCTGCAGAGTAACCAAATCTGATCACTCCTCTCGAGACCCAGAAGGATGGATTGGCCTGAAGCCCAAAGTCCTGAGCAACCCCAAGTGTCTTCCTGGAGTGTTCTGCTCCAAGGAGAGCTGGATAGGGGATTTTTCTCAGGTCACAAGCATACAAATGTATAATGAATGACCTTTCCAGATCGCTTGTCTCTCTTGTTTCTGTGAGTAGGCATGAATTTATTGAATAGCCTGCTTTCTCTGTGTGTCTAGATCTCAGGGAGAACAAAAAGGACTCAATTTTGTGCTGTTTTTCTTACACTAACTGTGAAAGAATAACTAAAATATAAATTAAATGAGATATAATAAGGGATATTCTTGGTCATCTCTTAGATTGTTTCTGGGCCCTGGAACAATGAAATGGAATTTTCAAGGGAATACAATAATTGTATGAAAAACAGCTTAAGAGTTTTCTGTTAGTTGTAAAATTTTGGAATTAGCCTTATTTGCAACGAGGGTTGTGAAAGTTGGGGTCAAAATCCCATATTTTGTTTAGAGAGTTGGTTTTCTCTGTGATTCTGTCAGATTATTGCCTTTCCTTAGTTCCTTCACTTGCACTGTGAGCACGAAGCTGAAGCTGTGCAGACAAACATCTTCCCAATGCAAGGTGTGATGTGGGAGTGCTGAGTGTCAAGGGGGTGGAGGTGCAGTGCTCTTTATTCTTCCTAACAGCAACAGTTCCCCCACTCAGGCAAATTCCATCACTCTTTGGGCATTAGGCCTCTTATTAAGGCTTTTTTCCTCCATTTCCAATTCTGTTCATTGTCTCATGAACCAGTAGTTCTTCATTTAAGTTCCTTGTTGCTGTTCCAGCTGTGGATGGGGCAATATCTTGGATGGGGGCAAGTTCTTTTAGGGAGAAAGAAAATCTCTTCTGGTAGAATGACTCTGGAGGCAAAGTGGGGAGAAGCATTAACAGCTGCTTTTCTCCCAGTGTCAGCTGGGAATCACAGCTTATGCTGAGTTCATTGTTTATAGCTGTGGGTGAAGGCCTGAGCTCCTCCCTCACTGTTTACTCTGTCCTTGGGAGTTTGTCTCGGTAAGTAAGGGCTGAATAAACACCGGGTAAGGTCCTCAGGATTTACCCATTTAGTTGTTCAAATGTTTTAAAACACGTTTTAAATAGTGTGTGAGTGCATATCCCATATAATGTAAATCTGCTTCCAGCTTCAGGGGTGTTGCAAGGGATTTATTGAACTGTAGGCATGATACTGTTGTTGGTAGTGGCCTTCACTGATGTAGAAGGAACACTTAGATAATGGGGAAAAAGGAAAATCTCTAAAATGAACTCTGTTATGCAATAAATAAATAAGAAAGTCCTTAAGGTGTGTGGGAAGGGCATCCAGCCATGGTGACAAGGACTGGGCCTGCCTGGGAATCCTCAGAGCTTGGCTGGGGGTCCTGGAGGGCTTTTCTCAAGTACCATTTAAAGGTAGAGTTTGTTTTGGTATTTGTGGCACAGCTGTTCCATGTGCACAATTCCCAACCTTTCAGTTTGGGATGAGGTCTCAAAAGTCTCCTAAAATAAGATCCTGCTCCAAGAAGTATCTGAGACATGCTTGTCTAGGAACCAGAACTGAAGCTGAAGGGTTATGAGCTAAAGGAATAATTCTGAGACACTGAAAAAAGTCCAATGTTCTTATAAAAGACTTGCACTGGTCTTAAAGTTAAGATGGGTCATTATAGTAAATTTATTTTCTACAACACAAATGGGGCTTTTGTTCATGAAAACTGAAAACTGGGGGTTGTTTGCAGTCTCAGTCACTTCTGATGACTTGATTTCTTGTGTTGGTTGAAAGTAAGAACAGAAATTTGCTTGAACTTCATCTCACTGGAGGCTGGGAGGACATTTTGGTGTAAATTATTGTATGTTTACTGTGTTCCTATGATTTTCCCTGAGCCACCTGTTACTGCTCACTGTTAACAATAGGTTAGAGGGACTCTATGGCTTTTGGGGTTTGATTTGATTTTTTTAAACACGAGAAGAGTTATCTCATACTGTGATGAATCTTTAAGGGGTTTAACTTACCATAGCAGCAAATTGTAGTGTCATCAAGTGCAAAGTTAAAATGGCCTGCAATTTGTTGTCTGTGCTGAAAGATTTATAATCTTCCCACAAACTGGCGTTTTGTGACAGGGAGTATCTATCACTGGAGGAGAAGTAAAAATAAATGGGTGGAATAAATGGTTGTAGCTGACTTGAGGCCCTGGATCCCCAGTGAACTATTGTTTTGAGAGGCACAGAAGTGACTGCAGTGAGTCACGGAGCAGCACTGCTGCAGAGGGGTCCAGAACAGCATTTCAGCAAGGACACAAGGAGAAGCCATGGGGTAACCAGACAACCTCTCAGTCCATTTATCAGAGCACTTGTAGTTCCCATTTCAAGGAAGGCGACACAGTAAATATGAGCAAAAAAAAAAAAAAAANAAAAAAAAAAAAAAAAAAAAAAAAAAAAAAAAAAGGTTAATGTGTATATCTGTATCCAGACATTTCACTAAATAAAACAATAAAATAAATCAATGCAGAACTGCTAGTGCTTAAGTGCTTAGCAAAAAGCATCTGAATCCATCACAAATGTGGGCTTTTTTTCCTGTTTTGGAATTTGAAAACAATTTAGCAGATTAAAGGTCTTTTTTTTACCAATTTCTGAAAGAAACCTTGACCTTTGGGAATACAAAGAAAAGGATCATAGGCTACTGTGTGTCCATCGTGTACTTTCCCAAGCTGAAACATAAATAAGCTTAGTGTTAATGGATACTGATAAAAAGCAGAAGTAAATGGATGTGAATGTTCAAGCTCAGAACAGTCGGAATTCATCTAATTTAAAGGGTTTGTTGCAAAGCTGAGCATTCAGTCAGGGTCCCTGACAAGACTTTTAAAGTCCTTGCATCTCTGATTTAGGCAGAAGGAAATGGTGGAGGTTGCTGGAGTCTGGAATGATTACCCCTGAATTCAATCCCATTTAACTTCTTCCAGAGCTGAAACTCTCAAGGCGTCCCAGGCTTAATTCCAGATTTGCTCCCTGGAATAAACAGGGGGTTAACCTCACACACAAGGAACACAAACTTCACAGGGGTGCAGACTTTCTGTGGAGGACACCAGGATTGGTTTTTTTCCTGTGTCCAGGCACAGCAAACCCAGGGACAGTTCCAGAGGCAGATGCTGTGCTCAGACTTGTCTGTGCTCCTGGAGACCTCTCTCATCAGTGACTGTGAGTGACCTGATAATCTGACACTGCTGCCTTGACCCTCCTGGGCTGATACAGGACTTGTTTGATCCCCCTGCTCCAGCCCCTCTCTGGGAATGGTTCCCTATTCTTGAGTCCAGTCTCAATCATCTGACAGTGCCTGATGAAACCCTTCATTCTGCAAAGCAAACAGCACCATTACTCTAGAAAGAAAACAAGTACATCTACACCTCTGAGCCCTTTTAATTGATGACATTTTTTAGAAGATCATCTGTTGGATCCCAGGCTGATCCAGGACTTGCCTCTTTCTGACAGCAGTCTCAGCATCCAGCCTCCCAAGGCGGCAGAGCTCCCTAACCCCAAGCTGCTGTTCTCTCCCATCCCATGTGGGGTTTGTGACCCTGATTCACAGACATGACTCAAGAATTTTTTGGTGCTTCATGGGTGAATTGCACCCACATGAATGGAAAGCTGAGAGTCTGAAGCTCGCAGTGGTTGGGGAAAGTCATGGTCAGGAGATCGCTGGCAGAAGATCTCCTAGAAGGTTGAGAACTTTGTGTCTATTCTACAGGATTGATTTTTATATTTCCCCTCTCTAATTGTTTCTCTCAAAGTGGCTACAGGTGGCCTGGTGGGGTGGTTAATTAATGCTCCTGGTACAGCTACCATTAAGCCATGCTCTTCTTCCAGCTTGTGCTTTAAGTGGCCAACTTCCAGATGCTCATGTGCCATTACAGCTCCCATCTTCTGCAGACAGCAGGTAAAATTCAGCAAAGAACTAGAACACGACTTGAGGAACACATTCAGACACAGCCCTCTCAGCTTCTGCTTTATTAACATCTCACCATTTTTACTTAGATAACAGTAAGGCAAACAAAATGAAGAGTATTTTTTGCTTCCAGTATAATTTTTGGGTTTTTTCCCTGGTTTTCTCTTCTGCTTTTGAATTTAGAGGTTTGAGTGCAAAGAGGGAAAGTCAAAAGTTTACAGTAGGAGAGGTAGGTACCAGTCTTGCTCTCTTATTTTCCCCTCGGGAAAATGGCAGGATTTTATAATGTGAAAAGTATTGTTCTACTTAAAACAAATATCAGTTGTCCAGCTTGGCTGGTTAATGTTTAAAGCTGATATCATTGCCAGCTTCTTTCATAAGACCGGTATGAAGGAAAAAAAAAAAAAAAAGGGGAAAAAATAAGATTTTAAAATCCTTTTGTGCGATCGTGAAATAAGAGTAGGGGCAGATGAAGAAATGAACTGAGTAATCCATAGTGTGTATTTGTACCTTGTCAGCAACTCCCCAGCAGCACTGCTGGCCCTGGTTTCCTGTGGAATGTGCCAGGTCCCTGGGATCTGTCACACCATACACCACAGGGAGATGATGAGTAGAGGTGGTTTTGCTGGGCAACTGACCTCCAAGTTTTGCCCATAATAATTTATTCGTGTGGCTGTACCCGAAGACATTCTAATACCAAACATACCTTGGGCTGAAAATTGATGCAGCCTATTGGAAAAAATACCCACAGCCAGCTCAGATGAAGGGGCTGGACCTGGCTGCTGCCTGAAAATGGGCCTCAGGAGGTGCAGGGGGTCACAGCAGTGAGTTAGTTCAGCCCCAGAGCATCCACTGTCAGACGGTTTTCTCAGAAACACAGCTTCAAACTGGTTTTAGTGGCAGATCTCCAGAAAAGCTGCTCATACAAGTGCAGCCTCTGACCTCTTTATTTCCCGCCTGATCTGTTGCATTTTTAAAATACAGTGGAATAAAACAGGGGTGGTTTTTTTTGGTTTTTTTTTTTGGCTAAATATGATTTTTGTCTTGTTAGTTTTAAACAACATTTTAATTGATGTGTTCTAGTTCTTAAGAACCAGTATCTTGTTCCTCTTCCTTCTCCTTCCCTTCTTCTCTAGATTAATTTCTCTTTATACCAGTAAACATGAACTACTTCTGCTGGTCTAGATGAACTCCTCTTTATACCAATAAATATAAACTCAGTACAAGTTGAGTAACTAATATTATCGTGAGTCAACCTATTCTTTTATTAAAAATCATAAGTTTTAAATTTTTTTCAAATACCTTTCCTTATTTAGCCTTGAAAAAAAAATCTAACTGGGCAAATGTTTAATAAACTCGGTGAAGTTTTATTCAAATTAATTCTTGTTAGATATAAAGCTGGGCTGTGCAGTATATAGTCCCAATGTATAACTCACCTGAAATATTTTCAGAGATGAAGCAATCAAGTTGCCCTGGGAGTGTGGTTTCTTTATTGCACATTAATCACATACCTGGTTTGGTCTCTAGTTTGTAGACCAGTTAATGTTTTATGGAGAATTCAGAAAATTAGAAATAGTTCTGCATGTGTGTCATTCACATTTTGCTGCCCTTCTCACAGAGGTTACTGCTTGGAGTAAGAGGTAACAGTAGTCCCCAAGAATTCATTTGTGTCTCCTAGTTTTTAGGTTGCACTGAGAGTTTTGTCTGGGAGGTAATTAAAACAGAGATTGAATTTTCCAGGTCTCTGTGGCATAGCCCTGGCAATAAGTGATGAGGTGCATATTCAGTGAGGCATTCATGGAAGTGTTTTGTATCCCCTAAGCCAGAATTCTTCAGCTGCCTATGAACAGGTTCCCAAAATCATCTGTGGGTGGGTGAGCTCAGGCAGAACCCCAAACTCCTCGTTCTCTCTCTGTTGTTGTTGTCACTTGTGTAACTACCATCCTTCCAGTGGGATAAAGTGAGCTCTGGGCAGAGATTTTTGTGGTCTGGTCTTAATACCATTGCAGCGTAAATCTGTCACCGAGGATGGCTCAGGGGATGCCAGCCTGTCCCGTGGAGCAGAGCTGCTGGCTTGCCCACCACAAGCTATGCAGCTGCATAGCAAACCCATGATGGCCAGGGGACCTGAGCTTAAAATATAAGCAAATAAATTGCTGGCAGTACATGACCTGTGGGGTTCGGAATATTAATACATTTTAATTTCCTTTGTGTCCTGAAGTGCATTTCTTGTGTTCCAAGACCTTATTTTCTTAAATATATCTTACATCAGGCTGAAGCTAGACTACTGTTTTAATATGTAATTACTGCTACTACTACTAGACATATTTTAAGAAGTTGACTTGGTGCACCGTACATTCAACTTAGAAAATTGCCTCCAGAGTTACGGGGAAGCTTAGTTTTAAACCCATTTAATGCTTGAGAAATAATGCCAGGATGGCAATTTTGGAGTAGGCATCAGTTCACTGAAAACACAATTTCATGCCCCAGCTCTGCCCAGTTTATATATATGTATATATATGTATATGCCACCAGCAAGTGCTGTTATTAAATCACACATTCAGTAGCTATTCCTATGACCTAAGTTTGAACCAGAAACCTAGAAATGAAACATTCTTGGGTTTCCCTTTGAGTTCTTTCCTTTTTTTTTATGAACCTCTTTCATTCTTTGTCAGAGAGTTGGGGTCGAGTAGCTCTATAAGACCCATCTGTCAGCAGAAGCAAAATGATACAGTTTTCTTAATACAGGATTTTATGCATCGATGTAAAGCCTCTGCATTGAACGACTGTCAGTGTTCTCAATCCACAGTCAGTCAGAAACTTTGGAAGTTAAAAGTCAGCAGAAAAGTTAATGAAAGTATTTGACTTGTCAATGATCAAAGTCCAGAACTGTAAAGAGCATTTATTAGTTGGTGACTGATATGGTGCTTTTCCCTGTTTCTTTCTCTACTCTCTCCATTAATATCTTAGATCTTTTCTTCATGCCTGTCTTAGCCTAACAAAAGCAGCTGTTATTCTGAATTTCTGGCTATAGAAGCTGATAAGTGAGGTGATTTTCAAACAGATTTTCTGACCCAGCTTCTCCTTAGCAAATAATTACCTTAAAAAGTTTTGACTCTGATGTGACTGTACTCTAAAAGTAGAATAAAGGACTAAACTTGCTTTCATGGGAGTGAGTGTGAGTCAAGAATAGTCCCACAGAAATGTGATTTCCTGTCTCTATGGCATATTGCAAGTAAATAGAGAATCTGATAGTGGTAGCAGAATGCTGCCACGTATCAGAAGCTCGATATTACAAAGCAGAAATCAAAATGGCAGAAGATGGATATGGCAGCATACCTTGTTAATAGAAAGATTTGCTTTTCAGGTAATAGCCAAACTCTCCAAATTCTCTGTCAGTGTTACTGAAGGAGTTTGTGAAAGCCTACACCAGCAACAGATGGTGTCAGCTAGGGAAGAAAATTCTGCTGAAATTCATGCTTCCACAGAACTGCTCTCTCCAGCGTGGTGTGTTTTATTTTATCTTGCCTCTGATTGCCGTAACATTTACATAAAGCTGAGGAGGAAACACAAGCATGTGCCTGATCATTATGGCTGGTCCAGGAAAACAAAGTGAAGTAAAACAAATCTCACAGTGCCACTTGCTCATTTGATGGCGTGGCTGGGTGCCCAGGTGATGCTTGTCTCTGAAGGTCTGTGTTCTGCCCTGTCCTTGAATCCAGGCACAGTCCTGAGAGCTGAACTTGGGTTAGAGGCACTGGCTCCCCTGATTCACTCACATGAGCTGTGAATTAGCTTCTCCTGCTTTTTTCCAGGTAGACTTTTATAATAGAAGTGGGGTTTTTTTCCCTCTTTTTGTTTTAAAAGGAGAGGCAAGTGGGAAGGACTAATCTGAATTAAATACGTTACAGATCTCATATTAGTGCCATTTAAGCAGGTCCTTTCTTAATTTACCTTAGTTCTGTATAGCCTTTTATATTTTAAAAACATTTTTCATTTCTGAGGGCTGCCAGATGTGCTGCTGATACCTTCTGATCTTAGGTAGTTTGACATTGATTTTCCCAGCGCACGCCAGGGTTCAAGTCTGGCCTGTAACTCATCCAAATGATCTATTCATAACAAAAAGTGCCTTCTGGCAGTTGCACCACAGCTGAATATTGTTAAACTGAATTCATCCTTTCATTTGTTTCTGATTGCTCTATAATGTTTACATATCTTACATATTAGTATGATCTTTTATGAAGCACACGCTGAGGTTAAACCCGCCCAGAGAGAACTTTATTTCCCTTCTTCTCCCTTTCAGAAGGTGTGGAACTCTTTTTTGCCTTCAAATCAGCGGGAATCTTGGAACTGCTTAGTGCTTCTTTCACCCAAAACAATGAGGCTGGGCAAGCAGGAATGTGTGTGTTGTGGAGGCAGGGAAAGGTGACATTTCCTTGCACATAAGGATTCTCCCGCATCCCTGGGCAGAGTAACTGTGAGGTGGAATTGCATGTCTGAGTTTAATCCTTGTCTGAGTTGGCATCATCACCCATGAGGGCAGCAGTCCCTGTGTGAACACGTTCAGCTGAAATATTTATAGATGCAGCTAATGACTCAAAGTCTGAACAGGTTCAGATTCCTCTCGTCTTCTGCCTTCAAATTCCTGCTGCATTAATTGTGCAGGGATCACTCTCACCTCTAGCAGAGGATATCCTCTCTGTGTTTCAGTTTCACTCTATAGAAAAGATAATAACTGTTACTATGTCTCACAGTGGGAGTGTGTCACAGGAGGAATTTCAGTTAAATGGAAGGCAGAAAATCTTAGGCTCCCTTTGAATTTGTATTTTAACTTCCAGAGAAGGATGACATCTCTTATTTGCTTTAAAAATAAAAATCAATTGCCCATAAATCTGAAACACATGTTGTTTTTCTACTAAAAAGATTAAGGATTTTCTTAAGCTCATTAAAGGAAAAAAAAATAATGACACTGATCCTCCTATATCACCATGAGAATGTCTGAAGGCAATTGAAAGCTGTAAAAGAGACACGGTGTTATTGTAACCGAAATAGCCCTGAATCTGGCAAATTGTGCTTTTCTTTTCTTCTGGGTTCTGCAGCAAACTTTGCCCTGTTTCTCCAACCTTATGCCTCTGTCTAGTCATGTGTTTTAGTGGGATTGGGTGGGATGTATACTCAAACAGAATTAGGACTTTTTATTATGAAAATACAAATGCCAGCTGCTGCGTGGCTTGAGAGATTTAATCACCGTGCAAATATTTCGAGGAGGGGAAATGGAAACCATTTGCTGTTTCTGATGCGTATAGCTACAGGAGGATGCTCACCCTGTTGCTTCTCAAAGATTGTGTGTCTGTTTTAGGGAGTCTGTTATTCCCAATTTTCCTCCTTTCCATGTGCATCAAAGCCCAGAGTCTGCAAAACGCAGATTAAACTCCTTAAGTGAAAGGGGGAAATGGGAAATCTGATGATGCCCTGTCATGAGTAAAGCCCAGCATGACAGCCAGTGTTCTTTATTCCAGTTAAAAGTTCCCACAGCAACAAAACTGATAACCAAGTGCCCTGCTGGCTTTATTCATCAGTGTGGCAATTCCCAACGCCCTCGTTCGCTCTGTTCATGTGTTGAAAGTTTGCTGGAATGTGTACAAATGGTCCTTCAGTAGTAAGAGGATAGGAAGGTCTCAGTGTAATGTGAGAAGAGCCAGCATGGAAATATCCTGTCCTAAATTCCTGTGAGTGTCTAAAACATGAGGCCAGAAGTACTGGCTGCAGGGAGAATTTGGGCTTTTAATGAATTTTGGTGTTGTCAGACTTACAGGACAATTTGGTAAATTGTGGACTAATGACAGAGAAAAGGTGTGGGTTTGTTTTTCATTTTATAAACTCTATTGTCCTTCTTGATGCTTAGACTTCCCCCTGATTTCATAAAGCATCTTGATGCCTTTAATGTCCTTTGGCTACTTGGTTTTTTCAGATGACACAGCAGCTGGATTTTAAGCTTGATCCCTTTGGTGTAACCAGATTTTTCCTTCAGCAGACTGCAGAACACTGCAGAGTTTGCTGCACCACGAATATTTTGAGAGAAGACTTCCAAACCCCAGGCCCCTTCTGCCCTAAATGTTCCTTATCACCTCCTGGGACACTGTGCTGTGTCCATGGCTATAGGATGGGAATGGGTTGGGATGTTTGGGTTCTCACCATGCTTCCATCACCAGTTCAGAGCAGATTCTGACTGATAACTTTGACCACATGCTGTGTTCTCAGTAAGGTCAGTGGAGTGGAATTGGTCTAAAAATCAGCTTGTTTTAGGATTTGCTTTTTGTTGCACTTCATTTTGTTATTGAAATCGTAAAAGAAGGCTTGCCCCATCGAGATGATGAAAACTCAAAGCTGTATTAATTTGTAGTTTTAAGAGAAAACAAAATAAAACCAAATGTCTTTGCAATGTTTTTGACGTAGCTTCGTCCACTTGGAGTCATAAATGCCTTTGTAAATTCAGTGCAGCTATTCTTGCTCTTTAATGGGTTTAGTCAGCCAAAATCCTGCACAGACACACAGACACATGTGTGCACACACATCTGTAGGGAGGGTAAGTCAGGGCATCAGAGCTGATAAGGGAGAACCAAGCAGGATTCCCAGATTTGTTAGATGCCTTCACGAGAGAAATCAGCGTTTCTTGACACAGTGGTGATGTATTTTGAAAAAACAAATTTTTGTTGTTTTGTTTTCCTACTTAACTTCCTGACAAGAATCAGCTGTACTGTAAGTTTATGGCTTGAGCAGACTATTGTTTGTGCAGAAACCTCCCTGCTGCTGTATTTACTAAACATGTGTGATGCACAAATGCCAGTAAACTGCATCTTGGAGCATATTCCCTAGTCGCTAGTAAAAACTGCCTTTAAAGTTCAGCCTGTTTAAATATAGAGAGAATGTGCATCAAGTTTAACAGAAACAGGCCTGAATTTTTAATTATTCTCAAAACTGTTTTGATGTGAAGTCCAGGCTTTATTGAATTCAACAGCAAACCTTAAGCATCCTTCAATGGGTCTAGAATTTTGCTATTGAGGAGTGAGGTCTAAATACAAAAAAAACCCCATTGTCCCATTGACTAAGACCTCTCTTTTTGCTCTTCAGCATTGGAAACACACAGACTGATTTTGTTAGGGAATTAATTCTCTTGTATCCTTCTCTGCTGGTAGTTCCCACCTTCTAGAAAACAACAGTTGCAGATTTAGCCATCATCAGTGAGAAGTGCAGCATAAATCACGGGATGGTGTAGGACTGCACTGCTGTTCTCTTTTTTCCCAGTGAAATCACAGCTGAGTCTAACTTGAGTGTATATATGTGGTCCTGGAGGAGAAAACATGGGTTCTGCTTCCAAGAAAAGCCTGGCAGGGCGTGGATGACCTGTCTCCTCCAGCCCCTGCTGCGAGAATTCCATGTTCAACCAGTGGGGAATTCACAGTTAGGCTTTGGAGCAAGTGCTGGGACCCAAGTCCCACCATCCCAGTTCCTGGTGTGTGCTGGGCTTTGCTCGCTAGACTGGGCAGCGTTACCCTCTGCTGAACCAGAAGGAAAGTCTAGAAAGTCTGTCTGGTCTATTGAAAGTGAAACCACTTTGCAAGAGGAAGGAAAACGCCCTCCACCCTCATGAACTGGTAATTTGCATCTTCTGAAGCGGAGAAAGGAAACGAACCCGTGTCTCCACATCCTGAGTGGTCTAACCACGAGAGCAGGGCGTGCAGGGCCCGGCTGTCGCTGTGCTGGGGGATGTTTGTGTGCAGGTGCTGGAGCACGGCCCTGCTCCGTGCCTGGGGGACAGTGCTCAGGTCTCTCTCTGCCTGGTCTGCCCTCACGGGCGTGAAGGAAGGAGTGGTTTGTGTAAAGCCAAGCCTAAGTCAGGGGCAGAGTCGGGGTTCACCCAGGCGCGTTTCCCGTCGAAGCCAAGCAGATCCCAGCCCAGGTTTGCAGCTTCCACCCCAGCACCCAGCTCTCCTGGTGGTGCTGTGAGGCCCTGGGGCTTGGGGTTCCACTGCCAACCTCGGGGCTTGGAGGCAGATCTCGAGGGACATCACTCTCCTCTGCCAGCAGGATTCCCTCCTGATTCTGAGCTCTCCCAATGTACAGGATGGGTGCTCTGGTGTTGGAGACCGAGAGGTTCAAACCTCTGAAGATAATAATGGATTTAATTTACAGCCTTGGAAAGAGCTAGAATGAATGTGATAACAAGATATATAGATCTTAAACAAAAGAATCATAAGCCTGTATTCCTATAATGATAAATAAAAATACGTGTTGGGTAATTTGGTGAAGAGTTTCAAATATAGTAATGTAATTCTATAGTTTAAGTTAAAAATTTAGATGTTATAATAAAAATATGTAAATATACGTAACCTGGCACTTAATTAGTAAAAGAACAGACGCATTGCAGCAAAAAATACTTAAAATAATAAGTTATTGAATTAAAACAAAGTTTCGTGTTAATTACTTATTAAACCAGAAAGTTATAAATTACCATGTAACCCTGAAACCCGTAACTATCCTCTGTTATAGCGACTTATTACTTAACCTCACGACCTTTAAAACTGAAGCTTTATTTATTATTTTAAGTAATAAATCGCGTATAACTACGATGGTCCCATCTCTTCAATCAAACTCCAACAAAAAACATCAAGCTAATAATGCAACGCAAAGGAAATGCGACGCTCTGGGAACTCCTGTGGCCACTTACGTTGGCTGTGTTTGCTGATGACAGTCAAGCAGAGTGTGGTATCCCACTGGTCATTCTAAATAAGGCCTTTTTCTGGAGAAATGAGGCAGTTTCCCCTCTCTCTGTAAAAGACAGCTCCTATTCCTGAAATTTCTCACTGTCTGTTTGGCCAGGCCCAGCTGTTCTGTCAGTGGGGATGAGTGGGGGCAACTGTGTCTTGTCATCTAAAAATTGTGTGAATGGGGGGACATTTTCTCCACATTTTTTTGAAGTAAATTTCCACCTGTCCACTTCTGTTGGTAATTCCAGTGGAGGAGCAGGAATTGTCTCACTATTGGACTCTGATAGCTTTAATTTTGAAGTTCCTACTTTGACAAGCACTTTGATCCACTAGAGCTTTCTGTTGCTTTTCCAGGTCAGTGAAAGCCCCATTTTTGTGCCTGGTGTTTGGGGACCGTATTTCTCTGCAATGGTACCTGGATTGTGGTTGAATGAGGGAGGCCAAAGTGCTACAGGAAAACTGGTGAGTGTTTGGAGACACAGACAGGCTCCAAGACTGCTGCTATTTGGAATTCCTTCACTGACAATTCAGGCCTGAAACACCTCCAGAAGATCGTGGGGTGTACCAGGCTGCTGAAAGCAATTAACAATTAGATGAGAGTTATGTCTCTTCCATAATACTAATTTTCATATAGATAGGGGATTATATACAGGGCATGTCTTCCTTTTGTGGTGGTGATGATTATTGTAAATATCTTACAGGTAAATAGGCTTCATTCTTTTCTTTAGAAGAAGGCTGAAACAGACTTTGAGATGAAAAAAATGATACATATTGTATTATATAGATCAGTTGTGTTCATTGATGGGCAGAAATGAAAGATGTATGGACAGAGTAGTAATATAGTAACATATTATTCCATCACCTTGGTTCTTTCCCTGAATACAAAGAATCTAACAGTATTAGGTTAATTTAATTTACCAGTAAAAATTAAAGCCACTAAAAAATGAATTTTCTTATTTACAGGAAGGCAGTCAGAACTAAAACACTGATATCAAATTTAAAGAAAGGCTACATGTACACAAGAGTATTTAGGCTTGAGTCCAAAAGTGTCAGCAAGGCCTTCGTGACTGCTTAACCCTGGAGCTCCTGGGGCTCCCTGTGTCATCTTGCCCAGCCTGTGGCAATCCTGGCTGCCCTGAGGTTTGAGCTGCAGGGGTCTCTGGAGAGGCTGCAGGGGACAGACCCAGGCCTGTGGGTGTCCCCTGGAAGCCCCAGGTGCAGGTGGGTTTGCTCTGTCACACGCTGCAGCTGTAATCCCTCCCTGGCTCAGCACCACCCAGCTCTTCAGGAGCCTGGAGAGGGGAGTGCACGGCCAGGAAATGCATTGGGGCATCTCTGCATTTATGCATTCCATATGGAACAGTCACTGGATGAGAAGCAGAAATCCTCCTGGATTGGGAGGTCTGGACACACCCCGAGCTGAGCTGTGAGTGGGGATCCCTCCTGTGCTCTCTCCTTGGCCACGTCAGCCTGGCATCCCTGTGTGTCACAGCTTCAGTGACACAGTCATCCCTCCTCCTGCAGCCTGGCTTCCCACCCCACCTCCAGCCCATCCTCAGCCTTGTGGCGAAAAACTGCTTTTGCAGCAGGTGAGATTTAAATGTGCTTTAAATTTTTCAGGTCAGGATTGGGCTAGGACCAAAAAGTGTCTCATTTTACAAATAACTGCTACAACCAGACATAAAACTAAATAATATATCTATAAAATAATAAGTATGTGCTCGTAACACCACCCTTTTTCAAGGAAAATGGCAAATCTTGTGTGTTGCTTTGCAGGAACACTTTTGAGAGAGAAGTTTCTGTGTGCTTAATCCCAGGCAGGTAAATACACTTATCTAAGCCCCAGACAGGATACAGCCAGTCAGTAGTTTTTCTTGGCTGGCTCACAGTGGTTCCACACTTAAAAAAATGTACAATGAGAGTTAGGGCTTTTCAAAAAGATGATTTTAAAAACCCTTTCCTTTCTTGTACCAGAGAACAAGGCGTTCCTGAATCATTAAAGAAATTACTGGAAAAAATGAACGGTCTTGTTAGGACCCACAACAAAAGTCAGCTAGAAGTACCGTTAGGAATATTAGGGAAAATGTCTTATTAAAACACTCTTGGAATATCCCATGTGGTTTTCTTGAGGTGGTGTGAGCAGAAAACACATAGGGAGGCATGGGAGGAGACAGTGCCATGTGCACTGTGCAGGGTACATTGCATTTATTATCTCTGTCATTTCAAAGCTTCTGCTTTCTCACACCTAAAGTTTTCTGAAAACAAACAAACAAAAAGAACACGTTTAGGAATTCTTTCCATTGCTTGATCAACACCCCCAGGTAAATTATTTCCATAAAATTTGAACAGTCTGATGAAACTTTTTGAAAGTAAAACTGTTCCCTTTAAAAAGCTCTAATTCATTTTGGATACAGCTGCAAAAGAAATCAGTTGGATTTTGAACACTGTTTTAGATAGAGTCCAAATGAAGAATTGAGAAGTCCCTCATTCTGAAAAATCTTGTTTAGTTGTATATTCAATGGGGTTTTACACTGTATTTTCAAAATTTGTAAGAAGAAAGATATTGCACAACGGAGACAAAGGATGGCATGACATCATTACAAACCGTGAAATAAAGAATAGCAGAAAAGGGTTTCTGGATGTATCCCTCATGTGGCCATGGCTTGAATTAAGGGCATTTAAATATCAAACTTCATAACGCCTATAACAGTTCTGTGTAACAGTGTTTTCGTAGCACACACCTATATGTGATGTTTATTTATAGATTTATTTCTGAATTTATGAGCTGCCCCCGTGTTCTGAAGGGATTCTGCAGGACTGCAGAACTCGGGCCTGAGCTGTGTTTCTGGTGCATGCACACATTTGAGCCCTATCTTTGATGCTGCTCTCAGGGAGAACAGACGTGCATTTTCTTTGCTGTGTTCACATGTGTGTGCTTCATTCTGTGGTTCAGTACCAAACTCATGCTGTTAAAGATTAAATACTAAGGTGATTTGCTGTCAATAAGTACTGCCAAATATACTCAGTGCTCTTGAGTAGCTCTAGTTTTGCCTCCTGAGCTTTTACTGTCACCTCTGATGGGATTTTACCAAGAGGCCACAAAACCTGCTGAATTATTGTCTTAAAAGCCCATATTATTCTACCTGATACTTTGTTTTGTGAGTAATGGTAGCCACTCTGGAGTGAAAGGACAAGCTGATTTATAAATTCAGTATAAGACAGAGCCTATATTGATCTTCTTTTATAGCAATAATTGCTTCTCAGGGTATACATTTTGTTTCCTGCAATGAATGCATGAAGCATCTATCAGGATGACAACACACCTCGTGTTTTATCATAACAGTGTGATAGAGAAGGATGATGTAGGGATTTGGGCCAAGAGGATGCTTCTGGTAGAATTCCAATGAGGATATCCATGCAGAATGGGAGAGACAAGAGGAGGTGCTCTCAGGGGGTGTTGGACAGGAAAAAAGTCATCCTTTCACCTTGCTCTCCTGACTGAGGAGCTGCATGCTTAGCATTTGGCCTGGGTTTGGTGCAAGGTTGGTTGTTTTTCTTACTGTTCATATGGCAAATCCTGAATGTCAGCGGGAGTTTTGCCATTGGCTTCGCTAGGACTAGGATTTAACACTTCATGAGCAATTTAGAAGCTCTCTTGTCTCTTTTAGAGCTGTGACACTGCCTTTCCCTTTTCCGGGAGTGATTTTTTAAAGATGTAATCATCCCCAAAATGTTGCTTTTCTCTTTTTCAGATCGATCATGTGGTGCGAGGCCACGTCGCCTTCCCGGAACTGGAGGCAAAAGCTGCAGCCAGGTCACTGTTTTATTCCTTTATCACACACCTGCCTTGCAGGCTGATGCACAGTGTATTCCCAGCAGTGTCCTCATTCTGAATCAGGGGAATTAACAGTCTGATAGTGGGCTGGAAGTATTAACATTAAGACTTGCCAGGTGATTGCTCATAAATGTGAGGTTTAAACTCCCCTCAGATACCTTTGGCATATCTAAGTAATGATATTAACTTTCTGCTTTTCAGCTTTTTTATCCAGCCCAGGGTATTTCTTGATTCCATAGCACCAGCCCTGTTCAGCAGACCTCCATGCCTTGGGCTAGCAATGTGTCTTAATTTGTAGGTGAAATAATTAAGCACCAAGGATGGGATGTAGCTTAATTAGGAATATATTATTCAGTATTTTTGAAACAGTCATCTAAAGGAAGGTGTAGCCACCATATGAGAAACTCCTGCTTGGCAGCACAAATAGAACAGAGAAAAACGGGATGAATTTTCAGACAAAACTTAAAATGGAGGGGTGACTTGGAGGTAACTCCAGGATTCCTTGAACCAGAGGCTGTGTGTGATGTGGAATTTGAGCTTGTTCTGCTTTAGAAGTGGATGAAGACAGTTCAGATACTTCTGTCAGGCCTGGACTTCCTCAAGCTTTTTTGGCTTGGATTCATTCTAAGACGGTTCACATCACTCCCAGAGAGGTCTTAGCTGAACAGTTGGGCACGTTGGATGAAAATGTGGTTCTCTTTTAATGTCTTTTTCATCCTTAGATTAAAGAAAAAACCCAGCAAACTTGGAATTTTCCCTTCAGTTTTTCCCTCTGGTCTGAGAGGCAGGGTCAGTCCTGATAGATGGACTAAGCACGTGCACTTACAGAGTTATTTTCAGTCCTCCCTGGGGAGGTAAAGCTCTACCTGGTTTCTCTGGATGACCCTTCCTTGCCTGGCAGGGCCCACTGCTTTACTTGTTTGTTAAGAACTTGACCAGGATTCCCAGAAATGTATTGGACTTCGTTCAGTATGAAACAGATTCATGCTTCCTAGAATTCTCTTTGTTGTTCTCTGGAAAAGGAAATCAGGAAATAAATGCATCTGTGTATGTTTGGAATAAAGATTGAACTGGGTCTTTCTCAAAATTCTGGCTTTCAGGCCATTTTTCCAGTGCCCCCATTAGAAGCACAAGCATAAGACAAACAGTTTAGTCTGTAATGCCAGGATAAACCATTTTTTTTTGTGTGTTGGAAAAATGCCTATGGAGTAGCCTCCTTGTGTCTGCTGGGCCTGATACTGAACTGACTGACCACAACTAATGCCAGAGTGCAAAAACTCAGATTGTGATGTGAACAGGACACTGAATTCAGAATACTGGGAGTAGAGCTCCATATTATCCTAGGGTATGGTGTCATAACTTTAGATTTGAGTCTCCTGCAGTTAGTAAAATGGAGAACAGCACTGATAGTAAGAGTTGTAGTGTTTTATAAAACAAATGATAACATTTTATTAATTTGCTCAATGATATTTTTGTAATGCTTTCCAGATATCACTCTCCTAATGAAACATTGGTATAGCTACAAATTTACTAAACAAGTCTCTCATTTTCTATTAAACTATTAATTCTCTCATTTTCTGTCTCCTCATCCTTCTCAAATATTTGTTAAATTTAAAGAATTTAATTTGAACAAACAAAAATCGGGAACTTTGAAATTTGAACTTATTTTTTTCTCCTTATTTTTTCCTTTCTATTTTTCCCTGATTCCCCTAACTTCTGCCTTATTATGGGTACAAGTAGCAGCTGCTGTTGGCCCGAACTCTGGATTATGTGTCTATCTGCATGAAGTCATACATGCAGAATAATAATAATCCCAGAATCTCACAATGGTGTGAGTTGGGAGGGACCTTAAAGCCCATCCAATTCCACCCCCTGCCACGGGCAGGGACACCTTCCACTGTCCCAGGTTACTCCAAGCCCCAGTGTCCAGCCTGGCCTTGGACGCTTCCAGAGATCCAGGGGCAGCCCCAGCTTCTCTGGGCACCCTGTGCCAGGGCCTCCCCACCCTCACAGGGAACAATTCCTTCCCAATATCCCATCTAACCCTTCCTCTGGCAGTTTGAAGCCATTCCCTCTTTTCCTGTCACTCCAAGCCCTTGTAATTGTCTCTCTCCATCTTTCTTGTAGGCTCCCTTCAAATATGGTATCTTATTTTGGAGGATTATTGGTGATGATAAATTATTTCACTGGAATCCTCAGCAGAACAGTTCAGAGAATTTGCTTTATTATGTTTAAGGATATTCTCTGCGTGGGCATAGGAATTTCAATCTGTTCAGCCCTTGCAAATAGCCATGGAAGGGAAACCAAATGAGAATTCCATACTTTGGTGTGCAGTTCCATGTTGCCTTTACTTCCCATGCTGGGTGCAGGGCAGTGAAGAGCTAAGCACACGCGTGTGTGGATCACTAAAAAAGGAACATCAGAGGTCACAAATCTGTGCCTCTTTCTTGCTGCTGCCTGTCACCTCCTTCTGCCTCCCCAAACTTGGCCTCCCTTTCTCCTGAGGCTGCTGAGGAGCAGGTTTGGAGGGGCAGGTCCCTGCTGAGCAGCTGATCTGGGGAGTTTCCCTGGGCAAACTCTCCTTTGCCCTCACCAGAGCAGATTTCCAGCTGCCTTCAGCACCGGTGCAGAGGTTTGTGGTGACTCGAGGGTGTGAGAGGCTCAGACAAACCAGCTCTGACCACTGCTGCTGCAGGCCAGGCTTGTGCAACCCTCCCAGTCCTATTCCTGGGTTCTTTTTTACCCTTCTTTTACTGGAAGCGGAGAGAGTTGAATTACACAAGGATTTTCTGGACAATTTAAATTTAGCATTTGGTATATCTGATGGGCGCAATCTGTCAGCACCAAAACGTGGGGTTTTTCAGGCAATACAGGGAGTTGCAGAAATTGCTGTTATGTATCACTTTTGCTGTTCATCTTACGTGTTGTTTGGTCTGACATTTAGTCATCACTGCTCTGTTAAATCCTGTACGGGTAGATTGGAGTAGGGAATTTTATTTTTTAAATTAAATAATATGATCATTTATGCTTTTAAGTTTAAATAATTCTGTTTTCTAGAATGACCATTTCTAATCTCTGGAGAAGAAAAGTGTCAAACTGACAGCAAAGTTTGTATGTCCTTTGGCACTTGGTGAAGTGCTGTTTTAGGGCAGAATTCCCTTTCCTAGAGATCTCAATGCCATTTCTCATCTAAAGAGCTATCTCCTGAAAAGAATGCATTGAAGTTACACGCACAGCATCCATCAGCAATTCTGGGATCTTTCTAGCAGAATATAATAATCGTATTTGGCAGTTCTCTGTACATTTAGATGGTCTAGAACCTTTTTTTTAAATTTAGAAATCTAAAATTTTTCGATTTTTTTTCCCCTGAAACATACCTGCTGGCATCTTCCACGAATCCAGAACAGATTAAATACCAACCTGTGGTTGCTTTCTGAAGTCATGTTCCGAGTATGAACACAACTCTGGGCAGACTTGTGTTGATTTCTTATTCTCCACTTCCAGCACAGCTCCTTTTTCGTGGCAACAGCTCGTGCTCAGCTCTGCAGGTCAGAGGCAGCTGCCACTGATACTTTCACAGAGAACTGAGTAGAAAAAGCTCCAGGAGGTGATGGTGTTACACTGTGTTAAACACAAAGGTGGTAAAACAGGATCTGGCAAGTGTTTGAGGGGTTTTGCTGGGCACTCTGTCCAAATATAGTGTTTTGAACCCTTACCTATATGTAGGAAAAAACCAAAATGTGAGAAGGTGTGGGAAAAAGTGTAATTCCGAGGTTATGTGGATCTTAAGCATGTTTGGCTCAACTTCAGCCTCCTTTTGTTCAGCCCTTGTGTTCTGACAGAGCTGCACAAATGGCTAATCCTTGTGAGAGCAATCAACCAGGATGGAGAGGAGAGAGAAGCTGGGATGGCTGGTGGGTCTGTGGTTGAGTGAAGCTTTCCTTTTTTATCCTTCCCAACAGTCAAGCCATGGCTGAGACTGGAATTAAAATGACTTTATCCTTAGCATGTACTGCTTGTAGTGGAGTCTTTAGGGATGGAGAAAACAGGGCCACTTTTACAACAACGGGGAAAAAAGTGATGGTGACCTCCAAATTACCATAATTCAGGTCCAGGAAGACACATAAAGTACATTTTAAAGGACGTGAATAATGATGTAAATTAGTTATTTTAATGTCTTCCAAGTGTACTTCATTTTGAATGATATCCTCTGATAGTGTACACATGGTAAGGTATAATTGAAAAAACATGCAGCTGAATGGTTGAATGCAAAGTATAAATATACAGCTGCTAGTGGGTCAGAAGTCAAACTAGTAAAGCATATGCCAAATTCCCTTAGGGATCTCATTAGTGCATGATTGAATATACATGTAGAGGCTAAATGAATATCACTGTTTGGGTCTGCAGTGGATGAGACAATGACTAATCAATTGTAATTAGGGTTAGATGCTATTATTGACCCACATGTCTAGAATTAAATGCCCCACTTGGAGATTTCCAAGGAGTTGGAAAATATATATGGGTTTGTTTGCGATAGGATGAGTGTTTGAAAAAAAGTATTCCGAGCGTAATTGCAACATTTTTTAAATGGAATGTCACTAGAGTCATTGCAAGCCAAGGCACTGAAGAATTCACCATTAGTCCTAAGTCCAGGAAAAAAGTCTGTTGGATATTGTGGAGCTGGGTGTAGCATCTGAACTTAGATACAATCATATTTAGGCCCATGATGGGCTCCTCCCTAAAATAGCAGCCACTCACTTTCTCTCCTCCACCCATAGTGCTGCATTTTAATCATAACACACACTGAAATAATTATGGTGTAAAAAAGGAAAGCTGTACATCCAGCACTATTGATCAATCCGAGAAATTTTTAAACATTTGCACAGGAATTTGGTTTTCGTTTCTGTCTGGAATCCTTACTCCTCAGCTGTGGGAGAGGAGCAGCCCCCAGACCTCAAGCAGCTCTGGGGACCCTCAGGAATCAGTGGGCAAACTCAAGGTCCCATTATCTGCCCTCATCCTGGGAAATGAGGGAATTCTGCTGGCCTGTTGAGCACACGTGCACAGAGACATCCCCGCAGTGCCATGGCCTTGGCAGGCACTGGGATTTTGCTGTGCTTTGATGGGGTTTCTGCATTTCATGGTAGTACAAATGTTTTATGTTTGATGAATAACCACCCCCCCCTCTTTTTCCAACTTGTTTTTCTTGCAGTGCTCACAGTATATATACATACTTGAACAGTCACCTGGATCTGATTAAGAAATCTTTGCCTGTGGGTTTCCTCACTGTTGATTTACATGTTTGGCCAGATTTCCATGGTAACAGATCTCCCTTAACAGATCTGACACTAAAGGGCATGGTAAGAAACAGCCTGTCTTTGCAAAAAGGTCAATACAGGGTAAAAAAAAAAAAAAAAAAAAAAGGCAGTTTGGAAGGAGCTTTTCTTCAATTTTGAGTGTACTCCTCCTTAGCTATGTACACTATCCCAAAGGATTTGAGTTTCTTGCTGCATTGCTGATGTTTCAGTAGAAAACCAGAGATCATTGTACTTGAGATATCATTAATTTTCTAAAAATATGAGGAATGTTGTGTGTGTCCAGGTGCCTTTCCTAGGAATCACATTTCACAGCTCTTGCTGTTGTTACCTCACCTGTGTACCAAATCTTACAATTTGTTGCAATGAATTTCAAGAGAAATTTGGGCAAACCTATTTGGGAAAGGAATGAAATAGTCTGACGATAAGGGGTTGATTTAAAAAGCTTTTCAGCCCATCTTTCAGAGTTTGGGTGCTCCTCTTCATTGAATTTACAGTGGTAGATCAGCTCACTCACAAGCCAGGGCTGTGCAGAACTGTAACAGAAGGGTATCATAAGGGTAGAATTTGGTGATATCAAAATACCTGGTGATTAATGCAAAAATCTCCTTCAAAATGGCAAATTGTCCTTGAAGTGAGCCTCTCAAGCTACTCACCAGCACCAAAATCTGCTGTATTTAGGGCTGAGATAGGAAAGGCATAGGCACTGCAGCATGTTTTAAAGCACTAATGAGGGAAACATTTAAAAAAAAAAAAGGGCCTATATATTTTGGGTCCTAATAATACATCCATTATTTTATGAAAGAGTTATATGCTGCAGCAGAATCAAAATTTCCTTGCTGTGATGGCTGTATGCAAATACTGGTAATAGCAACCCATTTTTTCTGTCACAATTCTGTCTGCGTGCAGGTCTTGCCTGATATTAATCCAGAGTAACTACAGTGCAGTATTGATTTATGTCAGAGTAAAGCAGGTTAAGATACAGTATTTAATTATTAATTGTGTTTCAGTGTTAGGGTGCTCGGGAGGGAGGGGGAGAAATGCTTTTAAAAAGTTATTTTTATGTAATAGCATTTTCATATTATTACATTAAATACATTCACGAGCAATATCTGAGTCATAACATAAAGCTGTCAGAGTTAATCTATCTCTAATCCCATACAATATGCTGTTTGTTCTTTATTTCTTCACAAGGGCAAGGATAATTTATGTGGTTCTTCCCCAGATCAGGAATAACATGTTTAACATAACATTATGTGTACAGCTCACAGGAGTAAGGCTTGGAATTAGCACTTAAAACTTGTTACAACAAGAAGCCATAGAAAATAATAGAGTTTTACTTTGGCTGAGTTTTTACATCTTCTTTTTGATCTTTGCACAGGTTGTTGGACTGACATTGTCTCGGGGTCTGGATGAGCTTGCCCTTATCTACCTGGCCACGATCCAAGCCATTGCTGTAAGACATTTTTAGTGCATAAAAGAAGGAAAGAATTGTCTCGTGTTCTGTGCAGACTGATCATTCCCTTCTGCTAACCAGATTCCTAATAATACATGAATTCACTTCATGGGCTTCTTAAAGGGGTGAGATACTGTTCACCCACATTGGTGACCACTCCCAACTGCAGGATAATCAACAGACTGTGGGGAAGATGTTCTCCTAAAAAATCTCATCCTTATGGCAATTCTGTGAGTGGAGCTTCTGCCTCTGGTGCAGATGTGAGGGAGGAGGCTGACAGCACAAGCAGCAGTGTTAACACCCCAGCTGTCTGGAGGGAGGCTGAGGGAGGGGGAGAAAGGCTCTGGCCGTTGTAGGAAGGGCTCTGTGCTGCCCTGGAAAGCCTCACCTTCAGATTGTTCCCAAATCCCTGGATTTGCCCGGTGGGGGAGGCAGAGCCCCGTGCCAGGCTGGGCAGGGCTGAAAGTTTGTGCCACCAGGGCACCTCTGCCCTGCCCCTGTCCCTGTCCCTCCCCGAGGGGAGCAGCCCCAGCCCGTGGCCATGGCTGGACAAGCAGGGAGGCTGGGAAGTGTCCCTCGTGTTTGCCAGCACGCAGGGATGGGGGATTTTATCGGAATGCTTTTCTTTCTGCCCTGATTTTCTCTGGAGTCCAGGATTCCCAGTTCACGAGGAGTTCTGTTTTGAGGTGAAACCCTGGCTCACAGAAGTGGTTTGGAAAGCCTGGCTCAGGGTGTTTCCAGTGGGATGTGCTGTCCCCAGCCCTCTAGGGACTGAAATCCACATCTCTTTAACATCCTTTCTGTCCGTTTTTTATTTTTATTTTTTTAAAGTTTGTTGAATTTGAGGTGTTTTTGCAAAACATGAACAGTCTGATGAACTGGGGAGTTTTCCTGACAAAACTCTGTTCAGTTGGAAAACTTCCAAACTCCTCTCCTGGTTAAACAACAACTTTTCTAGGCTGGGTCAGCCATCTGGGATGGAGAGGGTGGGCGGCTGCTGTAAATTTACTGGGAATTGTACATCTTATGTGTTAACCCTCCCTCTTCAGCAAATAACGAGAACTTAACCCCGGCCTGGGATTCATTGTGGTGAGTTTGGAGCCTTTTGCAGATGAATGTAGCCGGGTCATACCTGATGCTTCAGTATAATCCCACCATTGAAATAAGAATTTGGAGGAGAGGTTCCACAATGCCAGGGACTGATCCTGCCCCTGAAAGGAACTTCCCAGTCTGGGACAGGTGCCCTGTGATTATCTCGTGCTAACGAAGTGGAAACCTTCTCTGCTGGAAATCCTGGGAAAGTCACCTATTATCTCATTATATGATACAGCTCAAACTTTATTGTAAAACACAAATACTGTCTTGAGCAGTAAATTCGGCAGCTGCGTGTCTTTTGGAGAGCTGATTGGGCTGATTTAATATAAAAAAGGCCATATTGTAGTTTTCTTTTCACTATAAGTTAAGGGAAATAATTTTTACCCCAAAGCGTTATGGAAACAGTAACTAAAAAGTAGACAGAGAACATTGGTTTTGACTTGATATATTTACTAATTGCTAATGGGATACCTAGGAAATTTAATTTTCACTCCCAATTTTAGCTTCACTTTTATTGAAGGAAACAGTTGTAGTAATCCTGTTCCATTAGCTGTCTTCAATGGGTGCAAGATAAACTTTAAACCTATGTAAAAATCCTGTACAAAGTGTAGGCCTGCCCACAGAATGTTAATCTCTAGTTTTCTTTTCAGCAGGAGATGCTTTTCCCTTTTTATATAAAATTTGCATTTGAAGCCCCTCAATTTGCATTTTCTCCAACCCAGGATTAAATTAGTTCCCCCCCACCCACGGTGAAATAAGTCTGGCTTTAATTTAAATTGCTGTGTGAATACAATTTTCCAGGCAGGTAAACACAAAATAATTTTCACAGCATGTTCTTTCTCAGGGTCTTTGACGTGTGTATGTTGTGAGAGAAGTTGTTAATAAATTTGAATTTCAGAAGCAGTGAAAGAGAATCTCCTTTTAACTATTCAGTGCAAAATGCAATGCAACAGTTGGACAGATGAGAACATGATCAGAGATGTAATTGTGGCCGTGCAGCCCGTTCTGAGCACACAGACTCCTTTTGGAGCAGTTTATTTTTCCATAATTAAAATGGTGGCCGTGCGATTTGGAAATCAGCCCTCTGTGTCAATAGGGAAGCCATGGATTCAGCTGGGGCTGCTCAGGTTCCTCTGAACTGCTTGTCTAAAAATCAAAATACATTTGAAGGCCTGTCCTGAATTGTGCTGGGCATTCACTGTGGACGTCTCCAGCCTGGTGGAATCCTGCAGATTCAATTTTCAGTAGCTTTTATTTGAAGAGGGGTTTGTTGCAGCTGCAACCCTCTTAATGAACTGCAGCATGGCCTAAAGAAAACTTAAATAACAGTTTATGAAAACTCTGACCAGATTGTGTTTTGTGGGGAATCTGCCTACAAACAGTCAGCCTGGGCAACATTTCGCCTTGAATTTGACATTTTGTCAAGTCTGAGCTTCAAACTTAACTTCCAAGGTATTATAAGGAGCTGGGAATTATTTTTGGTCAACTAGTTTGTCAAAGAAATGGAAAATATTCTTGCAAAAGGGAAATAGGGAGGTTGACTTCAGTGAGGAGGGAAGCAAAGCAGACAAAAAGAGAAAGGATTTTTTTTTGAAAATAGCAAAGCATTTGCTTCTGTCATTCTGATTTGAGTTTTTCAGAGTGGAGACTGTAAATGAAAAGTTTAAAATGTGCCTGCATTCGAGATGCTTCAATTAATCCAGCCATGAAGTGGAACATTTTATTTTGCATAGGGCAAAGGCCAAGAGAAATAGTTAAGCCAATACAAAATTCTTCAGGTTTTCCTTTTTGCTGAAAAGACAGAAAACACAGTTTTGTATTTGCTGTTCTCTTTTTGTTCTGTTTTGCTATTTGCCTTCAGAATTGAAACCTCTTTCCTGGGCTGGATTTTCAGATGCTGTTGTACGAAGTTAAGGGGAGGTTTTGGTGGGGATGTCTTTGCCATGCAGGTGTAGTTCTGTTCCTGTGGCTGCTCTCCTGTGCTCATCTGGTTCTGTTTCTCCCCCCCTTTTTGAAGTTAGGAACAAGACATATTTTGGAGGCGATGCAGGCTGCAGGACACGACATCAGCACGCTGTTCCTGTGTGGAGGGCTGAGCAAGAACCCTCTCTTTGTGCAGATGCACGCTGACATTACTGGTGAGTGTGGGGAACTGCATGGAAAGGAGTGTAAATCCTTTTTTTTTTAGGTGTCTAGGTGCTTTGTCTTCAGAAAAATAAAGATTTTCTTTATATAGAGCTGTATTTTGCTGCATGGCCAAAAAAAGTGTGCAATGAAATGTTCCTTCTATTGGCTTCATCCTGTTTGACTCGTGACACTTCCTGCTCGTGCTGGGCATTGTATCCAGTCTACAGAACAATTCTTTCCTGAATTGCTGCCATGCCTGTGTCACTGATATGGTTTGGGGGGCAGGGTCTGGGGTCTTGCTCCTGCAAGGTGTTGCACTTGGTTTTGGAGAATTCCTGGTGGGTGGAAAGCCCTGGGTGTGTGTTGCACTGGAAGAGCAGCTCTCAGGCTTCCGTGGTATTTTTGGTCTCCCTTCAGCCTGTGTGTGTTGGACATCTCTGCACACCTGCGAGTCAGTTGAATATACTTGAAAAAATGTGGAAAAAATAACAAAATTTGGTGTAAAGGACTTCAGAGAAACATTGAATGATGTGTGTTTTGGGCTTATTTCAAATTAAGATCAGTTAAGCTGTCATGAATGAAGTTTAAGGCCCAAATTTGGTCTGGAGATCTGACTTGCCCTAACATCAAACCACACTTTATAACCCTGATGCAGGAAGGAAGATGAAAATGTGCTTTATGGACTTACCTGAGAGGAAAACAGAGGTGGACAAGCAAAAAGTATAACGCCTGTTGACTTTAAAATTCACTAAATATATTGTAGTCAAAGTGATGCTTTGTGAAAAATGATGTTAAGTCTACACCCTTCCTTCAAAAACTCACGTATTTTAGGTGAATTTCAGCTACGTGTAGAGTTGGGCTGCTGGGTCGTGATGTGTAAAAGAAAAGCTCTGTGAAAAGGTATTCTGATTAAAATGTAATCACAAGTTCTTTGACTGTAACTAACGGGCCAAGTACAATTCAGTACAAAAAGGCCTTTTTGCAGTCTGGAGTTCTCCCCCATTCGGAAAATCAGTGACTGACAAGGGATGTCAGAGTTCATCTGACTGAAATGCTCTTGGTTATGTTGAACTCATTAGAGCCTATCAGATAAAATAACTAACATTCCAGGATCAATCCCCCATTCTTTCCTGAAAAGAAAAAAATCTGAATATATTATTGTTAGCGACAAATGCCCATGACTCAGCCATGCAGACATCCAATAGATAATTCCACAGGCCACTTAAAAAGTATCTTGATCTTTTTGTTTGCCTGGTAAGAATTCCGTATTCATTCTGACGATGCAGGAAATGGGCAGTAAATTTCAGAGCACACTGAAAATTGCTCACTGACGCCTGGCAAAGAGCCACGGAGCTTTGAGCTTGAGCTTTAGATTTGCTGTTCCCAGCTGACCCAAGTCCTGAGCTGTGCTTCAGCCGAACTGGGGGAATGCTCAGGTGACAGGGCAAGCTTTGCATCATGTAACAGAATGCCTGAACTTGCTTTGTGTCAGTAATTGGTTTTTATATTAGTAATTTTATTTCTCGTTTTGCCAAGTGTGCGTTTGCCTTTTTCCTCTATAGGAGTTGTTCGTGGCTGGCTTCAGGTCTTCACCCAAATCTCAGCTCCTTCTGATTTTACAGCTGGCCCTCAGGAGCAGCATTTTTTGGGGCGTAATATCATAGAGATTGTTCTGAGCAGGAATCCCTGCTCCCACCCCTGTGTTTGCATCATCATCCACTGAATGTCATTATCTCAGTGCTGGAAATGCAGGCACATGCCAAGTACTGCAGGAATATTACATTTTTCAACTTAGTGAGGATAAGCATCTGAAGTGCTACTAGAAAAGTATTTAGATTTATGCTCTTGGTTTAGATTTTTCAGGGGAATTAAGAAAGCAGGCTAATTTTTGTTTGCTTTTTTAGCCTTCTCCTGCTTTTCTTTACACTAGTGAAACAGGTCTCAGAAAATTCTGCATAAACCAAGGGAATGTATGTTCACGATAGTACCCATGGGTGATGAAACACTAATTTTTAATTCTGCTTCAGAATATATATTGTTTGCTTGTTTTTCCAGTGTTTTAATTTTGTTTTCGAGTATCTCGCACAATTTGGAAGACAAGATTTCTCTCATTATTTCATACATAGCTTGAGAAAGTTTACTACTCATGTTTTCATGTCTTCCAGCAAAACCAGACTGGCTTTGTTGGCTGTATGTTTAAAACCAAACACAAACAATCTTTTTTTGTTTGTTGCAACAGAAACAAAAAGGAGACCGCCTTGCTTTCCCCTCCAGGTCAGCTTTTAATAGGCACGTGGGTTTGGAGGGTGTGGGTAACAGGTTTGTACCAAGCCCTTTGAGTGAGATAAATAGGCAGTGTCAAAGATCTGGGGGGTTGTTTCTTGTGTGCTTTATGTTCTGCATTAATATTTTGCTAAAATGATTTTATTTAAATGCTGCACTTTTCCTTGGAGCTTGGAACCACGGAGCAGAGAGATTTACATTAACCTCCAGCAGGATGTAGCTCTGAATGGGGTTTCGAAGAATGGTTTTCAAGCCCTTTTTGATTCCTTTTTCATTTGTCTTTTTTGGTTTTAATGATTTGTGGAGCAGTGCTGTGTTCCCTAACAGAGGCCTGGCTTTTCCCTCTGCAGGCAAGCCTGTCGTGCTGTCCAAAGAAGTGGAGTCTGTTTTGGTGGGTGCTGCTATTCTTGGAGCTTGTGCTTCTGGGGATTTTGCATCTATCCAGGTATGCAGCACCTGATTTTGTGTCGTTTTTTTGTTCAGTTTTAATGTGTTTTACACCCTGACTTTCGGCACCTCGCACAGACTTGAATCCAAGTGGAAAAGTTTGTCCCTTCTGCAGAGCCAGACAAGATCCAACATCGCTTTCTCTCCACCCTCTGTTTAAGTCCAGATGTTATTTAGGTGTTCTGAGGATTCATTTGTCTTTGGACTGTGGGGACATGCATAGAAGCTGCTGTGTATGAAGTTAGGCCATGTAATTTTACAGATAAAACAGGGAATTTGGCAGGGCTCTGATCCTGCAGGAAGGTCACACTTTCCTCTCAGTCACATTTGTCCTACTTTCCTTCCTTCCCATTGAGGAATGTTAAACATAAGAAGCAACACAGCGTTATTTATGCAGTAAAAAATAACACATCTTAGCTCTTGTCCTGCCCCCAGTGAATGCAGAGTTAATAATGAGGATGGAACTTCATGTTCATTCATGTTATTTCAGTCCATTAACAGCTGCAAAAGTAGCAGTGAGGCTTTTCTTTTCAGTGGATCAGTCAAAGCATGGCTGAGCTGCATTTTTACAAACACCAGTGGCATCAGAAACCCAAAGAAGGGTCTGAATGTCCCAAATCATGCCTGTTTTCCCACCTGGCAATCCCAGAAACCATGTCCTCTCCCATGCTGCACAAGGACACTGAACAGCACAATGCAGTTGGACAAAATGATTTATCAGGATGGTTCCTGATGCATTTGTTACATTTTTCTTTATAATATCAGGCGCAGATATTTGTAGATGAAATTTTGCACAAAAGCTTGTCTGGAGATACTTTGTGAATAGGGAGGTCAGCTCCTCGACCTGGTTAAATTGCTGCAGTTCCACTGGAATCCATAAACAGCTCAACATAAGCTGAGGAGCAAGGCTGTGCTTGGCACTTCTCCAAATGGGAATATTCTACAGTGCTATGTAGGTTAGCAGGAAGAGCAGTTTCCTTTCATAAGAATGTTTCCATTAAAATGAATCCCACTGCAGCAGATACATAGGGCAACATAATAATAATGAGTGTGTGTAGTAATTCTAGTGTTGTAAGGTGGCCTTGTTTTGATAAATGTAATTTCAGTAGCAACTTTTGGTGACAGGACTTCATATTTAATTCCTGCTCCTCTGTTAATCTTCTGCCTTCAAACACATATTTCATTCCAAGTCTGGGATGTTTTCTACTACTGTACAATAACTGAACATCTCAAAACTGATTTTGCTAAGTCTGTTTTTATCAACATTAGAAAAGCCTAATGCTGTGAAGTTTTCTGTGTTGTGTTTTATACAATTTGTGTGTATCCATTTACCTTTAGTTTTACCTGCCCTTACATACAAAAATATTTCAGAAGAATATCCAGTAATGTCAGAACAGATATGAATATTTTTAAAAGAATTTAGCTACGTGGGATCACAAAGGAGAAACTGAATACCATTATTTTAGGGACAGGGAAGTGTAAATGTGTATCTACCCTTGCAGTTCAATAACCTCCCTGACATTTATTTTTGTAACACATCTTCCAAAACAACCCTTTCTTAGAGGTGCTGCTGCAAACATTCAGCATCTTTGTAGACTTTGCAAATACAGGTTATTACCTCTCCTCTAATAGATGGTTTGTGCTTAATTACTGTGCTTTCCAAAGCTCTTTGTTTGCTCAGTGTAATAGCAAAGGAGAAAACTGTGGGTTTTTTTACAATAACCTCTCTCCTTATGTCTATGGTTTTTTGAAGGGGATTTTTTACTGTATTTTTCCCAGTCACTGGTCACATTTCTCAGAACAATTTTTGGACATTTCCACTCAATGTCAGAATCAAAACGTTTAAAAGCTGCCTGGTTTTTATGGGTTGGCTGTTCTCCACTTTCTAAAACTCAAGCAGTTTTAGGACAGCTTGGAAGCAGCACCCAAATCTGGATCCTTCAAAATCACTCCTGCTAATCTTAGTCCAGCTTTGCCATGCTCTGCTGACAGGAGCTCTGGCTGCTGCCAGACAGTGAAACCCACCAGGGATGCTGAATCTGAGGGAATGTGCATCCTGGAGGGATTTGGGCCATGGGGCAGCCAGCTCAGAGCAGTTGCCTCACTCAGAATCTGGACACAAAGGCAAGATCCTCAAAACCTCCCAGGACATCTTGTTCAGCAGAGGAGAGACCAGGTGGGTCGTGTAGGGAAGAGCCAACTTTGTGGTAACCTTGTGGAGTAATCTGAGCTTTGAAAATGCAGGTTTTTGAAAAATGCAGCATTTTATTCTAATTCTTAATTTTCACGTATTTTTTTTTTCATATTTTGAGTGATTTGTGCAAAGTTTTTCATGCTTTCCACTGCCCACATCTAGCACCAAAACTCTCAGTATGCTGAGCCTTTACAAAGAAGCCTTGGAAATGAAGGTTAGTGCAAAAGCTGTGACCAAACAGGTTAATTTGCAAGCTCCTAGTGTGGATTGAAAAGTTCAAGCTCCTTGAGGCTGCAATTTCATCTTTAGGTAATTCTATCAAGGGAAGATTTATAACCTCCATCTCCCAGGCCTGGTCACCATATGTTGTTGCTTCAAAGAATGTTGACTTCCCTATTTTCCTCTTCATTTACTCTCCCTGCATTTTTCTCCTCTGTGGTAAAACAATTGGTCTATCCAAAAAGAAAAAAAGAACCACGCAGTGTGGTGAGTTCTTCCCCATTTCATCTCTTGGTTATTTAGTCTCTAGAAACTCCAGAAAGGGGAGAAAATCCTCTGAATTTCTTCTTGGTTTATCTTTAACTTTGCCCCTACAAATGCTGCAGACTTTTTCTCTGAGTGGTTTTGTGGGAGCTCTAACACAGCCTGGCTGGGCCCCAGCAGACAGCGCTGTGTGAAACAGTGTGGCATAAAGATTTTTGAAATACAGACTGTATTTTTTGGGTTCGGATTTTTGAAATACATGCTGCATTGAATGAAATAACCTTAAGGTTGCTGGCTTAGATGGGTCAATTTATTGGTTCTAGCCATTCCTTTCATGCTGAGCAGCAGGATCCTGCTTTGCTAAGGGATTGTTTCTATAGTAAAAATATAGTTTCCGGTTTAGCCAGCCAGCAATTCCTTCTCAGTAAAAATGTTCAATAAATAAATGTCAAAGTTTCCAGTATATCCTCGTTACTCTGCCTCACTCGTACGTAATTGAAAATGGGAAGAAGGTGCTGTTTGATTTGGCAGTCATCCAGCTAATTTTTTTTTTTTTTTTTTGGATAGCCCACTCTTTGGGACAAAGCTGTACACCAGGGAACAGGATTATTGCCTTATAAAACCCTGCAGCCCACTGACTATTCCTTAATTGCGTATTAAAGCAATTAATAAAATTACCTGTATGGAACCAGATTACCAGATTTGTTTTGGATATGCTGCATTCACGTTGCAGGACGTTGTTACTGGCCAGCATGGGGGAGAAGAAACTCTGATTTTCTAGAATGCATTTTGTTGGTCACTCTCTGTAATCAGCTTTCTGTGAACATTTTTGCTGTGAAACACTGAGCTAGAATTTGGAATCTATGTGATGACAAGATTTTTCAGAATTCAGAATCTATGTGATTACAAGATTTTTCAGACTAAACCTCCCTTAGAATTGACTTCTAAGGGAGGTTTAGCCTTTCCTTTGTTGGTTTTGGTTGTTATGCAAGTTGATGGTGTATCCTGCAAAAAGTTAGGGGAAAGCTTTTTCGTTGTTTCTGTAAAGCAGGTCAGAGGTGTGTAAAAATGAGCTGGATTCTGTAGGAAGAGGTGTTAGGTAATTATCTCATGTGGATTAATTGAATTATTTAGCAGCTGAGCAGGTGAAGGAGCCCCTGGGTGCAGTCTGCACCCCTGGAAGGAGCCCCAGGAGCTGTGGGGATCGTGGTCCCCTGGCTCAGAGTCTGTGGACTGTAAGTTAAGGTGGTGCAGGGAAATAATTCACTCACAACCCTGTACTAAAGAAGCCTGGAAGAATTTGGTTTGTTCACTGCTGGGTTTTGCTTCATTTAATGGGCATCTCCTCTCAGTTGTCTCAAGATGACGTTGGGTGGTAGAGCACAGAGGGAAAAGTCAAATTACAAACCCCACAGATAGCACAAATTCTATAAAGATCAGCCAGGAAGAACACAGGATACATGGAGTGATTGCCTTGTAACAATTAAAGTGTTACAGACAGTCATGAATGTAAAGAAGTTCCTAAATACAATTAGTCCACAACCTTGGTAATGGACCAACTGGCAGTGGGGAAGAGACAACATTTCAGAAGAACACCCATAAATAGTACTGGGACATATTCAACTTTTGTGCTGACAGAACTGGAGGGGGTTAGGCCATTTCCATTTCTGGATCAGGCCGTTTCTGGTGTAATTTTGTTCCATTTATTTCAGTGGACGTGCTGCAGTTGATGATCTGATCCTCTATTCCTCTTCCAAAGCATTACCTGTCAGGCCGTGGAGTGAAACTCATACAAGCATCCCCTGATTTCCATATTTTCAAAAGCAAGGGCTGAGTGGAAGATCAGGGAAGGGATAAGTTTTTCCTTAGAAATGGTAATAACTTGGGAAATCAAAAGAGGAAATAAAATGACTTCTCCCTGTTGAGTTCGGGAATGTTGCCTTCCCTCATCTCATTAAAAATTTAAAGCACTCTTGTTTTTGAGCAGGGTGAATTAGTAATTAAGTGCTATAATCAACTTGTGTAAACATAATATTGAAGGAGAACAGCAAATTAATCATTTCGTTGGCTTGCCCTACCTAATTAATGCACCTTTTAGCAAAGGCCTTCCTGCCATGTTGTTTTTTTTCTCCTGTTCCCTTAATCAGAGGGTTTTGGAAAGGCAGAGGAAGGAGATGGTTGTTCTCAGGCACCACGAAGTACACAGGGAGTGTTAAGGTGCTGTGACCTTGCTTTTCCTTTTCTTCAAGAACTCCAAATCTGGGCATGTAGAGTTTGAGCCCAAGGTTTAGTGCAGACCATCCTCAGGCAGAAAATAAAAAGCTCTTGCTCTCCTAGGTAGGCATTGGCTGGTGTGGCCTCTTCTTCTAAGTAGCTTTGAGAACCAGACTTTTTCATGTAAGATGTTCTATGGCTGTGGAGAATATTTACCTCTAACCAGGCCTGGGCTCAGGGCAGCGACTTGGCAGTAGAACTCCATCTCTTTACCTCTTTTCTTGGTGTTTTGACACTGAAATTTGGCTTTCCCTAGTTGAGAGTGGTTTTTTTTTTCTTGTGTAATAAATTTAGATTCAATATGGCATGCGTGAAACCACCAGGATACTGGCAATGCCTCTGGCTTTTGTATAGAGTCAGCTGCCTCTTTACCAGAAATCTTGAGAGAAATATAGATGAGAGAGAGAAATGAAAAGGCAGTGATTTGATGGCCACTGTCCAGTTCCTTGTGGCCTGGTGTTTATGGTACAAAGAGTGCCTTTTTAGTTAGCATGTTTTGGCCTTACTGTCAGAAGTCTTTGCAGTGAGGGTAAAAAGCAGATGAATCACTACTACTCTTTTGCCCTAAGGATGATCCTTCTGTATTAAAGCTGAGAAATATAAATGCTGGTTTGTCTCTGCCAAGCACGGAACGAGCTCTCAATCAGTTTGAGAGTGTGACTTCTTTTCACTTTCCAAGCCACAATAAATATATAGAAACCTTTCTACTTTCTTTCAGCTGGCTCCAGTGGACAGCATTTCCACGTGGCTGGAGTTCCTCTCTTGGTGGGAGTTAAATCACACACACAAACACCACCGTGCAGAGATCACACAGCTGAGATGTGGCTGTAGCTGCTCGCACGATGCTTTCACAAAAGTGCTTAGAAAAGTACCCTCTGCCTTGTTGCTGTTTACTGACATGTGATACCGGTTGACATCTGTTGCCCTTCTCATTTGAGGTCTGTTTGCTTTACTAACTTTAACATTTCCACATTGCTGTGCTGCTGAAATGCAGATACACAAATCTCCTTGCAGTCCCCAAGGTCCTTTTATGAGAAGCAGAGCTGCCATCATTTGATATCATCCTGCTGGCTGCCTTTTAAACTGGAGTGGAGAGAAATAATTCTGTTGCTGTGAAATGTTCTTGGGGGAGTGCAATGTCTAGTGCTATATGTTGTCATACATTTGATGTATTATCAGATCAGTACATGCTGTGCAGTCGTGTTTAGTTCATTGTCACAGCAGATGATTTGTGGTCGGTTTATATCACTTGAAATTATTACAGGTAAAAACTTGTCTACGTAAATGTCAAAGTTTGTCATAGCAGGTCATATAGCTGCTGCAGTGACAGATGATCTTAGTCCACAATCCTAATGCTGCATTCTCAGTTAATGTAAATCGGTGTTGCTCCAGCATTTCAGAGGAGTGACACCAGTTTACTCCAGTGCCCCAATCCAGTCAAGCACTGGGGTGCATCACCTGACTTTCAGGAAGCTCAGCTGAAGACAAGCAGGGCTGCCCGTGTGCTGAAGCACTTCACTGGATCAGAGCCCAAACAGGAATCTGACACAGTTCACTGGGAGATGACACATCCTGAGATGGTAAAGGTGACCAGAGCTCTTGCAGTTGGTTTGTGTTACTGCTCCTTCAGGAGCAAGTTGTGGATGCCACAGGTAATGGGATACAAAGGCTGTGTCTTTTGTTAAGTGCTGTCCTTTTAGTGGAAGCCCAGCGTGCTGCATTTGAAATGTCACGCAGTACACAAATGTGCAGATTCAGAATTTCTCAGTAACTCTTTAATGACAGGGAAAGGCAGCTGCAGTGAGTCTGTGTGATCTATCAGCTCTAACAGAACTGCCCATTTACAGGAGCTGAGTGTTTGGCACAGCCCTTCTAACACTGGAGGCAGCAACCTCAGCAGTCCAGTACTTAGGGATGTGGCCTTGTTATTCCTCTGAAAGCAGAAATAAGCATGAAATACCACAGTAATGAAATAAAACATGGCCTTTCATCTGGGCATTGGTGGAAGGAGATGGGGCACCGTGTGTTGGGATATCAATGTGACTTCCCTGTTTATTAATTCTGGCTGAGACCGGTGATAAAGATTTTATTACCTATTTTTCACATTTACGAGGGTGGACTGAAAAGGTAATGAAGACCTCTTGGAGGGAAGCATGACAAAAGAAATCTGTTTAATCTGTCTTTATGCTGAAAGTGTAGCTGGCTTTGCACAGTGGCACAGCTCCACTGACTTCTCCTGAGTTCTGGATCTTTCACACCCTGAATTACTGTGTTAGAAACAGCCACATGTATGTGAATATAACCTCCTCTGTCTGTAGGATTAACACTTACATTGTCATGTCTTTCAGCTTTTTAAAAACTCGCATCAGCTGATGCTGGCAAAGAATAAGATGTAGTGTTTTGTTAATCTGCACAAGTTGAGGCTCTTATTAAACCAATGGTATTTTGCTCCTCTGTCAGTAAGCCCAGGACCTGGCAAGCAGGAGAAAAAATGCTGCCTGGAATAGTTCAGCTTCTGCTGCTGCGTATTTTTGTAACAAACCATGAAATGACCACAGTGGAGTTTGTCTAAGGAGATGTGCAATTAGTTAATTTTTTTTTCAAGAAGGGTAAGATTAAGATCAGCTTGTAGAAGTTTAATAATATCACAACCTTACAGTTTTTCCAGCTTGCTGACCCTGTCTTTTCTTGAGGAAAACCATAAATATGAGGAAACCATAAATGTGTCTTTGTAGTAGATAGACACTTTCTTAAAAGTGTATTGTGATCCTTCTTCTTTCTATTTTAAGGACCAGTTTTGTCCATGTACTCAGAGACACAGCTGAAGTCATTTGGACCTTGGACTCCCCTTCTGTCCAGGCCATTTAAGCAGGGAAAAGTGTGATAGCAATATTTTATAGGAAGGATGAGGACAAAGGAGGGTGCCATGGATCTTTTGTAACTGTCAGTAGCCAAGAAGGTCCTTTTCAGGGCATGTCTTGCTTAAATGATGTTTGGGATGTCAAACAAGTTAAAGTCTCTCTGCCCTCACCTCTTTGGTAGCTGAGCAGAACAACCTTCAAGTTATGCACTGGAGAATTGGAAACTCAATCTGGCTACATTGTGAGATTAATTTTCCATCTGGGATTTGCACTCTTGCTATGTCAGCACAGGGATCAGACTGTTCCGTGGCGAAGCACGAGCATGTGGAGTCACAGCACTGTCTGAAATGCTGGAACATTTTTCACACTAAAGTTTTTGAAGGACATTATGATCACTTAGTTGTGGGATTTGGTGCCACTGGTTCAGACCACTAGGACATACTTCTGCCACCCTGTATTTGAAAAAGGTTTATGTTTTACATATTCTATGTTATCCTTGCTCCTAAAGATGTCTAGAGGGGTTTGTTTCTGAACATTTTCTCTCTCTGTATAGTTTAACAAGACTGTTTACTGTCTCAGAGTGTCCAATACATTTTATTGTAGTTAACAGTAAAGACATTTTTCTTTATTCCCTTTCATATAATCATGGATCTGAAATGGTGAAGGAGAGATCCCGTAACATTTATTAGAAGGCAGCTGCTTTTTAACACATTGTCTTTCCTCAGAATTGGAATCCAATTCTCATTCTCTTTTCTTTGTTCAATCATATATTCTTGTTTCCTTGGTTTCTTAGATACAGACATATAACAGCCATTCCCAACCCTTTCTTTCTTGTTTTGAAGCAACTTTTCACATGTCCTGTGCTTAAAATTTCTGAAGCACAGTTTGAGGTTGGGCAGTGAGATGTAGAGAATCCATATGAAATTCCTTTGTGGCTCTGTTTTGTTTTTATTGGGACACGTGTCCATGTAATGAGTAGCAAGACCATAATTGTCACTCTTGAGGGAAATAAAGGCAGAAAGGCTGACCACCAAGTGGGCATGGAAAAGCCTGACTTGCAGATTTTTGCACAAAGACATTCCTCCAGATGAGGCTTGAAAAACACTGGAAGAGCACAAACAGGGAGAACTGCTGTGCCCACTTCTCGCTGTGCCTTATAAGTGCACAGCAAAAGCGAGTTGGGTTGTTGTCTCAGGAATGATTTGTGGGGCATGTACTCAATGTGTAGCATTCTTGGGAGCTGCATTCCCCTGAGCATCACTAACCCTCAGTACAGAAATACCTCCTGACCCGTGCAGGGCCTGTTTGTGTGAGCACCTGCTGTCAGCTGCTGTTTGCCACACGGCTTCCAGAGAGTCCTTTGCCAGGTAGAGGTTTTAGGGAGGAGTGTGGGTGTGGGAGTTTTGGGGGAGCACATTTTTGGGGCAAGGAGCAGAGTAAAGAGATGTGGCAATGGACCCCTCACCTAGTGAGGGATGGTTAGATCTGACCATGTCACTTTTTTGGGAATTTGGGAAGCACAGGGGGTCCTCAAGGGAGAACACTCTGGAAAATAAACCAACTTTTGATCAATAGTTTTTCCTTTGAAGAGTCTCTGCATGACAGGCATACGTGGTAGGGCTGTACCATCATCCAGCCCAGCCTGTCCTTCCCAAAACCATGGGGTGGATGATGATAACACATCACCTTTGGAAGGTGCCTTCATTGCCCAGCCCTGTAGCACAAACACCTTGGATATATTCAGCAAAATATTGCTGAGTCTCATAGCCTTCAAACTCCTTTTGCTTTCAAAATGTCTGGTAAGACTTAATTTTCACCTAATTTCCTCAGATTGGTGGCTTTCTGTATGTTGTTGTGAGACCACCCGTTTCTGTTAACTTTAAGTAGTTTAGGTATTGAATGCTTTATCTTTAGACCAGAGTGAGGGAAGCAGCTCGTGTGTCTTCCAGCAGATAAATGGGATGTGTTTTAGGCTCTAGGTTGGGAGCTGGCACTTAGCTTACGTGTGGGAGGTGAGTAATGGCCCTAAAGATGCTAAGCTGTGTGAAGCCCTTCTGATAAATGGGGCCTTTTTGTGATGAGCTCTCCTCACGTTCCTGGGCTGGTTGGCATAAAAGCTTTGAGCATACAAGCACATTACTCATTATTTACTGGTTGTGGTTGCAAGGTCGTTTAATTTTGCAATAGTCCCATCTAAGGGATGATTCTTGCATTGCATGAAAGAGAGACTAAGCAAGATTCACTTTTTTATTTGCTTTGTATGACTTTGCCCCTGTAGATATTCCACACATTTGCCATAAGACACAAAATGCCAAACGTGTGGCTTTCTGCACATGGATGTTCACTCATCCCAGAGGAGAACCTGGCATGGAAAGAGAATAAAGATACATGTGGCAGAAAATGGGGCTTTTCTCTTTCAGCACTAAATCCCCAATAGCCACCATCTCCCTCTCCCTGCTCCCACTCTGATGTTTTTTCTTTCCTCCTGTATTTTTGCCTCTCGTTTGTGCTTCTCTTTTGTTTAGTAGTTTCCACTTTTTCTTTCTTCCCATTGTTGATCTCTCTTCTCTTCTCTTCTCTTCTCTTCTCTTCTCTTCTCTTCTCTTCTCTTCTCTTCTCTTCTCTTCTCTNTCAGGTCCCCTCTCAAGGCTTGCAGGGCTCCAGTGAAGCCTCGTGGCATGTCCTCTGCTTTATGGGCACAGCATATGCACAGAGCACTGACTGGGCTGTGCCAGTGTTCTTGGGCTGGAAGAGGGGAGATTTATGATGGTGCTGATCACAGTGCTAAAATAAACTGTCCTCTCCCAGCCAGAGGAATAGGAGTTTGTAAATGCCAGCATTCTATACACAAACTGAAGGACAGGGCTGAGGGAGCCAGCTGCCCAGGTTAGCTGTTCAGGATCTGGACATGGCAAGGCTTTCAAAGCAGAGAGCCAGAAGAAGTCATTTATATTAAAACAAACTCTGTCATGAGTCATTTGACTTCTTTTTCTCTTACACACACAGTTTATGTCCCAGGCCTTCTAAGGCCTGGGGAACATCTGATACTCTTTAGGCTGAGCCGGCTCTGATAGGAGTTGGATCCTGCTTCCACTTACACTGTACTACTTAGAACTCTATTTAATTTGAGTCTTGTGTTTACAGGCTGTAACTGTTACTTATTTGTCATTTTTATGGTAATAAAAAGATTGTTTGTCTGTGATTCAGTCCTTGCCATGCTGTTGAATAGGTCTGTGTCCTTCAGCAGCAGCAGAGGAAAAGAGGGGCTTTTGCTTTTTGCCTCATTTGTTTTCCTCATGCAGCTCCAGTCAGGTCAGCAGGCAGGAGGGGGTGCAGGTCCTTCCCATCCCTCCCAACCACTGTCTCAGTCTATTGATGCCAGCAGAGCATCACTCCACATTTTTCATACCATTTGCAATGAGCTGAATGTGATTTTTCTTCCCTTCTTCAAAAGAGCTGAAACCAAAGCGTACCCTGTCTGCAAAATACAGCTTTATCTCTTTTACCATTTTTCTTATTTTTTCATTCTCTTCTTTGTCTCATCTTCTCTGATCCCTGGTTTTCGTTTAAACATTTTTACCAGGTGCAAAAAAAAAAAAAATTAATTGCAGGTAGGAGATGTGAAAGGTGTATGAATTCTTCAGGTTTTGTTCCCTGCTTGTGCCAAGGCCTGTAGAGACCTGAAAGGGGAGAATGAAAATCAAAGGGCAGGAAAGCTTTGTCCCACTCCAAAGTTTACAGAGAAAGGCTTCAACCCCTCCCCATCCATCTTCCCTGGGCAAGGATAACCCTCAGACCCCCTGCTAAAAGAGGCTGCACTTTAATTAAGAGCATGACTCTTGTTCCCTCTAGTGGCTAATTACACAGCATCTCTCACACCAGTGTCATTCCGCTGCCTTCCTGCTTCCCTGCCCAATTTTCCTTCCATCCACAGCTTTTTGATTTGTTTTGTAACTGTCTCAGTTTCTCCAAATGATGGCACTTGCCATTCTTTGGATTGTGCCCTCAGAAGGCTGGAAACTTTCCCATGGATAGAAGCAATGCAGCAGTAGGGTTTAGGGCTGGAGAGGTTTTTGCTCATATTCCACCCAAAGTGGGTTTTTCTGCAGCGTTACCAGGAAGGGTTAAGGAAAAAGGGCTTTTCTTGGTTTATCAGCATCCCTGCTCCTAATTGTAATTCCTTAAGTATGAACAGATATGGATGTCCAGAACTGTTGGACACCTCAAATCCCTGGCTTGTTTCATGTCCTGGAGATAAGGAGTGAGTTGCTTGGCTTTCCAGATCAAACAAATACCCTGTAAAATGTAGTGTAGTATTTCCCAGGGACACAGGAAAAAATGGGTGTTTGCCAAAGTAGTTCTTATTAACAGCCCGGTAATGGGAGGTACTCTGTGCTGGTTCAAATTGACACAAACTACTGCAGCATCAAGTTCTTCTGAGTATAAATAAAAGCAGAATTTTGCAATGAGAAAACAATCTGTGTTGCCTAACTCAAGAGGCAGAATACATAGACTTTATTCCCACCTCAGCCACTGAGTTTGTGACTTTGGCCAAGTTGTGTAACTTTGTTCTTCATCCTCTTGATTTGTGAAGCAGATCTGATGATGTTTACAAACCTCAGAGGAGGGATTTATGGTTGTATTAAAGTGATAGAACAGAAAGTGCAAAGAAAATCTATGATGGTGCTAAAGGTGTTTCTCTGGTGGGTTAAAATAAGTGAGAATGGAAAGGCTGTAGATTGACAATTCAGTTGCACATGATTGGAACATCTTTTGACTTCAAAATCTTACATTAGAACCGTAGATTATTCTTGTGTTAATTTTCTATGTCTGTAATACGGAAGATGGTTTATATACTGTGGTATGGTTGCAACTCTGATGTTTATATCAATTTTTAGTATTTACAGCATTCAGGACATTTAAAGGTTGTGTGGTACATCTGCACAAAAATGCACTTCATATGCAGAATTCTTGTTTTTAGAGAATATTTGGGCAGGAATGGGAGACCACATCCTTTAAAGCACAAATTCACTCAGGGTTTGGATTGGCAATTCCTTAGGAACAGCAAAGGCTAATTCCAGATCAGCATTTTCATTCCCAGCCTGAAGCTTTAGATGTCTAATGCTGTGCCCAGCACATAACTGAGGTGCTCCTTTTGCTCAAGCATGGAGACTTCTAAACTGCAGTTGTAGGCATTTCTGGAGACTTCTGAAAATCAGATGTTGTCTTTTTTTTGACTGCAGCAGGCCTAGGATTAGCAGAAACAACAGATGCATCTTGCATTGCTGAGCATTTTCTGAGGTGCATCTGAAACTGATTTGTGACAGGCCAGTAACCCAATGAGTGTAATGTAAAACATCCAGCAGGGTAAGACCTCCTCCTTAGAACTGTATCCTTTTTCTTGCATGCCTGGGTTGCATTTTTTTAAATTGAGTTACTGAGTTGTAGAATGAGCCACATTCCTTTATTCCTGTAAAAACGGAATGACTGACAGCTTTGCATTGCACATGCTCCTGCTGTTTGTTGGGAGAGGAGGGGGCAGGATGGGATCCTACCAAATGTTTGAAATATTATAGAGAAAACATTGTTGAGCATGAAAAAATGGCTTCTTGTCAAGGGTTTAGTTAGATCTGTTGCTGATCCAGTCTGATCTTATGGAGATCTTCACTAATTATTCCAATGTCAATAACCAAGCCAGAGCAGAACAATGGATAAGTGTGTTTAGAAAGGTGTGCAGTAAAATTCAGACTTGCATCAGATAAAAGTAATTTAATATCTTTCCCTCCATTCTAGACTTGTCACAGCCAAAGAAATACCTTTAAACAAAAACTAGTTGGGTTTTTTTTCAGATTTGCTGCATTAAGCAATTTCCAAAGTACAGAATTGCTGCTAATGGAAAAGCGAAACAAATCTGGGATTTTGAGCTAGTGGAGTGTTCGTGCAAGTGATTAAGCTGTACAAAAGGAGCATTCATCTCGAAATGACAGATAAGTGCTAAGGACAGGACTGAAAACTGTAAATATGTTAGCACTTTAAGCGAGAGCACAGCTTCAGCACTTGTGAGACTCATCAGCTGCTGTAAACAATATGGATCTTTGAGCTGATCTCTGCCGAGATCTCAGCACATCAGATAATGATAGAGTTGTTCATTTTTGCTTCTTCTGTTTTGGTTTCTTTTTCCTTGCAGAAAGTGCTTTCTGCAGAGAGCAGGCCTGTGGTGCTGCCAGCTCACACTCACCTCCCTCCTGGAGCAGCTGCTGTGGGGAGCAAAGGACAACCCCAGAGCCTTTTTGCAGTTCTGCTCCAGTCAGGAACAGGATGTGCAGCTGCACTGCCACTCTCGCAGGGCTGGGAAAGGCTCTTTGAGCTCCTCCAGCCTCAGTTCACAGTCAGGACACTTCTCTAAATGGGATTTTAAAAGGGAAAGGCTCTTTGAGCTCCTCCAGCCTCAGTTCACAGTCAGGACACTTCTCTAAATGGGATTTTAAAAGGAAGTGTTCAGGTGGTGGCAGCAGTTTCTCCTGTGGGGTTTTGCAAAGGGTTATCAGTGACTGAGCTGTGGCAATGGAGCATTTCACGTTGGGAAAGCTGCATACAGTAGAAATTAATTTGAAACCAGTAAATCCCCTTTGCAGAGGACACGATAAAAAGCTGGCATCCCACCACAGCTCCCAGCACTCACTGGCCTCACTGAGGTTCTGCTCAGTGACCTACAAGTGAAAAGCTCCATGAGCCATTTGGGCCTCTGCTATTCATCTCTTTTGCCAGCTTGCTGTCTTTAAATAAAAGGACAGATCCTCAGCAGCAGGAATTGGCTCAGTTCTTAGCATCAGCTGAATCGTGAAGCACAAAGTGGTTTTTCTTCTGTTGAGTCCCACACTGGCTGGGTTTTCCTCCTGAGTTTTTGGTATTAATTTTGTGGTGTTAGTGGTTCTTATGGAATACGTGAGGAACTGAGGTGCAGAAGGCTTCACAGGATCACAGAACATTCTGGGATGGATGGACCCACAGGGATGATCAAGTCCATCTCTTAAGTGGAGGGCCCTTATGGAGATCAAATTCACACCCTTGGCATTATCAGCACCATGTTCTGACCAACTGAGCTGATCTCAGGGCCTGTGTGGCTTGTCCAAGGTTAAAATTCAGGAGCCAGGGAATCCAGTGACTACAGTCATGGAAGGTGTGCTGGGAAGAGCTTTCCCCCATGAGCACTTCAGGAGCAGTGGTTGGGAATTTCTCGTTGAAGTGACTGGAGGGGCAAGGTTTGCTTGGAAGCAGGAGCCACAAGGTGCAGCTCACTGAGGGCTTCTTAAAAAGCTGGGGAAATAGGATGAGATAGCAAAGTAAAAGTTGGAATGGTGACTGGCTGGGTGTTGTAAGGTGAGAACGTCCCTCTGGAAGGATTTGGTGTTGTTTGCCTTTCATGGAGATAAAAAGGAGAGTTAAACAAGCTCCCAAAGCTTCCCACCTGGCCAAAACTCGGAGGGGCCAAGTGCCTCTCTGCGGGATCTCAGCTTTCAGGATGGTGCTGTGCTGGATCTCAGGCTGTGACCAGCTCAGCTCTGGTGCCACTGGTGCCTCATTCCCACAGCAAATGCACTTCTAATTCCAACTGGGATGTTTGCATCAAACCAGCCTTTGTTTTGGGCATGGGCAATTACAAAATGTGCTCTTTTTCTCTGTGCCAAATGAATACAAATGCTTTCTTAGAACATCTGCTAAGGAAAAAGATGCCTGAGATACCTTTAAAAACTCCTGCTGGCAGTGCTGGGTGACAGGTTTGGATTTGCTCAGTAACAGAGGTTATGGAATATTACTGTAATCAAAGGCTCTTTTATGGCCCTGGGGCGGGTGGGAATAAATAACCCTTGGGTTTGGTTTTGTATAGAAAAATGTCAGATAGCCAGAGTGGTGATGAGGGTAACCTGACATTTGCCAATAAGCATAGTTTATTCCAAATTAATTTGTTCAAGTTGGTGCCTACAGGTTTGCTGTGCAATAAATGGGATTGCAGTGCACAGACATTGTGCACATAAAAAGGTTCCTGCTGACAGAGAAGTTTTAGTGCTGATGGGAACTGTATTTACCATTTCCCAGTGGTCTCCAAAAGAGATACAAGCCAAAGTTTTTAGGAGCAAGGAGAGCAGAACACCTATTCTGGTGTGACTATTGCAGTTTCCTCCTATAAAACTCTCTCAATTCTGTGTCCATGGGAATTCTACAGCTCAGGTTGAGATTCTCCCTTGCTGCTATCAGAGCACATTTGGCAACACAATGGCCATCCCATCCATAGACCAGGCTTCCCAGTTTTTAAGGAATCCATCCCAAAATAAAATTGTTTAGCAATATGTATCCAGCATTTAAAGTGCTTTTTTTAGAAAGAGCACTCTTGGAGGACAGTTCTGGTGGCAGAAGACAAATGAGAGCAGTAGCTTCTCATCCCTGGCTGATTTTCAGATCTGGAGAAGAAAGGACGCTCAGTTTTTAACAAAACAGGACAGTATCATCAGCTGATCACAGAATCATAGAATAGTTTGGGTTGGAAGAGACCTTTAAAGGTCATCTAGTCCACCCCCCTGCCATGATGAGTGTGCTTTGCTTCAGCTTCACTCACTTCAGTCACTGGTAGCCTTTAATTTGGGAAAGGAAAATACTTTCTGGAGCAGTGTGCTGGAAAAGGTTGCTGACCCCTTGTCTGTAGCAATCATGGCAAGGAAACCAAAAGCCTTGTGCCATGGGCAGCTGCCTTCTCTGTGCTGTGCTTCCCAGGGAGAAAGGGCTCTGCAGTCCAGGATAAACTCTCAGCAGATTTCTCATTTCTTCTAGGATTGACTCTCTGTTTGCTGCTCGTTAGATATCTCTGTATCTCTTAATGATATTTTTTTTTTTTGTTGGACATGGGATATCTGTAAGGCTACTAAAAGGCTCTCTCTATATTTTAATGCAGTTTTAGTCTCTGTTTTAACATCTTAGCCTTCTACTGGCTTACAGTAGTGAAAGACTTTTTTTAAAGGTCTCTTGTTTTATATGAGCCCCTGTCCAGGGTAATTTCCCAAATGCAGTCCAGATTGGGTAAAATGTAAGCATATTTCTGAGGTATAGTTTTGGGGTTTTTTAATAGTAAACCACACATCAGATTAACCAGATAAAAAATAATCCCAAATCAAAACTCACAGCAGGGATTTTCCTCATTAACCTGAGGTAGACACTGGAGCATGGCAAAGAATACATTTGAAAGATGAGGGGGAAAGGAAAGGAAAGTCTTCTCAGCCAGTGTTGGAAAAAGGGAAAGAATAAATAGATGAAGAAGAGTGAAATATTGCAAATAGTTTTGCTTTCTTGATGGAGTAACCCTAAAGCAAAGTACAGGCAGAAGTTGGTTTTCTGACAGAATCCCAGCTAGGTACCCCAAAAATGCTGAAAGTGCCCAAAGTGGGGAAATGAACAGAGAGACGTGTGCGGATTAATTAGATCGAAAAAATGTTTTGACAGCATAAGTGAACATATGGAATGAATTGAGAGAACCTGATCCAGTTCCCCATGTGTAAATGATGCCTTAGCCATAGCTCATAAAGCAAATACAGATGCAAAAAAAAAAAAAAAAAAAGCGCCCCTTTCCTATCCCCTCCCCCCAGTAAAGTCCAGTCTGTTGCCAGATGGCAAATAAAAGTTTGAACTGGGTGACTAAATGTGAGGAAAGCTGAGTGTTTAGCATGGATGTGGGAAGAAATCAGCCGAAAAAATCTGAATTTTGCACCTTGGAGGAAGTGCTGCCGTTCAGCTAAATATTGTGTGGAGTGCCCAGCTCAGTGTCAGGATCCCCTAGGCTGGGTCTTCAGTGTCTCTGTTTTACTCTTCCCACTCCAAATCAGAATTATGGAATGGTTTGGGCAGGGACACCTTCCACTATCCCAGGTTCCTCCAAGCCCCGTCCAGCCTGGCCTTGGACACTGCCTGGGATCCAGGGGCAGCCACAGCTTCTCTGGGCACCCTGTGCCAGGGCCTCTCCACCCTCACAGGGAGGGATTGCTTTGTGTCCAGCTCGGATTTTGCTGTTTGTGTCCGTGTGGAATCGTTGCCTGCCCTGCCTGCCCCAAAGGCTTTGCCACCTAAAATTGAGGGTAAAAGCATTGGGACAGATGCTGCAAGCAGAGGGTGAGGAGGGAGCCGGAGAAGCAAAGCAACGCGTTGCAGGTTATGCAGAGGAGCATTCCCTGGATTCGTTTGCTCCATCCCCAGGAGGGATGAGTAGGGTTGATTGGGCAGTGCCCTGCATCAGGAGCTGGTGGAGGAATCTGCTCTCCTGACTCCCAGGTGAGCTTGTTAAACACAGCTGCCTGTCAGCATAACATCTCCAAGCCTGAAAACTGTGTTAAATCAATATATTTTCACGTGGTTTCTATGGACAGACCTTCTCAGTCTATTACAACAGCGATGCTGTGTGTGGTTAGATTTATTCCCCCTCAGAAGGGGGTGAGGGAGATGTGCTGCCAGTGCCACTTGGTGCTGGAGTCAGGAGCTGCTTCCAGCTGTGGCATCTGCACCACGGTGTGGGCTGGGACCCTCACACACAGCCACTGAAGGGAACAGTCCCTCGTGGAAAAGCTGCACAGGCTCATGTCAGGGGAAGAGCAGCTAAACCCTGCCCCAGACTGCTTGGATGGTGCCCACAGACTTGATTCATGGCACCCAGTGCCAGCAGTCTGTGAAGCTGAAACAGGAGCTGAGCACTTGGGCTCTTTCCATTGCCCAGGGAAGATGAAACCCCTGCTAAGCCGTCAGGTTTGTGTCCAAGCAGCTTTGGGCACGAAGAGGTGCCAGCAACAGAGCCCTCACAAAGCAAACTGCCTAATTATTTGATAGTCAGAGGCAACTTGGGGGAGTGCAGACTCAAATCAACAACTAACCAACCTATATTTAGTAGCAGAGTGGCTGGAGCTTAGACCCAAACATAGTTTCCAGCTGATAGATGATGTGGCAATCAGAGCTGACCCTCGTCCCATTCTAAATTTGGGCTGCAGAATAAGTAATTAATATCATGGCTGGCATGGCAAGGCACCCTTCCAGCAGCTGCCCTGCCACTGCTGCTCCTCTTAGGGCTGTGCCTGTGGCTGGCCAGCCTGGCTGGGCTCTGGGACACCAAACTGGGTGACCACAGCCTGGCTGGCACTGTGGACACCCTGAGGGAGAGGCACAGTTGGTGCTCTGGAGGCAGAAGTGGTCCCCTGGCCCTACCTGTGTTTGTCTCAGCTGCTGTGAGAGCTGTTTTCCATTTGTTCTGGTACTAAGGAGTGCAGAGCTGCTCTGGTGGTGCAGGACAGGTCGGGTGATCCATCCTGCAGTGGGATGTGGAAGGTGCAGTGGAGCTGGGAGCTCCATGTGGCACTCAAAGTGCAAAATTGGGGACAAAAGTAGAGTGTGCAAACTCTGTGCCCTGGCCAAACCAAACTGGGGAAATGGCACAGCCCACTGCAGAGAGAGGTAGCTGAAGATTGAAAGAGTAAATTACATGTCCCAGATAACTCCAGGAATCTCTTTAAACTCTCTGGATCCTGATTCAGTGCTCAAACCAGAAATCCACCTTGTCTCAGTGCTCAGGATCCATCCAGTTGGCCTCTGTCAACTCAAGCTGGATGGCTGAAGGGTAGAATAACATTGGGCTTCTCCTGAGTTGCCTCAGTGTAACAAACAAATGGATAAAATACTCCTCTAAGAAGGGCCAGTGCTGCTACTGAACACAGGGACTGAGAGATTCCAAAGGCCAGGGACTTTTCCTGGAAGACAGGCTGGAGCTGGTGTCCTGCTTGCCAGCCCTCCATCCTCCCATCCTCTTCTCCCTCCTCCTCTGTATCTCATGTGCATACACAGACAAAAACTCTCTCTCAGCTTTGATACAGAGACAGAAATCGATGTTGGATAAGAGCAAAAGGAAAATACAAGCTTGTGTGAAATTTTCCACCTTTTCACTAAATGAATCAAAGCCAAATTTTCACACTTTGGTCTTAGGTGTGAAATTTTTGCTCAGCTCTTATATTTATCCATAATGTGTTTTAAAACTTGGCTCGCTCCATCCAGAAACCCGCAGAGAATTGAGTTACAGATTCTGGGCTTTGTGCACGCTGCCAAGATCTGCCCCTATAACTCAAACAAATTTAAGGGGGGGAAAAAAACCCACTAGAAAAATATTGTGTATGGTCCATCACATGCTTTCTTCATGCAGTCATATACCACTAAAAAGTAACGCTCTGCTAGGCCTGTGTTACAGAAATTCACTCATGTAACTCCTGTAAACACAGATAAGGTGAATTTTGCCTCTCCAGGCTGTGGAATAAGCAATCCCTAAATAAAAGCCTAGAAGGAAATAGCAGCCTTGCTTAAAATTCTTATAAAAGTTTAAAAGTATTTCTTCAACATCAGCATTTCAAGAAATCTATTTATGCCCCTCAAATCCAAATATATCTGTGACTGGACTTCTTAAAATGATGCTAAAGACATCTGTTAGCTGAGCTTGTGTGTGTGGAATAGAGATGAGTGAGAGAGAGGCTCTTCACTGCTGCAGAACAGTTAAAATGGTTACATAGAGCATTATTTGTTTTATTTGTTGTGAGGAGTAGAAGTGTAAGGAAAGTCAGTCTGATAGTCTGAAGGTTCTTACACCCGCTGAGTCCTGGAATCAGGACAGAGCTGGTGGGAAGAATGTTCCTACATTTCTGCCTGTTGTGAATGGGGCAACTTTTACATGATTTTCCTCCTGCTGCTGGATCTGTGACAGGAAAACTGGACAGAAGCACTGGAGAGGTAAAACTGGCCTGAGTGTGAGCATCACATCCCCCCAGTTTGGTGCTTTGCTGCTCCGTGTGCAGCCACGTGCTTTCAGCCACTGAAATTGTACAGGGGAGCTTGAAATGATCTGTATTTGTTTCATTGTTAATAACTACCTTAGGTGAAAGTCCAAGCATTTCCTGGGATTACCAAAATGACTAAGTGGTGAGAACACAGCTGGGAAATTGCATTTGTGCTCGAATGCCTTACCCATTTAACTTTGGATACAATTTTTAAAGTCTCAAAATAAAGAGAAAGCCCAATTGGGATTTTGTTACTTGACTTTCTAAACTAAGGCTGATGTCCCTAAATCTGATTTCTCATCTGCTGTGTACTTGAAGGGCTCACATCCCATTAATTTTCAGTAATACTCGACCTCATCAGTCCTTGAGTCACTGCTGAAGATCAGACTTGGGGACTACTCTAGGTTGGGCTTGATGATCTCCAAGGTCTCTTCCAGCCTAGTTGATTGTGTGATTCTGTGATTCTCTTCACAAGTTGACTTCACTGGCCTCCCTCTGCAGTCCCAGGGGACGTGGGCTCTCTTTGTGGGATGTGCTGGGTTTTGTGAGGCAGCTCTTGGAGGATCCCAAGGGACAGGGAATCAGGGAAGAGGGGTCTCCCAGCCTGAAGCTATTCCCTGTGTGCACCTCCTGTGGCTCCTGTGCTAGGCTGATGGGCTTCTCCTGGGGTCTCCTCCCACACAGGGTTAAAAACCTTTTCCTTCCCATTATTGAGGGGACAACAGTTGAAATTTCCAGCTTTTAGATGCTGTGTCAAAGTTAGGCTTTGCCTTGGGTTCCAGTAGGGTTTCCCTTGGAGATCCACTGCCTGTTGAGGCTGCTCTGGATTTTTCAGCTGGATAAGTGTTGGACCCTGAGCCTCAGACGATGCTGGAGAGTGGAATTCAGCCACCAGGACCGAGTGGATTTGAGTGGCTGCTGACCTTCCCAGCAGCAGAATGGGACCTTGTCCTGAGATCTTGGTGGGCCTTGGGGAGTTTGGTTCCCTGTCCCTTCCCAGGCAGGGATAACCCGGCTGGGCTGGGTCTCTCCATGGAGAGCAGAGTGTTTACTGGCTTGTATCTGTCTCAGCGTTGACACTCCAACAAAAGGTTAGGAATCATGAATGCATCCCTTTATTTCTGCTCCACAGTGCCTCTCTTTTTTTTCTGTGTAAACCCTTCACTTGCCTCTTGCCCAGCCTTTAGAAACGATGATCAAATGCGAACTTTCAGGGTTTATTTATAGCATAGCCTTTATGGAAAGAGAGAAAAGAAATGATTAAAAAGCAATTTTACAAAATATTTTGTTTTAAGAGAGAATTCATTGTGTTTTAAATCACTGTATTCATTGTACTGTCTAGACTGGCAAACAAAGAAGATAGAGCGTCATTCAAATTAAGATTGTGAAATCCTTGGTGACTGGAATTATGGATTTGGATGTCAACCCTCAAACAAACTATTTCTGAACGGCAGTATTATCACTTTGCTATATTTAAGGCTTTGTTGGAGACAGAGCAGTGCACAAGGTTGATCCGATTCAGTAATGCAATTCTAATGTTCCTTTGTTTCCCATTTCATTATAAATTCATATTTTCAATGTTCTGTTCCTCTTTGTCCCCAGAAAATTGTTGAAAAGACTCTCCTCTGGGAGTAAAGTTTTTTTGTTCAAGCTAACAATGACCAAACTGACTTTAAAACACAGAAAAACACACAACTAAAATGTGAATTGAGAGAGGGAATTAATTTAGGATATTTTGAGCAGCATAGAATGGGTGAGTTGTTGAAAATTGCTGGCTGTGTATTTTTTTTGCCATGTTATTCCACAGAACCATGGTAGATGCTGCGAGACTTTAAGGCTGTGGATTCTCAAAGGCCGGTGTGTTTTCAGTAGATTCAAAAACACCGAAGTATTTTAGCTGATAAACTGGAAAACTGATAAACTTGGGAATCCTCCTCCTCAGCTCAGGGTGGATGGTGGGGGTCCAGCAGAAGAGAAGCAGCAGCTTCTGGAAGCTGTAAGAGTAAAGCAGAACACGAGTGCGTGGAGCACTCACGTCAGAGGCAGAACATTCCCTGGGAATGGTGCTGGCTGTGTCCTGGTCCTGAGTGTGCACGGAGAGGGGAATGCAAAGTCTGGCCCTCCCTTTCATTTTTCTTGCACCTGTGATGAAAAACGGGTTTGCCTGTTTAGGCACTTTAGATGATGTGGGTTTATTTTCGTGCAGTGTCTCCAGGGCAGTTCAAAAGGAGGTGTAAAGCAGGGAGCAGAAAGGAAGGTCACTCTTCCATTAGTGAGAGAGTGCTCTGGGGGGCTTTGTTTTCCCTAAGGCACAATGGAAAAGCAGTAGCCATTGTACCAGAGGGAATTGGCTTTTACTTTGAGGTAGTTTTTTTTCCCTGAGCGTTCATTCATTTTTTGGATAGTCTGTAAATCCAGCTGGCTGTGTAAGGGAGTTGTAAGAGACTGACTATTGTAAACAGGGACAATGCTTGAGCATTCCCAGTGTCACCTGTTAAAGGACAGGGAATAAAATGCCCATTTCTCTTACTGGGAAGGATATCAGCCTTTCCATGGCAGTATTTTAACCTGGCTGCTGTGCAGAGTCTCAGTGCCAGCAGGCTCACATGTCCCAGGGAAAAGAACACACTATCTCTCTGCAAGTGTTATTTCAAGGGTGTTCCTTGGGGAATCGAAGTACAATCAACCTCTGCACATATGAAAGAGAATGGGCATATGAGAGCACAGAAATACTCCCTGTGGGTGTATCAGCACCCTGAGCAGAGTCAAGTCCTGACTGCACCCCTGGCAATGCTTTAGCCTTTGGCAGAGCCTGCCCTGGGCCGGTGACACTGCACTGACATTGCTCATTGTAAAGTTCTGTGACATCCTCAGCTGTCAAGTGCTGGATTAGTGGAAAGCACAGATTTCACTACAGCAGGTATTCCAGCCTGTAAAATCCTCCAAACCTGTTGAAAATCCAGCTGTAGCAGCTGGCTGGAAGGCTCCAGCAGCAGCACAGGCTGCCTGTGCTCCAGGGTCATCCTCATTCTTGGGCACTGCATTAAGACAGGCTCAGGGTCCAGCTTAGAAACTCTGAACCCTGATTTAGTCACACACTGATTCTTGAGCCCTGACCTTTAGTGTTTTTAACACTCTCCCATCTAAAAGCTGTTGCTTTGATTCTCCTGGTGGAATCACTGAGTGTCTGCTGCCACCACTGTATCCTGAGAGCTCGGCCCTCTCTTAACCTCCGTGGTTCTCATTCCAGTGGGATTGCTTGGGGGAATCCACAGAAAATCAGAATCTCACAGAGATCAGGAAAGGAACCAAATCGCTCATCCCTCTCCCCTCCACACGTGACTGTCCCAGGGACTCCTTCTGCAGGGGATTCTGTGAGCTCTGACTTCATTTTGGCCAAAAGCAGAGCAGAATCAGAGTTTGCCTCTTCCACCTTTGTGCTGGAATGCGAGGGCAGCTGTGAGCTCCAGAACAGACCTTCCCAGGTTACTTTTAGCTTGTGGAGCACCCTCGAGTCCTCCCTTGCTGCAGGGAACCAATACTTTCAGAATCTGATTACGGGATCTCAAGTACAGTATCATTTTATTTGAGAACCCTCCCCTCCGGGGACACAGTGTTTAACATTTCCTTTGGTTGGAGTAAATAATAAAAGATAAGTCTGTTCTGCCTGGGACTCCCAGTGAGAGAGAGGAACGGATTTTGGTTACTGAGGGTCTGCAGCGCTTTGTTCTCTTGACTACTTTATAATGGGATTGAACATATTTGCTGCCATCTGGCCTGTTCAGCAGAAACAAAATACATCACTAATGTTCCGATTGGTTTTGAAACATCTTGTTCTTGTCAAAAAGTATTTTAAATCAAAACAGGCTTTTGCCGTTGGTGTTTGTCTTTTCCTAGGAGGCCATGGCGAAAATGGGGAAAATTGGGAGAGTCGTGCAGCCCAACCACGAGCATAAAAGGTAACGCTGGCCGTGGTGTGTTCCACTGGGAGAGTTCAAGGGAGATAAAGCTGGGGTCTGGAGATGGGGTTGGGCTGTGTCTCTTCACAGCCCTGCTCGAGTATTTAGTGTACAGATACTTTAAGAATCAGAATAATGTATTTTAAGAATTGTTCATATCGCATTTCTAAGGATTATTCATATTAATTTTTAAGGCTTAATTATTTCTACCTGAGGGATTATTAATGTTATATTTTAGCGTATTATTTCTATTAATTTTTAAGGGTTACATTATATTACGTTTGAAGGGTGATTTCCGTTGCATTTTGAAGGATTCCGGGTTGCACGGGCGGCGGCGCGCGGGCGCCCCCTGGCGGCGGCGGCCTGAGGGGACGTGAGGGGACCGAGGGGACAGAGGAGACGTGAGGGGACCGAGGGGACGTGAGGGGACAGAGGGGACAGAGGAGACGTGAGGGGACCGAGGGGACGTGAGGGGACAGAGGGGAC
>VZTG01001545.1:920889-940024 GCA_013397845.1 Melanocharis versteri
GTCGGGCTCTGCTCCCAGGGAACAGGGACAGGAGGAGAGGGAACGGCCTCAAGTTACACCAGGGGAGACTGAACTGGATAAAAGGGAAAATTTCTCCGTGGAAAGGGTTGTCCAGCCCTGCCGACTGCCCAGGGCACTGGTGGAGTCCCCATCCCTGGAGGGATTTAAAGCCGTGTGGATGTGGCGCTTGGGGACATGAGGCAGTGGTGACCTGGGCAGTGCTGGGGAATGGTTGCACTCAGTGATTTTGGAGGATTTTTCCCACCTGAATGAATTCTGTGAAGCTCTAGTGGCTCCTCACTCTCACAGCAGAGAGCTCTGAGGAAAACTGAACCCAAGCTGGCTGTAGGGAAATGAAAGGTGGAATTGCAACTGGAAATCTCTCGTTTGGATGGGAGTGCACAGGGAGGGCTCTGACCCCGGCAGCAGCTCTTAGGAAAGACTCAAAGTGTCTTTAATGCTAAGAGAAGGAAGTAAACATATATATTGCAGGGGATTCAAATCTTCAGATCTCAGGCTTTGCTGATATTAACTTTCTTACACAGATTTTATGACAAGAAATACAAAGTATTTTTGAAGCTTGTGGAACACCAGAGAGAGTATCGCTCCATCATGAACAGCTTGTGATCCAGAGGCATGAGGTCTGGGGACAGCAGGGATAACAAATTTCCAGGCATGTGTGATGCGGGTAATTCCTTCTTACTGTACCGTCCACGTTAAAAATATACTTTTATCATTTAAAGTATACATTTTAATTTTTAATGAGAAATAAAATGCAGTCACTTTGCTGTGAAGCACTGGGTATTTTCTGTCAATAATCCCTGCACGTGGGGACAAGGAATATTCATTTGTTGCAGTCAGAGAACACATGACAACCAGTTGCAGGTACCCCAGTGCCGGTATTTGGACTGGCAGGAACAGCACAAGGAATAACATGATTCACTCAGATGGACTCGAGTCCATGGAGTCAATGTTCACATTGAAGGACAAAGAAGGACTTTACACACTAAGGGTGTAAGAAACCCCTTCTTTAGTATTGGCATAGGCTGCAATTCCCAGTTAAATGCAAACAGGAGTCACACAATAACAAAATTAGGCTTGGGTTATTTGGAAAATAATAGTTTCTGGCTTTTTTTTTATGTTAGTAGTCAGCCCTGAAAAACATCTGGTAATTTTTTTAAAGAAACAATGCACTTCCTGCCTTGTAGTTCATGGAAAAGCAATTGTTGCCATGTCCGAAGTACCCATTGTTAGGAGAAACAGCTTTACAAGTTCAGGGACATAATTAAAGACAAAGAAAGTTGGTGGGAATAAAATGAAGAAGCATCATAACAAAAAGAGTAAAACAAGCAAGAAAACTACTCCGATGTAGTGGGGTGTTAGAATTCCCAGCTCAGGGGCACGATAAAATCTGTCAGCAGAAAAGACAGAGTGGGAAAAAACAACTGGAGACTAGTGCGTTGTAACCAGTAAGTATCCATAAATTTTAATATCTCTATTTTAATATGCAATTAGTGTGTAAAAACGAAGTCCACAGACTCCAAATGGATTGCAAAGGTACAGGTTATACAGGGACAGATGTGCAGGGTTGGCTGGTACTGTTCCAGCACTCTTACCTCTTTGCAGCTCAACACAAACAACTTCAGCAAAGTTTCCATAAACTTCCTGCTATTTATATCATTATCCTCAAACTGGCCTTGATTTCTCTGGCTGAACTGGTACCAAGACTTAGTGAAGGGTGTAGGGAGTCTGGGAAGGGAACAAACAATCACGTTGACTTGGTGTAAAATGGAGATGCACAGGGTTCAAGGGCTCTCTGTGCCTTGCGTGGGCTTGCACGACACAGTTACAGAGATCTGTTCACATTTCCTGCGTGGCCTTTTAATGCCTCTCTGCCCTTGTGATACTTGTACTTTATAGCTGCATTTTTGTTCCAAGCCAGAGTTGCTACCAGTTTCCTATGATCCGTGTTAAAACCAGAGCTGTAAGAGCTCTGTATCCCAGTGGCTGGGTAATCAGCTGTGATAACACAAACACTGCTGCACGATTTTGCAGTGAGACTGCCTGACCATCCTTGTGTTATACAAGACTTAGCAAATCGTTCAGTTTGCCAAGTTCTCAAATTAAAATTTAATTCAAATTGAGCCAAGGAGTAAAATGTTACAGCTCAAGAGTTCTAACGCTCTTCAGCTGCAGGTCGATGGGCACTGTAATGTTAAACTCTGATTGAGGCTTGAGGCATTCTTGTAAAACTGCCCTCCACATGGAGTGCCTTGGCCATGCCAAGCACTGCTGAGTCCTTCAGCCCGTGGCAGCAGCACAGTGACAAACCCAGCCCACTGCCCCAATCCAAGAGAAGCTTCAGTCATGGCTTGAGGAAGTTTGGCCCAGGGCCCAAGCTGGGGTCAGTCAGGCCCCTGAGCTGCAGTCCATCCTCACCCCTTCAGGTGCAATTTGCTGGCAGATTTTTATCATGCAAATTTAAAAAAAGGGAAGCAACCACCGTGCCATCAGCTGCTCCAAGAGTCCTGCAGAGAGGCCCAGGCTTCGCTCACATGGAGAAGACAAGAATATGATGGTTCCAAAGAAGCAAAGAGCAGCTCTTAGGAAAGAAATCCATGAGACCCACCCAGGTGAAGAGTCCTCGCAAGGCAAGAGTCAGGAATGACAGCCTGTCGTGCAGGTAACCTGCAAACTGAATGTTCACATGAGATTGGTTATTTTGTATTCTGATGCATTTCAGTTCTGTGTGTCTCTTAAGCACTTTTAAGTCAAAATCTCTTGAATGCAGAACCTTTCTGTGCTGTCCAAATGTCCCTATGCTGTTCAATCATGGTACAGTATCCAGAGGAACCCTTTTAAAAGGGATCCCTGCTTCCCCAGCCCTTGGAAAGGAAGTGTTCTGCTTGATATGGAATCCTTCTGGGAGCTGGGATTCCAGCCTTTAGAAAGGGCAGAGCCAGTGTGAACTGTTGGGGTTTGGCAATACCTGGGGAAAAGTCCAGCTGCTTTCTACACTGGAATCTGATTTGAAATTGGAGAGGCAAGTTAAAATCCTGCAGTTCAAATCTGAGTGATATTTGAAAGGTCCAGCCTGACTCTCTGTAGGTCTGCTTTGTAATTAACCAGGCTTTTCATCCTGCACCATGTTCTCCTCCCTGCCAGGGTGGCTGCAGGACTTCTCCAGGTAAGAATTCCAGAAGCACCTTCACTGGAAGATTCTGCATGCAGCAGTGGATGGTAACACTTCACCACAGTATTGCAGTAACTGCATCAGAAGGTAATCACGTAATGGTACAGACTGGTTTTCCCTGCTGGGTCTCTTTCAATCCATTTGTTCTGTCCTGCTCACTCAGTAAATGCAGATTTATAAACACCTAGGGGTTGAGGTTGTTTCCTTGGCTTATTTTGTTGCCTCTCACAAGAGGTGTGAAAAGCGACACGGTTCCACGATAAAGAACATTTTCCTTTTTTCCCCTGTACCAAGCCTCCCAGTACAACAAGCAACCTCTGACTGGAGCCTGGGGAGATTAGGAACTTCCATGCTGCTTTTAGTGGAATGTTATCCCAGAGATTCAATAAACTACACAAAAGCAAAATGCTGGAGGCCTGTTTGATATTTCACAGAGTTGTTTGATCTGACATGTGTCAAATGATAAATGCAAATGGCTGCAGGATCATTCAAGCCCAAGTGGGTTTTGAAATGCTGTGGGAAAATTAGAGGATAAATAAAGCTGATCCCAAGAGCTCAGGCTCATTGTTTGGCATGTGTCAGAATGCAGACAGAGGTAAATATTACCTTTGTCTGCAGGGAGGGCAGGTTAGTGCTGCTAACCAGGGACTGTGCCTCCAGTAGGGGGTCAGGCAGTGACCTACCAAATTGAAAAATGAAGATATACTAAATATATTGGAGGTTATTTAATGTTTACGAGGAAGTTAGCAGGATTAATAAGCCCTCTTTCTATGATGGATTGTTAAAATGAATGCGATTCTTTATTTTTAATACATTGTTTTTCTCTGCAAAAATGGAGTTTTGCTCTTCTATAATGGTATGTGCAGAGATTCACAGATCAGCTAAGGGAGGGTTTCCTTTCCCTGTGGATCTTACTCTGGAAGCTCCCTAGGTCATGGTTGAAGCCCTCAGGAATACAGGTGCCCATGGACAGAAGCATTGCAGCTGCATCAAGGTGGAGGTGTCCAGAGTGACTTTCAGGGCCAGTTATGCCAGATAAACCAGCAGGCACAGCCAAGGAGCAGCTTCTGCCTCTGGAAAAGCCAATTGCCACATACTTCTTTACCCAGACTGCTGCTGATTTCCAAGTACAACACAGAGAGGTCTCAGGAGCAAAACGGGGCAGTGTGAGGACAGTAAGATTAGGCTGCACACGCAGTGACAGCAGTGAGTTTGTGCTGTTCAAAAAACAGGAAAATTGAATGTCAGGGCTGGCACCACCAACAAACCCAGCAAAGCACAAACAACATCTCAGCAGAAGCAGCACAGCTTGACTGGCAGCTCCGGGGCACAGCGAGCAGTGTGACAGGTCAGGGAAATAAAACCTCTCAGCATTTCAGCTGATGCAACTTGACAGGGACCCCAGTGAAAACAGCAGCACAACATTGTGCTGCCATTTTGATAGGATTGTTCTGTTGAGCTGAACAATGATCTTTGTTCTTGAAAACAGCCAGCGAGGAGTTTGTGTGAGCTGTGCTGTAACGAGAAGTCTCCAGGACTCTCAGTGCAGGGGTTCTGCACCCAGCGTCACCTCATCTGCTGTCGCTGAGAAAGGGAATTTGAGAGAAGCCATGTGTGAAATCCAGAAGAAAAATGTTCCTGATGCCATCAGTTACATCGTGTGTACAAGGACTGGAGATGTTAAATTTGGCCCAAAGGTATTTTTATGAACCTCGCTCCAACTTGTGCTTTTCACTCGTTTTCATTCGAGTGCAGGGTTTGTCTTTGTGCCTCTTGTGTTTTGTTTGCACACACAGAGCAGTTCGCTGAGCCCACAGCTGTGTTTATTCCTAAATCCCCATCCAGTCTGGATAAACCCAGTCTGGCACCCAGCTTCCAGCTTCTCCTTGAGCTCTGTGTTTGGCACCCATCACATCTGACTGGCTTTGACCCACTGGGGTGGTGGATCCATGTCTGGGATCCCCATTGCTGTGCCTGTGCTCGGTCCCAGCGAGGCCAATGGGGCACTGATGGATCCCAGAGTCCTTCAAGGCCTTTCACAAAAGAATCCCAGGGAAATTAAGATTTGCTGCATGCAGAATCCTTTGTTTGGTAGAACAGGAAAGGAAGGACTCCTCTGAAGTTGACCCACTTGTGCTTCAGTGCATTTTTCATAAAATAGACAAAATCCTGTTTTAATCTATCCCACTCCACAACCTTCTGAGGGACTCTGTAGGTTTCTCTAAAATACCTCTGTGGTTATTGTTAATTAGAAAAAAGTAATATTGCTGAAGGATCGCTTTTCAGTTGAACTTCCTGAACATATGGTTCAAACTGAAGCTGAAAAGGAAAACTTCAGGACAAACTGTATGAATTACTACTAATAATAAAATCAGACATTTTTTATAAGTCCACATTAATCTTCTTTAAAAGCTTTGGGTTAACCACATTTTTTAAATAAAACTTTTACCGGAGCGGAATTTATTAAGAGAGCTCAGTGTTGCCTTAGCTCTGTTCCACGGGGCATCAAGAGAAGTTTTATTACTGATTTCAGTCACAACAGACTTAGATCTACACAGAATGGTTTTGATAAGCCCAATGTAAAAGTTTTATTGGTTTAAGACATGAAAAACAGACATGTTACAGAGACCACTTCTACTCTATAAACAGCCATAACATGGATAATGCATCACACTGGAGTCAGTGCTCTGGAGTGTAAATAATGGTGTGGAGGGAAGGAAAGCCTGGCCAAGTATGTACAGCTAAGAAAAACAACATAGACCCAGCTTGTGTATGGTAGTTCTCCTCTGCAGATCTCAAAATTAAATACAAATAAAGTCTGTATCATTAGGTCATACTCACAGATGGAAAAGGGAAAATTAACCAGGCCAGGGAAGAGGAAAGTTGATGCTCTTTGTTGTTATGTCTGTCTTTGTACTTGAAACTGTAACTACTGGGGCATTATTTGAAACAGGTTTTGAGGCCATGTGGTTGCTGTTTGTCCTGGATGAGTTCTGTTCAAAGCCTCCTTTTCCTGTTTGTTATAAAACAGTGTTAGAAAAACATGAAACAAACTGAAGTATTACACGGTGTCTCCCCTGAGGTGTCCCTGGTTGTTGGGCATCCACCTATTTGTTGTGCTCCCAGAGGATGGGGATAGTGGCAGTGGTGATGAGGGGCTGTGCTCTGTTATCTTTATCCTAAAGATAAAAATGTGTTTTTATTGCACCAGCATTAACAACACAACCTCTTGTTTCTCCTTTGTACTTAGATCTTTTTATAGTGTGGTGAAAAAAGTGTGAATGGCTTGTAAATATAACATGCACTTGCTTGAAGGTGCCAAGCTCACACTGGCTCCAGTGGTGCAGAACGTGGGCCTTAAAAATCCTGAAATCCCTTTATAAATGCAATTATGAACGTACCTCCCTCCACTGTTCTGTGCTTCATCCTTGTATTCACTTGGAAAAACTATTTAAATGCTGTAATCCCAACCATATGGCTCGGAGCCTCAAAGAAGGCATTTAGCAGACACGTTTGTCTGGAGAATTAGGGTTTTACACAGATTATCCAGTGACTGGAGATGCTCTGGGGGAGGACAGGAGCCCACGCCAGGGGCAGCCTCGACAGAAGGACCCTCTAAATCTGCTCTGTCCCTTTCCTGTTCAACAGATCCTGGGCTGGAATAAACAGTGAGCTTACACTGGGATGAGATGTCTTTGAACAATTTTCCTCTGTAAGACCACACAGATTTACTTAAAAAACAGTAAACAGATTAAAAAAAACTTTATGCATGACTAGAAACCAACTTATTGAATTGTTTAGTATGGAACTTCCACTACTTCTGTTTGTGTAAAAAGCTTTTACAGGACTGCAAACCAATATAATTATGCCTAGATCACTTCTGTTTTATTTTAGGCAAATGTTTCACTTGGGAAGCAAGAATGTGGGACAGAACCAGACCTAAGCTTTGTGTGTCCTACTCCTGATTTTCACCAATAGAAATGAATTTTAGGGGATAGCTGGATTTTTGTGCTGCTGATTAAAAAGGCAAACTGTCTTCTCAGAAGTGAATTCATGCTTGAAGATGAGACTTCATGTTTGTTATATCTCGAGCCTTCACAGTTAGAAATGTGATTATTGGACTGTTGATTTTTGTAATAGGTTGGAAGTTTTTTGTGTAGTCAAATACAAATAGTGTGATTTTCTGGTGCATTTTACCCATTCCACAAGTTTGTATTTTAATTTAACAGTATCCTCTGAGATCATCTGTTACTTTCTTGTCAACATAAGACTTCATGGATATTTCAAAAGTGGCAGCTTGTAGATGTGACAGCAATGAACAAATGAAAATCTGCTGATTTTTTGGGCAATATAAAAATGGGATTTCTCCTGCTTCTAGAGAGAGAACTTACATTAATTCCAGAGAGAAGGGCTTGGTCCTGGTTCTTACACAGGCCTTGAGAGCGCTGCCAGGAAAGTGCCTTGTTTAGTAGCCTGTGTAAGCACTGACTGCACTGTCAGTCCAGAACACTTCCCACAGAATAAATGCCCACAATTGATTTCTGCTGGGAGAGGGGCTCACTGGAGGCAGGTGAGGCAGCTGGAGTTGCTGTGATTCCTGGGAGAGATGTAGTGCAGAGTCTTCACTAAATTAGTAATTTGATTGACATCTTCAGTTCATTAATAATAATTTACTGTGATTAGCAGAGAGTCACAGAAACTCAGCATAGATGTCACACAACTAATTGTCACTGTTTTTCCTCCTCCTCTGCAGTTGTGTCTGTCACTGAAATGTACTGAAATAAAGTCTGGTGTGTTCTCTGCCTTCCCGGGGTGGCAGAATGGGATTCTCTTTTTACCAGAGGCTGGGTGGCAAAAAGAATCCAGGTGAGTGTTCAGGAAACGAGGTCTCTTGCCTGAGCCAGGTCTAAAACTACGAGTTCACCAAATGAGTGATTTTAAATCAGCACTATTCATACCATTCTTTCCTCCTATAATGAGGATCGGTAAATAAGAGCAAGTGGAGGTTTTGAAATAATGTGCCATAACTTTGATTGAATGATCTTTGAGGGCTTTTCAAACCTTAACAATAGTGTTTCTGTAACTACTGGAAAAAGTCTTGCTCCTTTACTGTGAAGTTATAAACGTGTTTGTTTCCATCCTCAACAGAAAAATGTCAGATGCCAAACGCCTTTCCATGGTTTTCAGATTTTCCTTTCCCTGCACTGATAAGATTCTCTCCTGCAGAGATAACAACCACACAATAGCCCAGCAGAGGATGGCTGGGTAGGAGTAAGACACTGCAGCGATGGTCAGATCCAAGTCCAGGACACTGAACTCCAGGCAAGCAGACTGTATTTAACACAGTGGCACCTAAAATTCATCTGGCACATCCCATCCCATTCTGACTTCCCTTGCGGGGCTGGGGACATTTGCAGATCCAGAACATCCTCTCAGCTGGACGAGCAGTGATGATTTCTGTCAGCTGCAGCCCAGGGCAGTTGTGTTTACAAACACTGCCCACACACAGGCCCATTAGGTATCTACTCTTAATTTGTGCACAGGAATAACACCCACATTTCTTTAGCTTTGTCTCGTACAACAAAGGGAACGAAATGTGTTTCTGATTATGCAATAGATATGCAGTCAAGGGAAGCCCAGCATTCCCAGACCGTAACCAATGGAAATTCTGAAAGGCTCCCTTGCCCTTTGCAACCTCAACAAGTTGAAACCTCTCGTGTATTTTGTATTAGCTTGTCTTGTACAATAATTAACTTATATATGACTCCTCGGGGACAAGTGATTATAGTTTATTTCCACATGACTCATGAGCAGGTCTGCGGAAAGAGAGTTTGTGCTGCTCAGAAAACAGGAAAATGGAATATTTAGTGTTGCTGATGATACTAGTTCTGGCTGCTGAGCTCAGGCACCAGGCAAAGGGGCTGGAAACTCATCAGCTTGAGCACAAAGGTCTGTTGAGACCCTGCAAATGCTCAAGCTCTGCTCCCAGAGCATTTGATTAGGACTAGGAATTACAGCAAAGATCCAGGCAGTGATGCTGTACTGTGTGAATAATGTGTGTGGGAATAGGAAAAAGAAAAATCATTCAAATCCAGGCTTGTGACACCACATTTTTAATTTCCTTGTGATCTCTCACTGATTGAGTGAAGCAAGGTGGGAAACTCGACCAGCTCTTGCAGGATGACCAGCGGGTGGCAGATCCAGAGGGAGCAAAACCAGGCAGTTCCTTACATACACAGTAAAGCCATGGACATTCCTATGGATGGCAGGAATTTCTGAGTCCAACAGGTACCAAGGCAAGGTGGCCCTGGTTTCACCTGGTATGGACATTCTTTCCTCTAATTGCATTAAGGGAGCATTTGGGAGGAAAAAGGGACTCGGGGTCGCCTTCAGCAAAGACATCAGTGGCTTAGTCTTGTCCTGTTGATCAGCTGGGAAAACCATGCCAGGTCTGTCATTTATTTTTAATAGATTATCTGCACATAATCAAATTTCTGATTTATTGAGTCCAAGCACTCCCAGTGATGCTGGAGTTGGCTCTGTCCTGGTTATGAGGGGCCCGCCCAGCTGGATCTGATAGAAGGAGAAGACAGATGATATCTGACATTGCTGTAAGGCTGCCAGAACTAATTTACCCCTTCCAAAATCCTGAGCCGGCCTTTGAACATTTGAACTGCGATTGACTTAGAGATTGATTACGGCAGTCAGTGTTTGTGTCATGAGGCTTGGAGGTTTTGATGGCACTAAACAGTCTTAACAAAATAAAATATTTGGCGTGACTTTGCCTAAAATAGCAGATTTTTAGGGAGCTTCCTCTAGTGCAGTAATTCTGCGTGTTATTTCAAACAGTACTATTAAAATTGTCATTCCTAACATTTTAGGCTGGAAACTTTGCAAGTGCCCTTAGAAATGACTATTTCACAGTCTTGTATTTGGATCTGGGTGCCTTTGGTGGTTCGAGCCCATATGTTGTTGGGAATCCTCAGCCAGAATTGGATGATAAAATGTTTAGTCCAGTAGAAGTCAATTTAATTCATTTAGAGGAAATGAAAGAAAAAAGCCCAACCAAAACCAAACCCCAAGTTCAGAAGCAAATTATTCTGAAAAACAGACTTAGAATTCAAAGATCCTGAAAAAGCCTTAAAGTTTTTCAGGAATCAGGTCTTTATGTTTCTGTTGCTTTCTCAGTGCACAGCACTCAGGTGTTCACTGAGGTCACATTTCCACAGGTCAGATTTGCAAAAGAATTCTTCATGTAGGTACCTCACCAGGGGCCAAGCTTTGAAGCTGTGACAGTCAGATTTTTGAGAAAAAGGATCTTTTCAGATCTGGACACATCTTTTGGCTTAAAATGAAAGCTGAGCGTTTCAGAAAATAATTCTAGTAGAACTCTGCAAAACCAAACCCATTGTACTAAACCCCAGCCACCAGATTTGATACATTTTTAATTCCTGCCCACAAAAGGAAGGCGTGAAGCACTGATCTGTTTGTTGGCTATGGAGCCAGAAGCTCCTGGGTATAAACCTTTATCTCTGTGACACAGCTCAGCTCACAACATCTTCCAGCTTTACCACAAGGAAATTCAGCTCTAAAGCATCAGTGGTGAGTCTGTTCTCATCAGCATCTTTGAGGAGGGGTATTAAAGTTTAAAAAGCTCTCAGCAGATTGAGCACTCACAAACATTTATTGGTTTTTCCATGAGCACGGGGCAGTGTTTAGTAGAGCAGCCCCTGCTGTGAGGTTTGAAGTTGTCAGGAAGGAGTGACAGTGTCATTTTGCTCTGGCAGGGGAGCAGCTGCTCCCAGTGTCAGTTACAAGGCCGGTTCAGATGACCAGGGAGGGTACACTGGACAGCTCATGGTTTGGCAATCCAGATCTGACCTAATCATAAGTGAAGTGAAAACAGGACATTTTAGAAGGAAGAATTGATTCACGCAGATTTTCCAAAAGCAATCTAATGATAAAAAGACTAAATAAATACTTCAATTATTTATTCATAATCAGTCTAGTGAACACTTCTTACAGTGGTCCAGGAGACCTACATGAGATTGAGCTTGCCATTCCTCTTTGCAGGAATGTTTGAGAGGAGCTGAGTCAGTGACAGTGTTGGTGTGGAATCATTCAGCAAGGCCAAATTATGCCTTATTTGCCAGTTATTAATTTAGTTGGCAAGGGACTCTCAGGTTTTATAAATTATGAAATGAAATGTAGTTTTTTTCCATCTAAAAATAATGCCCTCCCTTTCTAAGAAGTCTTCTCCCCCAAAAGACATTTAACATCATTGAAAAGGTACCTGAGCCCAAAAAGAAAATTGCATTCCTATTTTTAAATATTAACTTGAATCAAGGGCACGGTGTAGGTATTTTGATCACCTGACAGAGTAGCAGATTATCAGTGCTGTTGTGAAACATCTCTAAAACTTGCCAGACACTTGTGATACTTTGGAATTGCATAACTGCATAACTTAGGTTGTGTAATACAATTTTGTCCAAATCCTAAGTGAAGTGCAGAATTTAAGCAGAAGGTCTAACATGTTAAAGTAATTTTTAAAGATGGGCATTTATATGCCATAGGGTATTTATTCTTTGTTGTATTCTATGGTCCTGGAGAAGGGTTTGATTTATGTAAAGGTGTTCTTCAATTTAATGCTGTAAAATTGATAAGGAAACCTGTTCAGGGCTTGGTTTTGTGCAGTGTTCACCATCCTGATCCTGATTCAACAAGGCACTGAAGCACAAGCTGGATTTTCAGCCCTCAGGTAACACATAACCTCTTATGTGTCAGTAATATTGGAATAGAAATACACTCAGAACAGAAATACTGCCCCTGGCATTCCTGCTGAAGCACTGATAAGCTAAACAAAGCACTTTTCAAAGCCTAATAACCGGATGGGATTTGTAGCATAAACAATGCTCCTTGTTAGTCACCCGTCCCCAGGGCATCTTCCTCACTTTGTTACAGATAAATTAGCAACAAATGAAATGCTGTGTGTGATTTCCTGCCCTGGGTATGCCTGTGTGCTCGCGTGCCAGTGTGAGAGCTGTCATTTCTTATTTATCCAGGAACGTATTCACGTCCACAGTGTGATTTAATTACTTATTAAAGGTGCCAGACTGGCAGATGTAGAAGCTGGAGCAGTTTGGTTATCCAGAGAACGTGGCATAGGCAGTGACATCCTCTCCAGGATGTTCAATGCTTCACCCTGCTGGACTCCCCAGATCTCCAAGCACAGCTCTTTCTCTCCAAGCTTTTCCCAGGTTCTCTGCTCAGTGTGTTAAGTTCATAAAGGCTGCTAACAGAGATGTCAGTTAGTCCTGTGGTTTTTAGACAGGAATGTTGATACTCTGGAATATGGTTTGAACACATTGGGTCAGTCTGTTTTAGCTAGGCTACTCAAGCATTGGGTTAGTACGAACTCAGAAAAGGATTTCAATAGTTTTAATACAGAGGTGAAACCCTCTCTGACTAAATATTAGCAAAAATATTATTTGTAAAGGTGGAATGAGCCCAGAAGATTTCCTGCTGCTTGCCAGGGACTATGTGCACAGTGCTGTGGCTCTTCTGCAGTCACTCAGGCCTTACCACAGACACACTTGTCTTGGAAACTGCAGGCTGAATTCTGCATTGTTTCAAGAAACAGGATTTTGGGTCCATTTTTTTATGTCACTCTAAGCCTATTATTGCTCAGCTGTGCAGTTCAAAGCACTTCCCCTGCCCTCAGGCACAGCTGGATGCAGGACAGCAGGGAATCTTCTCTCACTTCCATCAGTACCCAGGCTTCAGTGGGGAAACCGAGATTTTATTTGGCCTAACTCACTGAATTTGACCAGAGAAAGGCTGTCAAATAACAGCAAGGTTCCTTTCACATAGCTCCAGAATATTTTGAGGAAGATAATGAACACCAGAAAACCCAAACTTCTGTGACTCTGTACATTAAACTAGTCAATCCATGATTGCCCCAGGCCAGCCATTCCTGTTGCCTTGCTGACATTTTGGTCCCAGTACATGCCTGAAAGTTGGAATCCTGGATCCATTTTGTAGATTTGTAGGTTGGGCTTTTTTTGGTGCTCGATCTTTGGTTGGGTCTGTAAAGCACAACTGCAGTGCCAGTACCAGTGTTTGCTCTTAACGAGCTCCTTGTTTTGGCTCTGGGGTTTGAGCTGGCAAACACTGCTGTGCCTATTTTAGTTTGCACAGTTGAATAGTCCCAGCAAAGCCAACAGGTCTGGATGTGCCAACCACTGGCACTGCTGCATTATTAATTCCCAGTTTTACTCATCCAGTCTCTTGATCTACTCCACAAAAGCCTACCTAACCAAAAATGGAGCCTGTGAGGTACAAAGATGGGGCTGAGAGGTGTGAAACACCTCTGGCACTGTTCTGGAGCAGGGCCTTCGTGATGGCCTTCGACACAAACTGAGGGGTTTTTGACTGAGATGGGCTTTTGTGTGACACACCCCCAGTGAGTCCCATCTGTGACCAAATTCCATCCTGGAATGAGAGAGTGGGGGCTGCTGGATATGTAGGAGGCTTCACAGAGCTCAGCTCAGAACTGCTGTGCCCCTGGTTCCTGTGCAAAAACAGAGCAGCTGCTGGGGGAGAGCAGCACGAAAGCAAGGGAGAAATCTTTAAATGCAAACAGAAGGGACAGACAAGAGTAACCTTTATCTTAAAAAATGATCCCAGTGCAAAATGCAGTAACAATAAATATAATTGCAACCTCCCTGGCAGTCTGTCCAAGAGGGGCTCGACCCCTGCTGTAGGAATTGGCTTTCCCTCTTTGGAATATGCCATAGCAAGAGAACCTTCAAACATGAAAGGAAATGTGTTCAAAATTCTTTGGCAAACTGAAGTCTATTTTCAAAAAAAACCCAAGAAAAATTACATTGATATAGAAATGATGGGAAATCCGAACTCGCTTTTTACAGGCAGGCACACAATAACTTGTTTATTTAATATATAAGTGTTGCAGTATCAGGACAACTCACACTTCACACACCTGCAGCTCTCCTACTCTGTCAGCTGTGGTTGGGTTTGAGACACTGTTGTGTTATTCAATAGCAAGTGGTGGCTGTGACATTTCCACCCAGTGTTTCTATTTTTGAACACAGACTCTTTTTCCACTAAAGAATACTTTTTAAATACTCCATTTAAAAACATGTCTTTTAGTGCTTTTCACACTAACTTTCAGATGTTGAGAAAGGAATACTCTTTAACAACTTAGCTGTTAATTTTCTGTTTAAAAATAATGAACAAGTTACTAACATTTTATTTGGTGGATCTTCTATGCTGGTGATAATGTTTCTAAATAATAAGATAATGGTATATAATTGGTATAATGGAACATAGAGTTCTGAAAATTATTGTGTTTATGAGATTAGAGATATTACCAGAATTAGTTTCCCTAGTAGTACATACCAATACCCTGGCACAGAATCAAAGGGGTTACTTCTTGGAAACTGAGTTTGTAATTTCCCTGATCCTGAAAAAAACCACGTTCCTGATCTTACCTGTGGATTAATCCCTGACTGTGGTGAGTACTGGAGGTATTTGGTGCACAGTATTAAGTAAGTGTGAGGATACTCTCAGGATCAGAACCTGCATGGCACAAAACTGGGACACAAACTCCCCTGCCAGACTGGCACCTTAGGAGTCACCTTTTCAGCACACCTGTGGAAACAGGATCTCAAAGTGTCACTGTGTTTGTGACCAGCACACCTCTGCCACAGTTCATGTCCCAGTGCTGCATTTTTTGTCCAGGGCACAAGCTGAAATTGTATCTGAGTTATTTAATACATGTGAACTTGCAGAGGGGCTGCTGCCATGACACTGCCAGCAGTTCCATGATGTCAATTAACGTCAGCTGGATAATGCTGGGATTGCCAAAGCCCACTTTCACTTGTGACCTTGTTCACTAAAAAAAGATAAGGGCACTAAAATAGAATTGCAGACATCAGTGAGAAAGTAAATGAAAAGGCAGAAATAAAAAAGCATAGATAGGAGATGAACAAATGTTAGGGAAACAATCGAGGCAGTGAGAGCAGGGGAGGGAAGGGTGCAGTGCCAAAGTGGGGTTTTGCTGAGCAGAAATGATGCTGTGGAGGTGTAAATATTTTATTCTGTTCAAGTCACTGTTCTTAAAAGTTGCCAATTCTGAGATGTTTCCCTGAAATAGTTGAGGCATATCATTCCTTAGGGATGTTAATCATTTCTCTCTTGCTGAATGAAGCTAAAAGGTGCAATTACAAGATCTGGTCAGAGTCTCTTTTCTAAATGTAGGTCAGCAGTTTTCCACCTCGGACCTGCTTTGTCTCCAGTATGGCTTTTTATGGAATTTAATGAGATATTACAGATTTTGGCTCTGTGGCTCTATTTCCATCTCTTCTATTGCAGTTTATCAATGCCTACCTCATTGGCATATGATAAACCTTAACTATTATTTGGAAAAGCCATTGTTATTTTTTTCTGGAACTCCTACAGTAAACAATTATTATCCTGTGTAAAAGGTGTGGATGCATTTGCACTCTGTATATCCACACTCATCGTATCACATGGGCTAAGATAACTCTTATCTGGAAGTCTGCAGCCAAGGAGCCCAGAAATTACTCCAGTCAAAACAAAATTAATTATAAAAGACTAGAAATGCCAGCCCAAGCCTTGAGAGTTTTAATGAGACGACTGTTTCTTACCAGCATTAAATCTGTGGGGATAAGGAAATGTTCGCTGAGTTAAGATGTGCTAAGAAAAGTGTAAAGAAGAGCATAAATGGCTCAGGAATTTCAGGAATCCCACTGGCTTAAACAGTCTTTTATTTAAAGCAAATGTTCTCATAGTTGAATGACTTCCAAGAAGGGCCTCAAGTGATGAAAGTATTTCCATCTAATGTGAAAATACTTGAAAGATGCTTATTCCATGTGAAAATATTGCCACCTTCCAGAAAAGCCTGAATACAAGACTTGTTTAATGAAGATAGTCAAAGACAAGGTATTAATTTTCAGAACATACAAAATATCCAGAATTCCTACTATTTTGATAATGAATATATTCTAATGACTTTCATCTCCTATAGCAGCCAGGGAAAGTATTTCAGAATATTTTATAAAACAGATACTTCAGTAACAGAGTGAAAAATTGTACATTCATCATCCTGACATTGCTCCCTTTTCCCTCAGGGCATGACTGACCTGGAAAGTACCACTGAGCATCTGCAGGGAAAAGCAACGGGGAAACAAAACCTGTAGAGACCAGCAAGGCACTGAGAGCCTTTGGCTGCTCAAACAACTCCAGTCGACAGCAGTGGCTTTTTAATTCCTATTTTACAACTTTTAGATGGTCAGTTGTGCTGAATAAACTCCATTTAATAACTTCTGAATTGGCCACATTTGGAGAACAAACAGATAGTCAGTGCTTTTTTCATGAAAACAGAGTAACTTCCAATACACAGATTGATTCAAAGGTAAGTGGGAGTGTGTGTGGCAGGAAGGTGCCAGAGATTGTGACAGGGTGTGAAGGGATGTGTGGCCCAGCAGGTATCAGAGCAGTTTGTATTGTGTAATAATTCATTGCACACATCATGGGAATTGGTTTGATTCTGGTTTTTGCATTTAAAAAATTTAAATGTGCCTCAGTACTACAGAACACCATGGGGTTTATTGGATGCTCCTAAAGATTTTGAAAGATGCTCAGGAAGTGCAGACTTCCAGAAATCAAATCAATTGAGCTACTAAACTTGATTGGAAAGCGGAGGAACATTTTTTACCTTGTTTTCTAATGGCAAGAAATGTGCAAGTACATAACTAACCACCAAGGGTCAGTGTTTGGTGTTTTTCCATTCTGACATCTTTGTTCCTAGGTGCTTAGAAAATCCCTTTTTGATGCAGTCCTGTAATTAGGATTTTCCAACAGTATTTTTAAACTACCAGTGAGATGTATATATGCCATACAAAGTATGGGAAAATTCAAGTGTCTGGATATGGGGCTTTTGTCAGCCAGCTACCAAGTAATGTCTGAACTGAGTATTGTTCATATTCCTGGATATAATGATATAAGTCCCATTGAAAAGAATAAAAAAACACCCTAAGAACTGGATTTTATTTTTATGAATAGCAATTAAATTATTGTAGCAAATGCTGTTCTTCTGTTTTGTTAAGAAAGTTAAGACAGCCCTCACTGAGAGACTGTCAGGTGCTTTGTCGAGATGGCAAGGGATGCACTGTCAAGAGAAGTAAGCACATTTTAAATAAGTTCCTGTTGAGAGAAGTAATTTAACCTGGCTTTAAAACGTAGTAACTGTGGATATCAGACATCAGGAGATTGAGCTGCAGTCCTGGCTGGCCCCCCCGTTCCTGGGATGTTAATATAGGTCATAATCCTTGATTGGCACAAACCCAGAACATACTGACAGACATTCATACGAGCTGCAGCTCATGAAGAAATCTCCAACCAGGCTTACAAAATAAACCCAACCCACCTTACTCTACATCAGGCACAGAGATCCCTTTGTTCCCCTTCTGCCCCACGGCTGAGCTCCAGGCACAGCTGCCCAGTGCTGGGGAGGTTCTGATGTGCCCCCGCTTAGCTGCGACTGGAAAGATGTAAAAATCTGGGCAGATTTCTGCGTGGAGCTGATTTTCTTTCTCTGCAGACGCAGCCGAACCCTTGCAGAGCTGACACTGCTCTGTCTGGGTGAGCACTCAGCCACCCAGAGCCCGTCTGACCTGGGTGCAGCAGCCAGGAGCACACGGGTGAGCCGATCGCTCCTGACATAATCCCGGATTACCCGACCTGCACAGCCTGCCTTGTTTTTACACGGATCCCAGCCACGCTCCTCGCCCCAGCCAGTCTGGATCACCTTTCCAGCACTGCCATCCCTTAGGAATAATCATTTCTGGATGCTTCTGAAGGAGGATCAACCCTCAGGAAAGGACATAAAAGTAACGGAAACTACAAAGAAGTAAAGAGGGATAAAATAAACAAAAGCTACTAGAAATTAAAAAAAAGAGAAAAAATACTAAAAAAATAAAATGAGCATGCTAAAGAGTACAAATCCCAGCAAAGAACTCTGGGGGATTTTACAGTAAAAACCTTTTATTCCTTATTCTATTTTTAATAAGGATTTATGTTAATCTTCCATGGCAACCAAATCTCTTTAAGAACCTTTGGTGAAGGAAACAGTAATAGGGTTTCCAGAAATACAAGTCCACTCTCAAGTCTTTATCAGTTCTGGAGAACACTAGGAGGGGAAATAGTTATGTAAATACCATCCATGTCATCACCACAGTTTTAACCACTGTGAGGCAAAATAGAATCAGTAACAGAAAATTAAAGTATGTATCTTGAAGAACAGCCAAAGAAGAGCAGATGCTGCCTGTAGCAGTTATTATTTACGTTGTTTAGTCCACGCTTAGGTTGACCTAAACAGTGATCTGTTTAATGCCATCCTGTATACTTCAGTAACAACAGGCAATATAAAAATTGTCCTAAAATTGAACCCTAACAAAAAAAAAAAAAAACAACGGTTCAAATCAATTAGTAAAAGAGGCTGGTGGAGGGAAAATTTAAGTTCTTGTGCTGAAACAGGAAAGGAACTGAATAATCACATCTACGTAGTGTAAGGTACTGAGATTTCTCTGGAGTGTCTGAGGCAGGGTGCTATAGAAGACAGGATCCTGGCTCAGGCATCCACAAGATCTGATCAAATAAGGTTAACTTTTTCCTATGAAACAAATAAGAGTATTTTGTGAAACAAAAAGAGATCAAACAAAGAACTACTCGTACGTTTTAGCTATCGTGTAGTGAACTAAGCGAGATGAAAAGAAGGCGTGTGGCGGGGTTTGATGTGCTGTGAGGGCTGGGTGCAGAGCCTTGGCTGCGAGCCCTGGGCTCTGCCAGGGGCAGGAAGGAGCTGCTCTGCACGAACAGCTCACACCTCGCTGGCAGGTC
>VZTG01001545.1:940632-989673 GCA_013397845.1 Melanocharis versteri
GGGCTTTCCCCTCCATCCTCCCCCCCTCCCTCCGTCCCCGCCCGCGGGAGCAGGAGCTGCGGGTGGGTCGGGCACGGCCGCGGCGGTGCGGGCTGCCTGGGACACGCTGCTCGCCGCCAGCCAAAGGTTCCCGCGGCACCCTCGAGGCGTGGATGTGGTGGTTGGAATATCCCGTGGGCCCAAGTGCGGCTCTCCAGCGCTGGCTTCAGTGTGGAAACTGCTCGGCAGTTGACAGTGTTAATAAATAAATGCAATTAATTTGAATTGACAGGCGCAGAAACCTCAGAGCGTTTCATACCGGCCGGTTAAAGCGTTTGTTAGTCAGGCACGCCACGCCTGGGTGTGTGCTCTTACCTGTGCCAGAGGCACCTGTTTGGAACTGCGGAATTATTTAGGTTGGAAAAGACTTTTAAGGTCATGGACTACAAACATGTTTGTTAAATTCATCAGTCACTCTTGCTTCCTCTTTATCTTCCTCTCTAAGCTTCTTCTGTGACCTTGTCTGTAATTCTGCTCTTGCAGGTGCAGTAATTTTGGTGACAGGGAGCTCTACTAAATAGAATGTCTGCGTGAAATCTTGGCAGGGAAGGTCACAGTTACCTATGTGAAGGGTTTCTCTAGAAATAGCAGGTGGTTTTCCTCTGTGAAGTGTAAATCAGCGAGAGAAGGGAGTGTTTTGGAAGTATCGTAGAAATCCAGGAATGAAACTGGTAAAAGTAACAGGAACAGCAGCCAGAGTAGGTGTTCTTAATTTCTGCATGGCAGTATGGAGTTGATGAGTTAAAGTTTGTAATAAAACACCGATAAACAATTTCTTCCTTTCTTTTCCTCCCTCCATTTTCTTTTTAGTGACACTGCATTCTCCCAAGGTTTTGTTGGTGTCTAGAATTTTGGTGGTCTTACAGTTAGCTCTGTCTACTTAGATATCTTTTGTTATTTAATCTTTCTCTTTTTTGGGCTCTTTAATTTTGTATTTTCCCCTAAGTAGTCACGTGAGAATAACCCCACCATGATTCAATGGCAGAAAAAATCACTGCATTCCTGAATTTTTTCTCAAAATCTTGTCAGCAGTGCTGAACTCTTTTATTCTTTACAATTCCTGCTTTAAATGTTTTTAGCCTGATTGTCATTTATGGTATCCTCACAGTGCAATAGCTGTAATCACATCATGAGTCTTAATGGAACCTTAACTGGCCTTAACCTGAGAAATTGTGTCAGTGTAAAGGAACACCCAACCCTGTGTTCAGATTTTCTATACAACACTCAGCAGATGCACGTTTTTAGATTTAGCACCCTATTTCTCAGGCCTAGTTTACAACTTAGAAACTGATTGTTAACACTTGGATGTGTCTGAAGGATCCTTTCACAATTTGAACTTCAGTGTGAATAATAGGGAAGAAAGTGCTGTGGGGAGAGGGGGATGAAGTGTCTCTGTGTTTGGAGAGAAAAGGGTTCTGTAGCTCTCTGCTTCTAATGGTTTCTCAGTTTGTTTACTCATTAATATGGCAAACAGATGCTTATGATTCTCTGTTTTCTGCTGCCAGATCTGGCATTTTCCTATTTTTATTTTACAAAATGCTATATTAGGAAACATGGTGCGTCCAGAGAAGAAAGAGAAGGTTCAAATAAAAATGTTACCTATTGGTTCTACAGCCCAGGTGTCTTGAATTTAAAGTTCTGAGGATTTTGCAGGAAAAACATAAAGCAGCTAAATTGAATTATAGGTGTAATGTTTATGAGTATCCATGAAAAATTGACTTAGGTAATACCTGCTAAGGTGAAACTCACAAGTCTGCAGCAGAAACAATTTTCTAAGTTAGTTATTTTTGCACTCTGTGTAGGGGAAGAGTTAATTGGATGTTTTTCAGTGCTGTACTGCCTTAGCCTCCAAACCAGGGACTGGATGTATGGCAACATTTAAAATTGGAAACGTTTTCCACTGTAAATGCACCACTGCTTGGCACTGGCACCACTGGTAATGTTCCTTCTGTCCAGTGGCTGACTTATTCTATTAATATTCTTGGTTTCAGCATGGGAGTGTTTATTTTTATTTTAAAATCTCTTTGATTGCTCTGTAAAACCTGTCCCTGGTGTGTATAATCTGGGTGTGAAATGGAGAAACTCAGCCCCTCACTGTCGGGTGAAGCTGAGGGTACACCTTGCCCAGGTGGATGGGCTGATTTCTGCTGGGCACTCTCAACCCTCATGTTTCATCTGCAGATGTTTGGTGGTAGAGCTACAAAATGAACCTTTCAGCTGTATATTGTGAGCAGAATAGCTCCGTGTCTGAGAGAAGAACTTCTGCTGTAGCAGCAAGTGGCAGGGTGCATTTGGGGTGGAATTCACAGAATGGTTTTCAGCGTGAGTAGAAGCATATCCTTGGAGCTATATTTAGTAAAACTGAAAAAATCAGGGAGAAAAGAGCACTGCTACAGTCCTGAAGTCTGTGGCTTCTTTTTCCAACCTCCTCCCCACGCCTGCCACTTTTATTGGTTTTGCAAGAACAGTAAAAATCCGTTTTGCTGAAACGATTGGGCTGGCATAAGATTTGGAGAGCCCATAATTAATACTTTTTCTCTCTCATTATTTCTAGGTCCTTATGTGACTTTTAAATATATAGAGAAACCTTGACTGTCAGTCCTGCTTTTTGCTTAATTTTAATTAGCTGTTTCTATTCTGAGAGATCATGCATAAAGCAGTGTTGCATGTCAGGGTTTTCTAAGGCTTTGTTTACCTGCTCTAACAGGCTCAGGTGAAAGGGTAGCACCTGTGCTTAGCAATTTCATTGCTTTATGAGGGGTATATCCAAATGGCAGCATCACAATATTGTGCCATAAAACTCTGGATTTTGGGAAGCCCAGCCTGGAATGTAAACTTGCATGCCTGTGCTTGTGCTGAGGCTGCTGGAGTAGTAGAAGCCAGTGCTGTCAGGCATAGCAGCTTTGGGCTGTGGTGTTCCACTTAATCTTTTATGTAACCTACGAGGGATTACTGACTTCTCACTTCCTGTAAGACAGGATTTAAACCCACTTTTTAAATAAAAAAAAACAAATGCAAAAAAAGCCATTGCTCTGCATATTTTTTCTCTTGGCTTGATTCGACTCTTTTTGAAGGAAGCAAACAAGTATTCAGAATTATGGTCACTCTTTATAAACATAGAGTGGGCAAAAACTGCCACAGATTCTCACAGCTGGAAACTGCTTTTCCATCACTCTGGTCCAGGTAGCTCCATTTCCCAAACACAAGGTCGTTCACCAGGAGTTCTGAAGAAGCTTGTGTTGCACAGGATGTTTGGGAAAGCCCTCTTGCAGAGGGACAGGCAATTTAGGACATTGTAAATGTAATAAGTTTAAGAAGTCGATTTCTGCGGTGGACAGGGTTTATAAGGATCTGTACTTGCTCTCATTCTAGTCTGTATTCTAATAGTACTAAGAATAAACTTTCTGTTTTGTTTACTGTGGTAAAGAAGGCTCTTACTTTCCTGAGTAACTGGGATGGACTGACATGTATGGAAATGGCTCTCTCATCTAGAATAATTAGTTCTGAGTTGATTGTCTTCGGAGGAATAAAATATTGCAATTCTAAATATACAGCTAATTCTGTCAAAATGTTAGATACAAGCTTGGGGATAGTTTGAAAAAAATCCCACATTATCTACATTTTAACACTGGGGTAGTCCCATGCTAAAATATTACTAAATTTTTTCCCCACCAACTTTCACACCTTATTCTGATGCTAGTTTTTTTTTAGATAGTAATGTCCAGAGCTAAGCACTGCAACATAATTTGAGGGCTGGATAGATATGACTTTAGTCTCCCAAGTTATCTTCCTATAATGTGATTTACAGTAGAAGGCCTAGCATGAAAAAACAGAGCGTGGGTGTTCGTACCAACTTTTTGAGCTACCAGTCATAACAGTCACAAGTGTTGAGATAATTGGGTTGCCTTAAAGTCTGCGTGGTTCAAAAAGGATTTCAGGTAGAAAGACGTCTTGCTAAATGCTTGTGCCTTAAAAGGGGGAAGGAAAATGGCAGCTAATTTATTGTCTACTGAACTAAACCCCAGTGTTTTTCCTTGTTTTAGCTGCAGACGTTCAATACAGCTGCACCCTGCAGAGATGTCCAGGACTTGACTAACGGGGTTGCCATGGCTCAGGTGCTTCACCAAATGTAAGTTGATTCTTCAGCTGGGAGAAGAGGGATTTAATTTCCTGAGGTTTTTGTGTTTGACAGACGTAGTTGCTTTTAAAGTAGGCAGAAATTCAGAGTGGACAGTTTATAACTGAGGATAGGTTATACCTTTGTATTGCTGTTTTGGGGATGATACAATAGTTGAATAATGACATGGTGGAAAAGGTGGTGAGACGACATACAAATACTGCAGTATTAAATTCATATTTGGGGATAATTGGGCAAGGATGACATTATCTTTTTACTTTTCCCATCAGCACTATTTCCATGCTTTAAGCAATATGTTCCTGTTTGGAATGAGAAACTAAAGGTTCCAAAGGCATGGCTTTGTGTTCTTTTCTTCCTGAGGTTGCTTCATTAATTTAGATTTAAGTTCTAGGTTGTAAGTGACAACCTGCTATTTGCGTGGAAGTAAAGAATTGTAAAACTTCAATGGCAATTAATAATTAGGAATTATTTTACTTTTGATTAGCTGTTCTATTGGTGTGATGAAGATTGGTGCTCTGAGTGATACACTTGTTTTGAAATGTGCATAGAGGGTTGTAATGCAAGTCTTTTTCGAAAGAGTATCATGCTACAAGTCATCATTGCAATTTTATTGTTATTGTTGGCCCAGATAATTGAAGAGAAGTCTGCATTACCACCTCAGATTCAAAGTGTCATTTTGTAATTATTAAGAAATGACTTGAACATCATCACAACCCACTCCCCCCAAAACTCAGAAACTCTTTTGTCTGTTTGTAAAGATTTTAAATGTACTTTTTTAAAGATAGCTCACCTGAAGGTTGCTTCCCAGGTATTGGGGTATTAGGCTGCCACATACTTTGGGCAAACTTCTTAACACCAAGTTGGTTCATGGGCAAGTGAGGATAATGATTGTCCTTTATTAGGTGCTTTGAGACCAGTGAATAAACAGTGCACTGTCAAAGTTAAATATTGTTAAATATGCTGTGATTGTACTGCTTAGCAGCTCAGTGTGTGTAAACACCTCCCTCAGCAATTCATCCTTGTTTGTGCTGGCAAAGTGAATCCCCTCCTGCCCAGGGAAACCGGAGACATACGAAATATACAAAATGCCAGTAGTTTAAAGTGTTTTCTTAATAAGTGCCTTTGACAAACTGTGGTAAATGTTAGTTAGTCCAGCCTGCAGGAATAGGTACCTAACATAACATCACAGTAATCAAAAAAAGATGTTTTTTTACCTCATTATGGTTACTTTATCAGCTATAAAAATTCAGCATGATAAAGGCCTCCATATCCTTGTGCTCCATCCATAGCTGGCTCAGGCACACACAGAAATTCTCCCAGCCCTGGAATTTGCCTTAATGCAGCCAGCAGGATGGAAATTTCCTGTGACATAAGTTTACCTTGTAATCTCCAGGAATTCATGCCTCATTGGACACTAGAGTTCAGCATCAGATGATTTAATGCTGGGAATTTGCTGTCTTATTTAAGTTTGTGCTTGTCAATTAATCATTTAATTTTGTTTCAGAGATGTTGCCTGGTTTGATGCATCTTGGCTCAGTCGCATTAAAGAAGATGTTGGTGACAACTGGAGAATAAAGGTATTTAAAACTGAAGATAGGGAAGCTTGTGGGGTTGGATGTTGTGGCTGTCTTGAGATCTGGCAGTGCAAACCTACAGAATTAAGCTCAAGCTTTTCAATGATATTTTAAATGAGCTTGAACTGTCTGTTGGTAGATGCCCATGCATTACTGCATGAGGATTTTCTGTTGTGATAGTTCTTTTCCTATGTCCTCTCATAGAGCTGCCTTGTAGCCATTTTATTAGAAGTCATTATTTGATTTAATAAAAAGTAAAATTTTTAATAAAATTGTAACTGTTGTCTTTCATGTACAACAACTAGTCCAGTAATTTGAAGAAGATCTTGCAAGGAATTATGGACTACTATCATGAGGTATGGAAAAACCAATTTATTGTTGTTGTTCTCATCATTAAACACGATGATTATTGCTTTGCTTGACTTTGCCAAGTAGAAAAAAAAGCTATAATTTGTTGTGAGGACCTTTTAGGCAGGAAGTGTATGATAAGTATCTGTTAAGTGGGAGGTCTGAGTGAATATAAGATTAATTTGAGCAGGTGTGTTTTAGATCAGGCTCCTGAGTATGATCTGGGAACCACGGCTCTGCCCAGGTGAGTGTTGGAAGGACTGAGCTGCAGAATCCTGTTGACTTTCGTGTGTGTTCATGTTTGCTCATGTCTAGAGAAGTTTTAATCCTTTTGTACACAACAGAACAGACTCAGCAGCCCCAGTGTAGGTTTTATGATATTCACTTGGAAGCTGGGAGCCAAGGTAGGAATCCTCCTGGACACAGTAAGGATTAGTTTGTTTTCTCTCGTGCAGGGATGACTACAGTAGCCATAAAAGGCTGCTGTATTTTGAGCTAAAAAACAAACAAACAAAAGCTGTATTTGGTATGTATTGATGTGATTACAGTTATGTAATGGGTGTGGTCTAGAAAAACTTGTCAGATTTTGTTGTGGCTTCCTGGTCTCACCTGGGCTGAGCTGTGGCACCAAGTGCCAGGCCCTGATGTGCTGCCAGGTTTGATGGTCTCTGGCAGGCCCAGAAGCAGAACTTCTTTAAGCTTATGAGGAGCTTTTTTAAGGATTTGGAAGCTACTCCATCTGGAAGTATTATTAATTCCTCCTTTTATTATGTTGGTGAAATAAATTAGTTCCCTCATATTTAAGAACTGTCCCAGTAACTTTTACTATTGTCACTCTTTCTTGTAGAAGTGCTCAGTTAACTAAACCTGGTAACAAACTTACTCCTTGGGTGTTTTCTCTGGCTGACTCACTGAGTCCAGATTTCCTACATGATACCAGATTTTCCTGTTGAACGAAAGTGAGAGTCTGCTTTTTCTCTTAATTTTTTTTTTTATTTTTTCAGTTCCTGGGTCAGCAGATTGCAGAAGAGCTCATTCCAGACTTGACCCGGATATCCGAGAACTCGGATCCCACTGAACTGGGCAGGCTCCTGCAGCTTATTTTGGGTTGTGCAGTCAACTGTGAGAGGAAACAAGGTATGCACGACCTTAACCTGCTCAGCAAACAGCAGACTGCCTCAGGTGATAGTTCAGGTGGAAGAGATGCAGAAACTTCTCTTTTTTATCCATCAACATTGTTAATTTGCTGAACGCCTATTCTGAAACTGGAGTTCACTTAAAAGCAGAAATTCTGTGGGAAATAACTGACTAAAACTCAAAACTTTCTTCAGAGTAGGTTTAAAAATGTAGTCTGAAGTGTGTATGGTTTATTTATATTGTTAAAATATGTACCAAGACCTAGAACTTACTATTCAAATGCAAATCTAGCAAAATTAAATTGAACCCTTAAATTAGAAACTGCCTCTTCTCTGCCTGCAGAGGCTCAAGACTGAACTGGTTGTTTTCTCTCCCCTTACCAGAACTAATCCTCCATGCTCTGATGGCATCTCTCCTTGGGCAGAGTATAAATTGGTCCAGTTAAGAGTTTATAATCTTCTGTGCTTATCTACCATATTACTGGATAATAATGACGTGGGTTAATGATAGTCCTCTGTGTAAAGAGACCACTGCCTGTTTTGAGGGAGCTTTATGGATAAGAGTTTCTTCTGGATCTTTCAGCAAACAGTTTTATCATCTTACTCAGACTATTGAGATGAACATTGTCATGAGTGACTACAAATCCTTTTTCACAGAACACATACAGAATATCATGACCCTTGAAGAGTCTGTTCAACACGTTGTCATGACAGCCATTCAAGAGGTGGGTAAAATTCATGGCCTGGTGCTCTCAGCTGAGAAGTCCAAATACCTTTTTCTCGACCTTTGTGAATTCTTTCATGCAAGCAGAGGTCAGGGAGGAGTATAAGTGCTTTCCTAAATTATTTGGGAAGTTTGGGACCAAGAGACCCTAAACCCCAGCCAGAGGGTTTTGATTTTAGACTCGTGGTGCCCAAACATCCAACAAATGCTTAATATTTTTTTGTTCCACAGAAGAAATATATACAGTTGGCAACCACTGATTATACTGGAGTTGGATTCTGGGAACTTCTGTCCCAGTACTGTAGTCTTGGTCCCAGAGTTAAGCTGATTGTGTTTGTGAGGCTGCATTGTTCTGACAGACCATTCCAGCCTCTGGCTTACAAGCTTGCAGCTGCATCTCTTCTATTTTTGTCATGGTGTGCTCCTCCTCCTGTCTTAATTTGTTCTTGGTTGGATCATCTTAGCGATCCAGCTCACAGCTTAGCTCTGCAGTCACTTGCTTTTGAGAGCTTCAGGACTGTGAAGCAGAGTGTGGAGAGGGGCAAAACCTAAATACTGGCTGTGAAGAGAAGGTGGTGTGTAATTGCACCCTCATCAAGGTAACAGTGGAGTTGGTAATAGGCTTTGTAACTTAGATTTAAATCGACTGTGTAGTCTGTAAAGCTGTAAGTGTCCTATTGGTAGAATTAAATCCATAAACCTCGTGTTTGCTGTCTCCTGACTAATTAAACTTTCTAGAAGAAGGTCTAGAAATAATTCAGTAATTTCTGAGTGAGGAGTAAAACCCTTTAATTGTTGATAAATATACACTGCGCATCTTTGTATCTGAGAAGTAATGTTCTCATTGTTTGCTTAGAGGCAATAAGTGGGACACAAAGAAGTGTGATGACTGTTAAATTAATGGAGTGAAATCCTGTCCTCTGGTTCATTCCAGTTTGACTGACTACGAGGTGGCAATACCTTCAACACATCACACATTCATCCAATACAATGTTACTGCAAACTTGATTACTTTTGAGAGGAGGGAGTTAAAAAATCATCTTATTGTAGATCTGTTGAAATCCCTTATCAACCATGAGATGAGGAGGAGGAGTGTTATTAATCTGTTTTGGTATATTGAAGGGATGCAGTAACACAATGGAAAATACAGCTGGTACTTGGTAGACAGTGAATTTACAGATCTACAACCTCTAATTTAATTTTTTTTTCTGTGGCCTCTTTCTGTAGCTCATGAGCAAGGAAGTAACGGGTCCTTCCCCATGTGATGCATCAAGTGAAGTGGAACTGCAGGTAACTGCCTGATCTGTCTTGCTGTTGTAGATCAAGCCTGAACAATAAGTTGGTATCTTGCCATCCCTTAAATGAAGTAATGCTGGTTTTCAGTGCTAATTAACTGAAAACTTAAGTGTTACTCTGTAGCTTCTTTGAAAACCCCACAGTGACTGCTGTCATCTTCCTGCATGGGGTAAAACTGGCCAGGGCAAACCTACATTGCAGGAAAGGGGTAGGGCTGCATCAGGGCTCAGCCTTGTCAAGCTGAACATTTCAGATTATTTTTAAGGGGTTATGAAAATTCCTGATAACCCAAACCCTACAAGTTGTTGCACATAAATTGAACTTGTCTTTAAAGGGATTTGGAAACAGTGACAGCACAAATGTTCCTGTGTTTTGTTTTGTTATGCCTTTAGCCTAAGTTGTTGTGTTTCAATAATTTAATTTAATAAATTACTTTAGTCATTTAGAAGGCATGTGAAATGAGCAGGGATCCTGATCTAGCAGAGTATCTATAGGTTTGTGTATCAACGTGTGCACCCAACAGCCAACTTAAACAATGGGTGTAAGCAATTGAGGCACTTCAGAAGCTAGAACAGAGTATTTTGGATATGGGCTGCAGTGACTGACTGCCTTATTTTTTAAAAGCTTAAAAAAGCCTTGGAAGACCTTCAGGAAGCACTAGCAGAAAAAGAGGAGTTGGCACAAAGATGTCAAGAGCTGGATTTGCAGGTAAGAAACAGCCAGTTGCTTATTTCTTTAATATGTAGTGGTGCTGCTGTAAAGATACAGAAATTCTGAAGGGCAAAGTGAATTTTGCATGGTTTAAATTTTTGAGAGAATTCTTAGCTGCTTGTGGGGGAAATGCAATCATTCTGTGCTCCAAAATGCAATTACTGGAAAGAGTTTTCTGATGAAAGTGTAAGCTGAGGGCCTGTGCCAGCTTATCTCAAAGGTTCTTTGTTTTAGCTTAGTGTTTGCCCTTAGTAGCAGGTAGTGTTAAAACAATGTTATCGTGGTTTTAAAAATTGCCCTTTTCATTTTTAGTCCTCTAGTCTTTTGTACTGTGTCCAAAAAATCCAGTTCATGTAATAAACAGTAATTAGATTTAATCATAGGAAAATGATGCTGTTTCAATAGGAGTTGATGAATGACAAAAATTTGTAATTTATCTAAAACTTGCTAACTTTTTCTCATACACAATTGCAACATGGAGGAGATTTCAGGATAAAAATAATGAAAACCAATAGATCCTTGCTGGCATTTTCAAACAACACTAATAATAGGCCTATTCTTGTTTTTAATGGATATAGCAGTTAATCAAGTCACTCTTGAGAGAAAGGAGAGAGGACTTCATAACAATAAAGAGAAAATTGCATTTCAATCAACTTTTTAAAGAAAAAAAATATCACTTGTCAGCCCCTCTCTTATGGCACTATAATCTGAGAATAGAAAGAGTTTTATCTGGGAAGGCAATTCGTGTCAGGTTTGGCTCTGCACAAAGAGAACATTTGGGTGGCATCTTCTTGTGGGAGCCAGAGGGCTGTACTGGCTGTGTGAGCCTCTGGAAATGAGCACCCACCAAAGCAGAGGCCAGTTTTACATTTCTTACTGACAATGACAACTGAAAAAGCAGAATACTTGCGTCTGAAGCAGCTCAGAGCTACTTGCCATGCCCAGGAAGCTGCTGCTATAATCAAATATTTTAATTCGATTTTTTTAATTTAATAATTTAAATAATTTCCTTTTTTTCTTGGGGCAGTAGTAAGGCTTCCTAGTGAAAGCAGAGATCTAAAAATGCTCGTGAGAAGAATCTGCAGGAGAAGTGCCAGGTGTTCTCCTGTTTTCCACGGCTTTTCTTCCAGAATTCTCTATTAATTAATCATAGATGATGCAAAGCCAGTTGCTCATAACGTGGCATGGGACAGGTGGAAGGTGTTCAAGGGAAAGGTACTGCTGAATATAAACAGATGAGTTAATGACACCACAGCTCTGTAATACTGTGATGTGTCTTTAAAATCTCTCCTCATAATTTGTGTTGACTTTGACACCGCTTCTGCTATGTTGAAATAATAAAAAAGAGAAGGCTACTGGAAAGGAACTGAGAAAAGATGTAAAACTTGCTTAGAGTTGTGTTGTAGTTTGATTTTTAGGGTTTTTTAAGTCTGAGATGAGTGATGTTTTCACGTTATTCTAGAAGTCTGAATGTTGTGCATGCTTAAGGAGTGGCTGACCCTTGAACAGGAGGCTGAGCAAGGCTCAGATATTCTCTCTACTCACAAGTGTTTGTGTGCATGTAAATAGTAAATGACATTTAGTACGTTAAAAGGAGTGAACCTAGAAAGCCACCACCTAATTGTAGTGGTAGATTAATTACTGTTTGACTTCTACCTCTGTTTGACTGATAGATTTTTGAATTATGATCACAAACAAATTGTTTCTTAATATTGCATACTGTAGATTATATCTGTTTAATAATGTCATCACGATATGTTTTATTTTATTTCTTTGAAGCCATAATATTGATTTGACGCTTCTTATTTACACTAATTCTTAATAAATTCACTTGTAAGGTCTCAGTCTTCCTTGATATTTTCCAAGAGTATAAGAAAGGTAGGTTTACTTTATAATTCAGGAAAACATAACCCAAAAAAGCACATTGTCCCTGTTTCAATGCCAGTGACTAACACGCGCTACGTGCTCTCATGTTCGACAGGACGTTCAAATTAACACAGCAGCTTTCACTAGACAAACTTCCAAGGTTTCTATCCTCTCAACCCTCGTGGCTGTGAAGCTGGCTGCTGTCAGGGCAGTGTGGCAGCCCCCGTGCTTGGCTGTGACGCCGGGTAGCCGCGTGTGTGCTGCCGGGGCTGCATGCTCCCCCGAGGCTGGCCGGGCTGTCCGTGCGTGTGCTTCGGCCCACCCACCCCGCTTCCCGCGGCCGCTCCCCGCCCAGCACGGCCCTGGGGCTGCTGCCCGGGCCCTGCTGCTGCTGGTTGTCAGCTACAGGCAACATTGGACACTTCTGGCAGCAGCACTCGAGAGTTTTTTATGTACGGCGTCCGTGGTGTTTTTTACTGGAAGTAGCAGTTTCTCTCCATATCACTTTGTCTGCCTTTTTACCGTGGTTTCAGTTAAAGGAATTTGTCTTTTTATTTAGAGGGATGTTTCCTGTAGTGCTTCATAACTGTCATACACTAAAGCATCTGTATGCTCAAGTGTGCTCTGTAAACTACATTCTAAAACTTCTAAACGCTCAGCCTCTTTCATAAACTAATTTGGTGATGTATTGCTGTCTTGCTTCAGTTCTTTGGACAGGTCTTACAGTGTTCATGCTGTTTTCTCTGTGCTAGGTGGCTGCCCTCCAGGATGAGAAAAACAGCTTGATGTCAGAAAATGAGATTATGAATGACAGGCTAGAGCAATTAGACGACTCTCTTGATGATCCAAATACTGTGGTTGCAAAAAAGTATTTTAGTGCACAGTTGCAGCTGGAGCAATTGCAAGAAGAAAACTTCAGGTATGAAATTATTTCCCCCAAAAACCTCTCACTTGTCTAATACACTCTGAAAATTTCTGGTGCTCCTTCGGGCTTTTCCATCTCAATTTCTTTCGCATTAAAAGCTTTCTAGTGCTGTATAAACATATTTTAAGGACAGTCCTTGTATTTAAAAAGAAAAAGAATCTGTTACTTGTTGTACAGAGTATTAGTTTGTAATTGGTGTGGCCCTCTAATACTTCCAAAAAGGTGACAGAAGGCAGAAAAATGAGTGCTGAAGTGATTTGTGTGTAAAAAAATCAAACCCTAAAGCCCCCAAGAGCACCATGTTTCTCTGCTGAACTAATTTCTTTCACATATTAGTCTCTCTGTGATCCACATTGGGAAACAAAATCACTTTTCATGTGATTCCTTGATACTGATGTGGTAAATTTGCAGTGTCCAATGCATTATGATTTAACAGGTAGACAACAAAATGTTCCATGGTTACAGTAACATTTTCCCAGCTACTTAAATCAGTAGTTTTCCTTTATCTTATTTATTTTTACTAATTCTAGTACTAAAAGAAACTGTGCAATAATGATGAGTTCCTAACAAAGGTCCTGGTTTTGATCTGGTAGGCTTGAAGCTGCAAAAGATGATTATCGTGTCCATTGTGAAGATCTGGAAAAGCAATTGATTGAGCTGCAACATAGAAACAACGAACTGACCTCTCTGGCAGAAGAATCGAGAGCCTTGAAGGATGAAAATGACATTCTTAGGTATGTAGCAGGGAGAGGCCCACTCACACACACATTAGGATTGAATGGCTAAATCCAAGGATTTGTATTTAACACAATTTTTTTAAGGTGTTACTTCTGCAGGTCTTACCTGCATGAGCTCTTTGGCAAAGCAGAGGTGAAGTGCAGGCTTTCAGGGAAAGTCTCCATTGTTTGACAAGAATAACACCTGGAATTCATCTGTGAAGCAGAATTAGTGACTACAGAACTTAAGCTTCTTCATGTGGGACAGAAAGTGGAAGTTCTCATGTAGAAAAGTATATATACAGCTAGAATTTTAACCTAACATTTGGTGTCAGCATTCTAGGCCAGATTTAGGTTAGTGAGATCATTAACAAAATGAAGATGAAACACACAGTAACCTTGAGGAGAATTCAGTGTAACATTCCAGCTTGTGTAAACTGTATTAAATACCAGACCACCCAAGAAATACCCAAAATAAATTGTATTGTGAAAGCAGATCTGCTATTCATAAAATAATATGAATAAAACATGGAAAGAAAAGTGGTTTCAGGTGTTGAACTTAGTGGTTCTTAAGTAACATCTGAAACAAATCCTAGCTATAGATTTTTTCCATTATTTTCTTGTACCAGCTTCTGGTGAGATATGAATGCAGATAATAAACACAGATATTAAAATTAATTTTAAATTTATGGTCCCAATATTTCCTTACCATGTAGATTTTTGTTAATGATCAGCTGACAGTTCTTGGTCATATCTGCCAGTGATGATTTTCATAGAGCAGTTATCTTCTAATTCTGTATAATCCCCCAGAGAGAACATACCAGGTACCAGTATTTTGAGATGGCTGTCTAGCACAGGATGTTGTGGTGCCACAGCATTCCTCAGGGATATTTGACCCACTGACCCTTGCTCATATTTCTGGCATGTGACTGTCAGTCTCACTTGAAGGCCGGCTGATTCCAGTTTTATTTACCAAGTTTGTGTTGATTATACACTTGAAAATAAAGCAGTGAGATGTAACTGCTGCTAAGCATGTTTCATCTTTCTTTGAAAATAGCGTGTGTCAGCAGAGTTTGGGTTTTGTAATCTTTCCTTCTAACTGCTGTTTGTACCTCAAGGGCCACTGCAGACAAGGCAAGCAAGCTGGAGTCAACGGTGGAAGTGTATCGGAAGAAGCTGCAGGACCTGAACGATTTCCGCAGGCAGGTCAAGTCCCTGCAGGAGACCAACATGATGTACATGCACAACACTGTCAGCCTGGAGGATGAGCTCAAGAAAGCCAACGCAGCACGAGCCCAGCTGGAAACCTACAAAAGACAGGTAGTGCAGCCCTTGTGTTTGAAAGGTTCATTTTTCCTCAGGTAGCTGGGAGCACCTTAACAGCCCTGCATTGTCCCTTTAGAATTTCTTAGTTGTGAAAACTCCTTCATACCCTGCCGTTCCCTTGTGGGTTTTCCCCTGTTTGTTAAACTTGCAAGCTTAACTGTAGTTGCCCTCTCAACTGGTGTGAGAGTCCATAGTCTGCAGGCTTTTCTTCTTTACTCTGGCTGAGTAAAGAAGTGTGCCTGGGAGAGGTTGTTCAGCTGTTACTGAGATCATTTGTATGGAATCACAGAATGGTTTGGGTTGGAAGGGGACCTTGAAGATGATCTCGTTCCCCTGCCATGGGCAGGGACACCTTCCATTATCCCACGTTGCTCCAAGCCCCATCCACCCTGACTTTGAACACTTCCAGGGGTGGGACACCCACAACTTCCCTTGGCAATCTGTGCCAGGCAATCTACCGCCTTCACAGTAAAGAATTTTTCCCAATACCTGATCTAAACCTGTTCTCTTCCAATTTGAACTCATTCCCCTTGTCCTGTCACTAGATTCCTATATTCTTATATTCTTACCATTCTTCATGAAAATGAGAAGTTTTATTTTAATTTCTGTAGTAATTAAGAAAGAGTTAAATAAAAAAACCCCAAAAACCAAAACCAACCAAGCAAAAATCAATAAAACCCCCCGAAAACACATAGGCCTCATCCCATCTCTGCTTCCCTAAGCTTGAGGAACCAGTTGTTTTATTTTGGCTGAATTGGGCAGGAGAGATCGTTTTAATATAGCTTTTTAAAGTAGCATCTTGCAACATTCCTGTGCTAAATAATGCTTTTATGAAAAGGTCCAGGAGCTTCATAACAAACTGTCTGAAGAATCCAAAAGAGCTGATAAGCTGGCATTTGAAATTAAGCGACTTGAAGAAAAATACGAAGCTTTAATGAAAGAGAAAGAGGTGAGTCCCTTGAAGAGTTCATTTGAGCACCTAAATCTCTCTCAAATCCTCTGCCTGAAGAGAACCTTCCTGGAAGTAGTGCCACCATAAAAATGAAGTTTAGTGCCCTGTGTGTGTGCATACACATATAAAACATAATATAGAATCTCGAATCATGAAGGTTGGAAAAGATCCCCAGGATCATCAAGACCAACCTAAAATGTGCATGTGTCATTATTACTTCTGATTCATGTTACTTGGTCTTAAAAGTGGTGCAGCCTGACCTAATTTCACCTCAAATGTGTCTTGCTAGAGACTGATAGTGCAGTGTGATGCATTGAGAGAGACAAATGAGGAGCTCCGGTGTGCACAGATGCAGCAGGATCACCTGAGTCAAACAGGTACTGCTTTGTCTTCTGAGGCTCTTTTATTTGGATTACAGGTTTCTTCAAGTGTGTTAAATTAAACCCCTCATGTGATTTCAGGTGAATCTCGTTTTAAAAGCCATGAGAATCTTGCTGCTGAAATTCTGCCAGTGGAATATAGGTAAGACCCAAAGGCTGAAGTTGTTTGGGATGTTCATAGGTGAGGCATGACAATGCCTCTGTGAAAGTTCAGTATTTTCGTCAATGTGATTCTTTATCCCACTCCTTCCTTTGCCCCCATATAGGTGTTAATAATTATTTCCCCATGCTAAAATTACTTTGCTTTTATCCTTAAAATCATATCAGATTGCTGTATATAAATCGGGGTTTGGAGTGACAGTTTAAAACTTTGCTCATATCTCTTAAAGTTTTCAGACATTTTAAGTTACCTTTTAAGAACAAATTGCAGTGTTAGCCCAATTATATCATTAAGCAGAACTTGCCTGGCTCACTTTAAGGCTGGGGGAGTGAACAGGACTATTACATCCTCCTCTTAGTCACCTTCTTAATTAACAGTGAGGTTTTTTTGTTGGTTTTGATTCAGAGAAATGTTTATTCGGCTGCAGCACGAAAATAAGATGCTCCTGCTGAAACAGGAAGGATCAGAAAACGAGCGGATTGCAGAACTCCAGGAACAGCTGGAGCAGAAGCACCGGACAGTGAACGAGCTGGAAACCGAGAAAAGGTGATGGGTGAAACTATGTCTTAAAATACAACAAAAAGTGATCTCTGGAGCTTCAGGGTGACCTGTGCCATGCATCTGTAGTGTGGGAACCTTTCCTTTCACCAGTGTAATCATAAATGAAGGATTATGAAGCAAGGAAGAAGGAAAGTGATTTAAATGTGGTGTTGTGAGATGTGGAAGATCTGTGTGTGTGCCATACCCTGAAGAAGTGTTGCTTACAGGATGCTCTTCTTCACTCTGAGTGATTCTTGGTAGACCAAGAATGGATGTGAACGCTTACTTCTAGAACTTCAGACTGTTAGACCGTGAATTTTCTATCAATGAATGCTAAAACATTTTACTAGAAGAGGAAAATTTTTGGTAGTTACGTTTTCTCGAAACTTAAAATGATTATAGGAATTTCATTATAAAACGTTCAGTAAAGCTCCATGTGTTTGTTTCAGCAGAAGTTCCAGTCAAACTAAAAGCATTTGAAATCACTTTGTGGCTTAAGTCCTGCTGGGTAGACCCTCTGAAAAACTAATGGAACAGAAGTGTCTGTCTGTGAGCTATTTACATGGGCAATAACTGTCTTTTCCTCCTAAAAGGCTCAACGAAGAGCGTATTGGGGGATTACAGCAGCAAATTGAAGATCTGCAAAAGACTTTACAGGAGCAGGGATCCAAGACGGAAGGAGTGAGTGAAGCATTTTGCCAGTTTTGTTTAAGTGCTCCAGTATAGCATCAGGTCCTTTGTTTAGATGTGCATCTTATTTTTCAGTGTATCTAAGAAATACCTCCACATCAAATGCAGTTCAGTTGAAAAGCTCATGTTCTATGCGAATCCTTCCATGGAACTGTAACCCTTCCACCTTCTACTTTACTTTAAAAGATCTCTAATTTTATCATTCCATGCATTTATTTGTTTTGGCTTATTTAGTTGTTCTAAATATTCTTGGCTGATTTGTCAGAGCACTTGAATGTTGCATCGTTAGGAAATACTGAAATGTAACTGAATTTTAACTCTCTCCTTTCACAGTCCAGCAACCTGAAGCAGAAACTGGCAGCACACATGTAAGTAAGGCACATGCATCCACAATAGCTTATTTACATTAAATAGAGCACAGGAACTGCATAAATCTTGGGGATGTCTTGATTTGCTAAGCCACTGATTTGAGAATTATGCATAAAGTGAGTTAAATATTGGTGTTGTATTTTTGTTTGCTCTGACCATGATGATCTTGTAGTACCAGTACCACTTCACTGTCTCTTCATCACCAGCAGCGTTTCAACTGCTCTGATTCTAGAACAGACTGCTAAAACCATCACTCAAAGTGTATTCCACTCTTCTGAAACATTTCCAGTCCTTTCAGCAGATGTAGTTCTTGCTAAGATGATGCTGGAGGGGCTTAATTGTTCATTTTCCTGGTTTTAACTAAAGGAGGATCAATTCAGGAGTCATAACTTTTATGACACTGATACTTCTATTCAAACCCTGAAGAATTGCTAGAGCTTAAAATAGTTATTTGCGTACTTCTGTCATGAAGTTCAAGCTTTCAGCTGTTAAACCTGGAATTACCTGTGAGCATAATCCTTAACCCAACTTTTCATTCACAGGGAAAAGTTGAACGAGGTTCATGATGAGTTACAGAAGAAAGAGGCTGATCTTGCAGAGCTCCAGCCTGATGACAGTCAGAACCGTGAGTTGTTTTGTGGGGATTTTTTTGGTATTTTTTTAATAAGACTGTGTTCAATTTCTTCTGAAATGATTCCCATATCTTCTGGACTATGGGATACTTGTCTGGATGGGGCTTTCTGCTACAGCTTAGCTTTAAATCTGAGCTGGGGGCTGTGCAGGGGTTTTGTGTGTGGTGGTGAGCAGGGAGAGGATCCTGGGGGATGAGTTTTGTTGAACAGTGCTCTGCAGAATGGTATTTCAGGGTGTCAGGTGGGACAGCTGAAACAAAAGTAAGAACTTAAACCTTCTAAACTTCTAGCTTCTACATTGTTCTCCATTTGGGGGTTGGTGAAACCAAGAGAACACACAAGCCTTGAAAAACCATGTCTGTTTTTATTTCTATGTCTTTGTTGATAATTTCTGTAAACAGCCCAGAAGATTGGAGAGCTGGAAGCAGCTTTACGAAAAAAAGATGAGGATATGAAAGCAATGGAAGAAAGATACAAAATGTACCTTGAAAAAGCAAGGAATGTGAGTAGCATGTTTCTGAACATATGCATTCCTCCCTCATAAATTGTTAAACAGACTGTGTGTGTGTGTCCCCACGTCCCAATTAAAAGCAGTAGCTACAAGTTGCATTTTTAGTCGGGATGTTCAACTGCAGTCAGTTAAGTCTGAGAGAATAAATAGGATTTAGGCTGAGCATGAGGTTGCAGTAAGGATTCCTTTGTCCCCTGTGCTCTCTGTGGTGCAGTGTAACAGCCTGACCAGTGCCCAGCCTGTTCTCACTTTCCTCCTGTGGGCAGATGAGATGCAGAGCTGTTGAGAATCAAACTGTCTTGTAATGCTCTTGTTTTGCCTTGTCCAGGTGATAAAAACCTTAGACCCCAAGCTAAATCCAGCATCAGCAGAAATTATGTTGCTCAGAAAACAGATATTGGAAAAAGACAAAAAAATTGAAGCACTAGAGGTAAAAATTTTACGTATATTTAATAATAACTTCTAATATGCTCTGTTTCTGATATTAGGCATGCAGGATATTGTTTCTTAGTGATTCAGTGAAATCTGCTTGGCTGAAATTCTGAAAGGATTGTTGACAGTAGTCCAGATATAAAAAAAAATCAGGGAAATGCATTCAGTTTCACAGCAATACTGATGGGACTAGTTGGAATAGTTGCCTGAGCAAATACAGAACTCCTCAACATGATTCAGTAGGCTGATAGGTCTGGCTGTATAAGTGCTGTGGCTTAACATTCCTTTTATGTAATGTGTACTAGGGAAGTGTATTATATAATAGCAATTAGTCACTTGGAGGCACATTCTTCTTTTCAGGTGAAAAATTACTAAATTATTTATAGATTTACTGATACACAGCAGACCTCTTGTACATTTCCTCACACAAACCCTCAGAGTACATTTCCGAGTTCCATTTGTGTTTCTAGCTGCAACTTGTGTAGTTCAGCCTCTTCTTAAAGCAGGCTGATATTTATCTCTCAGTCTTTTATGAAAGTATCTTTGTTTATACTTCTAGGTTTTGTAGTTATTTTGTGTATTGAAGCATTTCTGCTGCCTATGTTTATTTCACTCAGCGAACTGCAGCAAGTTTATGCAGATAAAATTTGTCTTTTAACTGAGATTTGCCTCCTTGCAGAATGAATACAAAATGGCTAAGCTACGTGACTATGAGGAAAAGCTGATTGTGACTGCATGGTATAACAAGGTGGGTCAAAAATTCAATTATTGAAACGTATGTTTCAATTAAATCTTAGTTAACCTAAGAAATACAGCAGAAAAAACTCTGTGTGCGTACTAAGTACGAGCGAATGGGTAATTTTTTTTTTCCCTCCTGTTTTTGCTGTTGTTGAAGTTGCTGTTTAACTCTTGCAGAGCCTGACCCTGCAGAAGCTGGGCATGGAGGCCAGGCTGGTGGGCAGCAGTGGCAGCTGCGGGGCCGGGCCCGGCCGCTCCTTCCTGGCGCAGCAGCGGCACGTCACCAACACCAGGAGGAACCTCACTGTGAAAGTACCAGGTGCAACATCTGATTAAAACACGAGGGCATGAGGAAAACTCACATGCTGAAGTGTCCTTAAATGTTTTGTACCTTCCACTTTACCTACTTGATGAAAGAGGAGGTTAGGATGGTGGGCAGCTGCAAATTCCAACGTCAGAACCTGTCAGGAAGGGATTAAGGTGATCAGCCAGAAGGTAGCACGTAGTTTTCCAAGTAGATTTAATAACTGCAGCACGTACAAGCACAACTTAAAAGATTTATATTTGCCTTCAGATTATATTGTAAATACAAAATTTGGCACTATATATTTAAAACTTTATTTAAATGGGTTTGGGCTAGGAAGTTGACTTTTATAATGGGAAGATGTTATGCAAAGGTGTACTTCAGGAAACTGGCAATATTGGGCATTTTTGCTGAGCTCTTCTGATTGGTAACATCTTTTAAAAAATCATTTTTTTAGAATATGAAGTACAATTTTAAAAGCAAGAAAATACTTGCATTTATAGAAGAAGAAAATAAAGGTGTGGTACCAGTTGTTATGTAACAGAAGACAGGATTTGTTTTGTGAGAAGCAGAATTACTCAGTTTATATTAAAAAAAAAAAAAAAAGCAAAGCTTAAGTTGGTGCATATATACACTGAGGAAAACCTGTCTTTAAGATGTTGAATTCACTTAAGCCAAAAAAGCTTGTCTTTTCCTGGGTAAGAAAAAAGCTATTATACTAACTCAAAAGTCTGGGCTATACTTTAAAAGTCTGGCATATTGGTACACTGCATTTATTTGCAGAAAGGGGATTAGGTGGGAAGGAGCCCCATTTATTTTAACCTATTTATACAATGTGCATGGAAATTGCATTTCCTCTTTTTTAAATGTAGTTTCACTTCGGTTATTCTGAATTAACTGTGCTGGGCAGAAGAATGAGAGATGGCTTTGGCAGTTACTGGCAGCAGAGATTGTTTTTTGGCAGGGAGAAAAGTGCATAAACTGTAATAGCTTGATAGAAGATGAGATGAGGGTTGATATCTGAAATCCGTGTGCTGGAAGTTGCTGTCTTTCACAAAACTTGTGACTTTATTTCCTGAATGTCTTACTTTTGTTTTGAATTGTATTTTTAGGAAAGCTGTTAATGTCTGTTCTTTGCAAATGGTCTAGAACAAATTCATTATACCCATAGTTAAATAAAATAAAATTGCAGCAGCCCTTAAAATGAAATGAATACACTTAAATTAAGTATTTGAGGGTGCTGTGCCAGACCACCATCTAATATAAAATTCGGCTACATGTGAGAATAAAAACACCTCTGTCTCACCATTAAGGCCATCTTTGATTTGAGAACAGGGTTCAGCTTTACAGAATTTTTAAGTTTTGAATTGTGACATTTAGATAGTCTGTCATTTTGCCTGCCCCTCACTATGGCTTGTCCTTTGATTTCTTCCTTCCCCAACATCTTAAATTTTTAATTGGGCATTGCATGTAATGCCAGAGAAAAGGCAAGTACTAATTTTTGATACTTAGGGTTGCTTCTTAGTTGTGGTGGTTGTTTTTCAGTGCTGTATGTATGGATAGGCATTCAGCAGATTTCCTCCTTCAAAAGGCATTGTTTAAAAGCCAGTCTCGTGCTAAGTGTGGCATGAGCCAGGCACATGGCTGTTGGAGAGTTGTCTGTGGTGGTGTTCTTCAGGACTCTATGCTTCTTTGGACTACCTCGTGGGTTTTGAGGTCTTTTATTGCTGCAGTGGTGTTAGTGGAGTTGGTGTTTTTAAGGTACAGTTGCATATTTAACCTGCCGGTGCTGTGGGTGGGAGGTGGTGGGGAGCAGGAGATGAAGTCTCAGCAAGATGCTTCCATTCCTGAAGTCTGGTACTTGGTGTGTTCTAGTGAAACGTGGAGCTGTCTCTGATGGTGTTGAGTGGGTCTCTTAACCCTCGTTCTTTGCAGCATGGAAACTTTCATGGATGTCCTTCAAATGCTCATGTAGTTGGTAGGCTTGATTTGTTGTACTTCTCACAGTAGTGGAGCTGTGTCAGTAGTCTGTCAGGTGCTGAATAGTGACAAACTTGGAGCAAATGTCTTTGACTTACACTTCTCAAAACTGCAGACCCTGGGACCAAAAATAACCAAGAACCTCCCTATCATTTAATTGGAAGTTTGTCTTCTGACCAGTGATGGAAGAATTGAAATCCTGAACTACAGGCAAGGGATCAGCATTTTTCAGGGCACAGTTGTCCCCAGTAATCATGTTGGTCTTGCCAAAATGAATCTGGTTTTCAGGTATTGGATGAAATGTTGCTTATTTGGGATTTTCCAAACTGTTAAGAGTGAAGCCTGTGAATATCACTCAAGGGTTTCTTTGGGACTGAGAACCTGTTTAAAAGCAGCTGTTCTACAACTGGTTAAACCAGGGTTCTGTCCTGGAACGAGGAACTGATGTGTGGAAATAAACACTGGATTATAAGCCATGGCGTTGTATTCGCTTCAGCCCATCTGCCAGTGCAGGAAGGGCCATCAGATCAGCATCATTTTAATGTTTGGTTCACTCATGTCAAACCAAAAAGCTGCTGCAAACACTGCTGTGGTACAGCTGAGCTGTGTGCAAGACGTAGCAGCAGAGCTCTGTCAATCCGTGATGTCCTTTGATGCACCTCTGCTGAGGCAGGAGGAACAGAGGCTCTCCTGAAAGGTGAATTTGCACCATCCCATCAGCACAGTTCAGAGCAGACTCCAACATGAGGTGAAATCACTGAACACTGCTGAAGTTAAACAGCATTGTTAGTAATTTAGCCAGTTTCCAGTAAAACGGGTAATGTAGATCCAAAGAAACAAAAAATATGTTCTGATTGACATATCATTTGTTAATTATTTTTTATATAAGATTAATTACTATGGAAGAGAAGTGTTTTATAGCAATAATACAAAATATGGACTAGTAGGTTCTTCTACTCAAGATGGGTCAGGCAGCAGTTTTGAGAAGATTCTTTTGCAACAACCTTATTATATAGTGGATTAAGAAATATTCACTGAAAATAAATTTTCACCTGATTTTTTTGTTCATTAAAAATATATATATGGGTATTCTATTTTCTATGATATACACTTACTTGGAAATAAGTAATATAAGCAATACTGATGTTCTATTTAGGTAGCCATAAATAGTTTAGAAATTAGAAAATGAAAACAATTGTTTAGGAGTTGGTAATGTCTAGTACAATAATTTTCTTACTTGTTTCTTTTTCCCCTTCCCCTAAAGCTGGAGTTAAGGTTTTCATTGTATCGGTGTCTACATCTTCTGTTTAAAACAAATGTAAACACTGTGTTGCATAGAACTTGAAAAATTGCACTAATTTTTAAACTTTTTGGTTTTATTTTTTTCTTTGGGAAAAATTCTTTTATATTCACATAAAGATTTTTAAAATGAACTCTTTGGTGTCTTTATTCCAAGCCATGTATTTAATGGTCCTTAGATGATGTTTCTGGGCACTGCATGACCTGGCTCTACATGTTGGTACATTCACACCATCTAAAACATCCAGTTTCATGTAAATATCATGTTAATGCATGTTTCAGGATGAACACGTATTATACTGAGGGTATGGATAATGAGTTGTGCTGCTCTCCTGTGCTTTCCAGTTCATCCCTCCCACCCAAAGCTGGTTTCATTCCCTCTGCTCAGCCCACAGGACAGCTGTCCCAGAGCTGGGCAAGGGGCCTCGTGAAGTGAAAAGATGAAACCCCTCTGCAGATGAGCTGGGGAGTGCCCTCAGTAATTCCTGCTGCTGAGGGAGCTGAGGCTCTGCCTGTTCCCAGCCCCTCCTGAGAGGACACAGAGGACAGCTCCAAACCACTGTTCTTGCTTTTATTTGGAAAAGAGAACGGACTGCCCTGTCCAAGCTGCTCTGCAGGTGGTTTATGTGCTCCATTCTTAGCCTCATTGTAAGCTCTCATTCCCTGAGCACTACCTCCAGCCCAGAAATGCTGTTGGGAAAGAGCTGCAGCCTTCAGCCCTCCGGAGTGAAGATCTGAGGATGAGGAGCTGCGTTGATTCCTCGGCGTGGAAGGGCCTGTCCCAGAGAGCGTGAAGCCAGTATGGAAGAACTGCTTTTCCTGCTTTCTGAGGCTGGCCATAAACGCAGTTTCAGACACGAAACACCAAAATGTGCAGGTGTGTGAGGGAGAAGGGAAGGGAAGAGGTGCTCAGCTGTGCAGGAAGCCTGAGCTGAGCTGCCGGATGCGTTCAGCCCTGACTCTGTTTGCTTGCAGCTTTCCTGGCAGCTCCTGAAGAGCCAAGCACTGCAGCAGGAGTTTGGTGTGTTCAGGTGAGGGGTGTCCCTGGAAGAGGAGTGCAGGATTAAAGCCCTGAGTGCAAAGGAAAGGAGGAGCTGAGGTCAGTCGTGTGTGGGAGATGGTTTAGGTGGAGGGGGCAAAATATTCAAGAAGCCTGTGAAATGCATTCTTTTTTTGGAATTTAACTAACCCAGCAGAGGCCTATGGAGGAAGCTTTTGGATAGAGCAGCAGCTTGGGAAAGGAAATGGGAATCTGAGCAAAGCACTTGGGAGGAAAAAAGTACCACAAAACAGTCAGATGACACCTGTGAACTGGAATTGTTTTGGGAGTAATGCTGCACACAACAGAAACTCGTCGCTGCGCCCCTCCCCTGTTCCCAGTCAATTCCAGGCATGCAGCCCACTTCCAGCCTTCAGCTTCTCTCAGGGCAGGAAAAGAAAGGGTGTCAGGTCTAGAAAGTCAAATGGATTTTCTTCTTTCTGCTGGAAAGGGGAGGTGTGGGAGCCCGTGCCAGCAGCAGGTTGGAGGGCAGCTGGCATGAGGAGAGGAGGGGTGGAGGGCTGGGGCTGACCAGCTTCTCACTAGGAGGGGGATGAGACAAGTCTGCATTTTATAAATGGACTGGTTGGTGTCTTGCCATGTGTCCTCATTTCTCCACCTTATGGGTCTGTGAAACAGCCTCAAGCACCAGGAACAGTACCTCAGTCCAAACTCTTGTTTCCACTGGCACAGAAAATCAGAGGAGGCGGCAGAACCCCCCCACCCAGCCGGTGCTGAAGGAGCTTTGCCAGAAGCTCTGTTCACCTGGGAGCAATTTGCTTCCTCTAGGAACACATGAGCTGTACTCCAGGGAAAATTGAAAAGAGGAAAAGATTGCTCTCCGCTCATTTCCTCAGCAGGAGAGCAGGAGCTGGAGGTGTCTTCCTGGTGCTCTGCTGCTTTCCTGAGGCAGCCCCCAGTCCTGCTCCTGGGAGCTGCAGCTTCTGTGTGGAGGCCTCAGTGGGGTCCTGTGGTGCAGCTGTTTCCCAGTTCAGTGCATTTACTGGTATTAACCATTGGTTGCCAATCTTGGGACTGTTTCATTGTGTAGATGATGGTTTAAAATAGTAATTTGTTGCTGTTATTTTCTAAGGCACCCTTTTCCTCATTAGACTGTTGAGTGCAGCTTAACTGCATCGTGTGTTGCTGGAGCTGACCCCACTGCCCCTGGACACACCAGCCACTCCGTGCTGCTGGGCAGGTAAACAGGGAGGATTTTGTATGTAGTAATTCTAGTTGTGCTGTCAGATCATGTTTTCCATCACTTCTGTAGGAATTGTCTTTGCTTTTACAGTGCCAACCTTATGCAGTGCTGCAGGGGCAGGAACACAGGGCATGGCTGAAGCCCACAGCCAGTGCTGGATGTGGCCTGTGTTGGTCTTCAATTTGCAGAACACTTCATGACAAAAATGTTTTGATAAAGATTTATTGATGTATGAGACAGGTGTTACAAGTGACTTTTTTTTAGAGAAGTACACATTAAGGGAATGTCAAATTAATACTTGTGTTAATGTTATGAAACAAAGGCTGGTACTGCTCTCCCACTGTACCCAGCCACAGCCTCAACAGTGCAGTCTCTAAAGTGTTCCTCGTTTTGCCAAGGTGAACCATGGCCATCCATCATAAAATTAGGAAAGCCCCAAGCCCCTCATTTTTTTACAGTGCCATAGGACAAGCCTAAAAATGCTCTGGTAGCTCCCAGGCTGGTCCCATGATCACATCATTATGGGATACAGAGTGCGAGGTCTACTTGTACAAGAAATGCTTTTGCAATTGCTTTGAAAGAAAGCAACCACCCAGGATCCCCGTGGGGCTGTCAAGGGCTTGTTTGCAGCGCCCCTGACAAAGGATTTTCCGTGTGAGGACAGTGGCCAAGGCTTCCCTACCGAGGCACAGCGCAGATCTTGTAGGGCTGTGGGGCCATTGCGGTGCCTATCATGGGCTGGAGGCTGAGCGTGGTGTCTGGGGGTGCCTGGAAGGTGAATTTCTGGAGCAGGGATGTGAAGAAGAGGAAGAGCTCGGCACGGGCCAGCAGCTCGCCCAGGCAGGCGCGCTTCCCTGCGGAGACAGCGACCCACAGCATCCTCAGACTGTGCTGCTGCTGCTGAAAATGCTTCTGCCTGCCCTTAGGACCGTGGTCCAGCTGTGTTACCCCAGTCCTGGATGAGTTTTTCAACCCAAACTAAGCTTCCCAATAACGACTGTGGCATTACAGCATGGTCTGCCTCCCAAATTGCATGACTTTGTGAGGGCAATTCACACGCGCACACACACGACGTGGATGTGGCCATGCTGGGAGAGCTCACCAAAGAGAGCTACCAGAGGAGGTGTGTGATGCTGGTGGTGGAAATGCATGCTAAAAGCAACTTCCCCAGGGAAGCTGCTGGCTGGGGAACCCTGTGGTGGCAACAGTGAGGCCTCTGGTGAGCTCAGCCATGTGGGAGCAGGAGCACAGAGTGATGCTCTTGCCTTGGTGAAGGTGTTCCTAAGGTCTCTGGAATTTACATGGTTTTTTATTAATCCTCATTTCTCTTCCGTGCATGTGAAGAGAGACAGAAAAGGCTCCAAGCACGGCTGTGGAGCTTTGGGGAGGCCATGGGAGCAGTTTGAGCAGCACCTCCCAGGGTGCATCTGCCCTTTCCACTGCTGTTTTCCTCTCTGTCTCCACCCTGCAGCTGGAAACCCAAGCCCCCATGTGCACCATAATTCAGCAATCTTACCCGTAGAAAATGGTAGAAAATACTCATTTTTCCAGAACTTCCCATCCTTCAGAAAATGCTCAGGGTTAAAAGCATCAGGAGTTTTCCACTCATTCTTGTCAAACATCAGAGAGGTTAAATTTGCCATTACAGCAGTGCCCTAAGAGGAAAAAAGAAAAATAAATCACATTTTCTCTGGCACTGACAGCAGGAGAGGAAGTTTTGTCTTCCAGTCTCCTCTCCGTGAAGAACATCCTTTGTCGAATTCTACTGAAATTATTTGTGCAACACCCCACTGCAGGCCCAGATTTTCTACTGCTTCTCTGTTTGGAGGTGCAGTTACATAACAGCATTTTTCCCTCACCAGTGTCGTTTTTGTCTGTTGTGTAATCTTGGGCCAAAGTTCCTGTAAGAGCTGGGAGCTGGGATCTGTGCCTCAACGCCATGTGTGTGGGGGTGTGGCACCACTCAGGGAGCTGGAGAACACTGTTTGGATGGCAGAAATCCATGTTCAGCAGGAGTGAACTCTGGACAGGGCAGGGACCGTGTCTGCACAGGAGGGAGTGGCCTGGCACAGTGCCTGGGGAGCTGGGAGTGTCCCTGGAGTCCCCCCGCTCCGGAGCTCACCTTTGGGATGTAGTAGCCATCCACGTAGGTGTCCTCCGATGCCATTCTGGGCACGTTGAAGGGGATAACGTTGCCTTTCCTCTGCACTTCGTGGATGACAGCGTTGGTGTAGTGCAGCTTGCTCCTGTCCTCCAGGGCTGGGGGCCGTGCCTGGCCGATGACCGCATCGATCTCGGCTTGCGCCCGGGCTGGGGGAAAGAGCAGCAATCAGCCCGGGGAAAAACCATGGAGCAATACAAGGTTATTGCTGTAAGGGTTCACCTGGGCCACTGTTCACACCTCTCATGTGAGTGTGGGGACATTCCCAGCTGGTCTCTCAACAAAGCTGCGAGGGATAAAAGCGAGGGGAAACACCGATTTTTTGTTAGCTGTACCTTGAATTTCTGGATGTGTGGCCATAAAGACCAAAGCCCAGCGGAGGGTTGAGGAGGTGGTCTCGGTTCCAGCAAACATCAGGTCGAGTGTGCAGGCCATGAGGTGTTCCTCCCGGAAGGTGTCACTGTCATGGTCCTTCACAAGAAGGTGTGTTAGTGCCACGGGAACAGCGAGGGTGTCCTGGCACCAGGCTTGGTCCAGACCACCCCAGGGATTTTGGCAGAAGCTGCTGATGCCCCGCATCCCTGTCCTGCTGATGGCTGGCCTGAACCTGATGTCTGTCCTGAGCTCATAAAAGGCTACACAGGCAGCTCAGATGGAGAATCTGGGCGCATTTCCCATCCCTTCTGACTTCTAAACCCTGCTCCAGGAGGGTTTTCTCCCCATTGCTGACCTTGGAGATCTCCAGCAGGTAGCTGTCGATGTAGTCCCGGCTCTCCGAGGGGTTCCAGTCCTCCTTGTGTTTGTTGATCTGCTCTTGCATAAAATTTTTCAGTAACCGCCAGTTTTTAAAAATGGTTTGGTGGGATCCAGGTAGGTACTTCATTATAGATGGGAAATTGTTGTAAAGCTTTGAACACAAAAGCAGAAAGACAAATTGAATAAAGGACTTTAAAAACTCCTCTGACATCGAGACTTGAGCCTGCAATTGCACTTGTTGAATTTCTGGAGCTGGTGGAAATAGCTCAGCTCCAGAAGAGCAGAATTCTCATTATGGAGTGAGTCGTGTGTTACCCAGTGTTTCAGCAGGCAGGTTGGCAATCAGTGGGCAGGAAAAGTGATTTTGGGTGAGAGAGCAGCATGAGCATGGCATAACTTGAACAGAAGGCAGAAAGAAAGTACAGGCAAATCTACCCTGTGCAAAGGAATAGGGAATGACAGGTTTGGTGATGACAACACTGTGACTTTTGAGGTTGACTCCAGAGAAGAAACTGTGGCCCTGGGTTGGTGGCAGGAGGGTTGTACCTGGCTTGTGATGGCTCCATGGAGGACAGTCACGTCGTACATCAGCTTCAGCAGCCTTTGGAAATCCTCATCGTGGTAGTCAAACCGATTGCCAAAGATGAGGGAGCAGATGACATTTGAAACAGCATTAGTGACTTTACGCTGGGGGTTGAAAGGATTCCCTGGAGAAGAAAAACATCAATCAGGTTATGGAGATGTTTGTTTACTTTGGAAAAAATAGTCTGCAGGATGTCACTCGAATTCACTGGAAACATCAGCGTTTATGCACACATGGTATTTCCCAGAGAGGAGCAGGCTGAAGGTGGGCTGTGAATAGTGCAGTGGGTGTTGCCTGGCTGCATTCCCAGCCAGTTGGAAGGCAAAGCACCTGTAGGAAGGAGCAGGGATGCTGGCAGGGTTGTAGCATCCCTTGCAAGGTGGGGTATTTTTCAGCATGCACTGAAATTATAACAGGCCTTACCAGCTCCTGCCTTCAGCACAGCTGCTGAGGGCCGTGGCACTCACCCTGTTCATCCCTGAACACATCGCCGAGGTATCGGCACTCCTCCTGGATGCGCTCCTCCAGGCTCCTCTTCCCCAAGCCGAAGTTTCGGAGCGTGGTCAGGGTGAACCTCCTCTGTGCCTTCCACAGGTGCCCGTTGGAGGAGATTAGTCCTGGCAGGAACACCCCCATGAGCCAGGGCTGATCCCCACCAAGAGAGAAAAGCTCCAGGGCTCTGCCTTCTCTCCAGCTGCCTCACACCTCTGCAGGGTCAAGGCTCGGACCTCACAGCTGAGGCATGTCTTGAGGGATAACTCACCTATCTTGCTGAAGACCTCCTCGTCGAGGGGAATCTCGGGGCGGTCCATGAACTTGTCCCCTTGGTTTACGAGCACTTCCTTCACCAGCCGCATCCCGTTCACCATCACAAACCTCATGCTGCCCATGTGCATGCCAAAGATGTCACCGTATCTTTTAGTAAGCTGGGAGGGGACATAAATAAAAGGGGTTTTCATTTGCAATGAATGTTCCTGGTGAGACAAGGACAGCCCTGTCAGGGGACACGGGTGAAAGTAAGGGAAGAGTGGGAGGGGAGAAAGAATGTGTGCATTCTGCCTGAGGGTGTAGTCTTTTTTCTTTCCTCTTTTCCTGAATCAGTGCTCAGGAGTTGGTGTTAACTGGCCATAAATCAAGTAAACCTCACCAGGTTTGATTTTTCAGTCCTATGTTTTTCCAGTTTTGTTTCACCCCATTCCAGCCCCCACTCAGACCTGTGGGGTTCGTACATCTGTGACCGCATCTGTGGTATCATGTTGTGACCTTCGCCCATGGAATCACTGCACACTTGTCACCCTCCTTGTACTCAGGTAAATGTCATCGGTGAGGGCAAACCTCCTGCCTGCCTTCAGGGCCTGTGGGGTTTGGGCTGTCCCCTTCCCTGCATGGCCAGGGATGTGTAGCTGCAATCCCTCCATCCCTTCCCCGCACTGCTCACCACTCACATACTTTCACCACTGCGACCGCAGGATCTTTGAAGTCTACAAGGTAGATGTGCCCCAAAAAGGGAAGGCGGAATGGGGTGGGAGGGAAATTCTTTGGATTTCTGTTCTTCATGTAGTCTGCGATGAGCAGGAAGATGAAGAGAAAGATGAGGAACGTCTGCAGGGAGATGCTGTCCCAGAGGAAGCGCAGCATGGCTGGATGGTGGGGCTCTGTGGGGATGTGTCCCACAGCAGGTCAGGCAGGCTGAGCTCACAGGGCCAGGGGGAGATGGGTGACGTGCTGGCACAGCTGTTGGTGCAAACAGAACAGCAAGGAGTGGCTTCTGCTGCCTGTCCCGAGGCTACATTCAGATTCCCGCTTTCCCAGCTTTCAGAAAGGATTAAACCCCTTCTTGATTAAACTGAAACATTTCCTCTGATCTGATTTTAAATTAAAAAACCCACCATGAACTAGAACACCCCCAGGTGGTCCTTTCCCCTCCATCCTCCCCTCAGTACTCTACTAAACCCCAGTGCTCCAAGCCCTTGTCTAAAGGACAGAAATGAACTTTGTGGGATCAAGATGAAAACCTCCCGGCAGCTTCACTGTGCTGTTCCCACAAGCCCAACTCTCAGGATGAGCCCTGCTCCCTCCTCCCCTGGTGCCCTCACCGTGCTGCGTTTCAGCGCTGGTTTCTCAGTGCCAGGGAGTCTCCAGCTGCTCTGAGAGCCTCGAGCTTTCCCTGTTTACAGCAGCTCACTGCCCGGTATGAGGAGTCCCGGGCCAAGCCCCAGGTCTCAGGGAACATCCGAGATAAAGTTGCACAAACCTTTCACAAACCATCTGACTCACAGTTTCGTGTTTCCGTGTGTCTGGGTGACGTGGGCTGGAAGTAAACAACTGTCCCAGAACTCAGCGCTTCCTCAGCACCATCGTTTTCTGATCCCCACCAGAGCAGTGCAGGCAGAGCAGCCTGCTCCATCCATGCCTTGAGCTCTCCAGCCATCCCTTCCCACTTGCCTCATCCTTTGGGTCGTAGCCCGTGGTGAAGCTGCTCCCAAAGCCCCACGGAGCTCATGCAGGTGCTGAGAAGCTGACACAGATGCCCAGCTCTGCAGGCTGGAGCCCTTTGGTGGTAGCTGGCAGCAGAAAGTGCCGCATTTTCCCCCCCAGGAGCAGCTCTGGGTTAGGGAGGTGTTCACGCACACGGACCACGTGGAATTTTGACGTGTATGTTGTGTTTTACTGTGGAAGAAGCAGGGAGCAGCAGCACTTTGCCCTCGCACCACGTGGCTCTGCCACAGCCCTTTGCAGTCATCAGCTGCCACCTCGTGCTCGGGGGGGACGTTTTGGGTTCCTTTTCTCTCTTTTGGGGGCATCACTTGTGGCTCTTGGGATTGTCCAGTGCTGATGACAAGGCCCGGTGGTGCAGCAGAGCCACTGGAGTGGTGCCATACACGTGTACTCCATAACCCTTACACTTGGGAAGCTGGAGAAGTCAAATCTCTGCTTTATTGTGGAATTTAAAGGGGAAAGGCCTGTTTTTGAGGAGAATATCTTTTTACCTCTGGTTTTTAAGCACACTTAGGCATGAGCCTGTGGAGATACATGTATTTGACAGAAGTGACATGAGAGGATCCACTCAAGAAGTAAACAAATTCGTGCCTCCTGCCTTTAAGGTATGGCATCATTGCATTTAATTTTGGTATTTTTCCCCAAATGATTAAAAAAAAAATAAGATTACTTCAATAATTTAATCTCTTCATGAGTAGGGGAGGAAACCCCAAAGTAACAAGGAAGCACAAGTTGGAAATGAAAGAGAGAAGAGATCAACATTTATTTGCTAAGCCAGTACAAATAATACAAGCTGTAGCCACATGCCAGAGGTCAGACCTACAGCAGAACGAACACAAAAATGGGGAGAAACCAGTGCCTAGTCCCGAGTGGCTTTGAAGACTTCACAGATGAAAAAAAAGTCCCTGTATCTTTTATGTTTTCTCTTTTACAAAGACAAAAACACAACATGGGAGCCTGTGACTGCGAAGCAATAATTAAAAACGCAATAGGATTAACGTGATCAGTCGGAAGGACAGCTCAGTGACAGAATCCCCGCGCGGCCGGCGTGGCAGGGATGCGATGTGCAGAGGACTCTCCCCTGTGGCATAAATCTGCCACTGCACAGGGACTGCAGCAAAGCCGTTATTGCCGGGGACAGAGGAGAAAAACAGTGGAAATGAAACTCGATGTAATCCTCTTTTCCCGTTAACTATTCCATATCCTACGTGGGCACCCATAGAAAAGTCACTTATGAAAGGGGAGAAGCAAAAAAAAAATAAACCCAAAAGAAACCAAGAGGAAAAAGAATCATTTTTCCTGTGACTATAGTCCAAACTGAAACACACAGGAGACAGCATTTCTAAGCATAAATGCTTGGTGACGTAAATAGAAAAATTCTCTACAAGTTGCATATTTAATTAACTCTTATCCAAAGAGACCTAGCACGGGAAGAAGCTCTGTGTCCACTGTGGAGGGTGCCCTGTCCCAAGCCGCTTCCTCGGCCCCACGCTATGTCCATGCTGGTCACGCACAGACACAAATCTCTGCCAGAAACACAGAGGAAGTGCTGAACTTGTGACTTCCCACCACAAAGCCACAGTTCCGACACTTCCTTCCTGAGGGCAGTGCTGAGCCTCCACGGGCACGACCCTCCCAAAAACCTCTGCTGTTCTCTTTCTGCTGCGCTTCAGGTGAACTGCTCCCCAGCAACCCCAGCGGATTATTTTATTGCAACTTTTCCGATTTGTATTCTACTAGCACAAACCTTTTGATTTTCTAATATAAAATCGCTATATCATATTTTTATAGCCCTTCCAGACCTGCTGGAAGCACAGCTCCTTGCGCCATCCCAATTGGGTTGGGCTTTGGTAGAAGCTACTTCTACTCCCCTGTAGCCTCTTAATTAAAATTTCCACATGCTCTTTGAGATCCAAAAAATGCTTGCCGCTGCTGCAGAGATCTCTGCTTAGATATTTTTTATCCCTGGGAGTGTCCAAGGCCAGGTTGGATGGTGCTTGGAGCAACCTGGGATAGTGGAAGGTGTCCCTGCCCATGGCAGAGGGGTTGATCCTTAAAGTCCCTTCCAAGCCAAACCATTCCTTGATTCTGTGATTTCCACCACACAGCTGCAATGTGGTGCTGCAGGGAGTGTCCATCACACCGAGCTCCACCTGAGGCTGTGGCCACCTGAAAGTCCAAATTGATGCCGAGTCACGAGTCCAAGGCCAGCTGCTCCCTCCGAGCAGGGACACCTCAGGAGCGCTCGGCTATCTGGGTGCTGCAGCGTGAGGGGTTGCTGAGCGGTCTCTGGGTGATGGACTTAGTCCCTATGGAAAAGCCAACATCAAACCATGCTTTTGCAGCTGGCAGACGCCTTCCTGGGAGTTGCTGACAGCGGAAATCAGGTAATAAGGCTTTTAAACCCATGCATTTTGTCAGACCGGTGGCGGGGAGCAGGAATGAGGAGAAGGGAAGAGCCACAAGGGCCGCGTTTGTCGCAGCGTGCGGGACGTGGCCCTTGCGCCCTTCCCCTGCCACCCAGACACTGGCGGGTGCTGGCCCTCCAGGGCCCATCATTTCAGCCCAAAACCTGCGGGGTGGTGAGGAGAAAGGGCAGTTCCCGGCTTGTGGAGCTGCAGCGGGGCTCGGGGGCAGCCCCAGGCCCGGCTCAGCGGCGCGGCACGGCGCAGAGCTGGAAGGGCTTGGGGCAGCGCGTCAGGCTCAGCGTGAAGGCGAAGGACAGTGCGGCCGCGGCCTGGAAGGTGAACTTCTGCAGCAGGGCTACGAAGAAGATGAAGAGCTCGGTCCTGGCGAGCTGCTCCCCGGGACAAGCCCTTTTGCCTGGAAAAGGAGCACAAACAACCCGAAGGAGCCCCGGGCGAGCTCCAGCCGCCTGCGAGCCGCCTCCGGGCCGCGCCGCCTCACGCAGGCTGCGGCAGCTTTTCTTCCCGGAAAGGTTAGGTGGCAATGTTCACCCACACAATCTGCTCAAACCTTCCCCAGAAGTTTGCTGCCGAGCAAACTGCGCCTGTTCCGAGAGGCGAACAGCGGAAACGCTCCGAACAACCCGGTGAGGCAACTTGTGCAAGAAGAAAGAGCCTTTTTTTTTTTTTTTTTTTTTTTTTTATCCCGCAGTAACAAATTGATTTCCTTCCCACTCCGAGCAGCCGCTATTAACTGTGACTGGGATTTTCACTGCGGGGATGGGCTGGAAGCTGGACACGAGCAGTACCCCCTACTCTGTAAGCAGTGTCTTGGGGAAAAAAAATAAAAGCTTTGCAAAAAGCAAAGCCACCTCCCCATCCACCATCCTACCTGCAGAGAAGGGCAGAAAAGCCTCCCGCCTCCTGTACTGGCCGTTTTCCAGGAAATGTTCGGGATTAAAGGTGTCTGGAGTCTCCCACACGTTTTTGTCGAACATTATCGAAGTCAGGCTGGTCATCAGGGTGGTGCCCTGCGAGAGGTGGAGAAAAGGGGCGATTCCGTGGTGGAGAGGAGCCGACGTGTTGTCAGACTGGGTTATTATTAGCTCTGTAAACTACACTGTTTTAAGGGCAAAACGGTTTTTGGTTTTGTTTCTTTTCCCTCCGCGAGCTACGTAATTAAATGAGGGTGAAAGCCTGCAGGATTGTTCACTTGTGTGTGCCTTTATGTATCACCGAGTGTTGATCTGCACCCTGAGCTGCAGTAGCAGGTGATGTTAATGCAAACCAACTTTAAATTGATAGCACTGCATTCCCATAGGAACTTGAAGCAATTTAATCAAGTAATTTTCAATCGAGTTGTTTAAATGTGGGTTAAAAAAAAAAACAAACGAAACTGATCTGGTTTATCTCCACATTCTCCATCAGCAAGAGAAATATTCTAATCAGTGCGGAGGAAAATGCCTGGATTTTTTAAGTTTAATTTGCCTCATTGCAACCAGTCATACAGAGGGAAGAGACCAGTTATATATAAATCCCATATTTGCTTTTGTAATTGCAGGACAGTGTGCGTGAAACAATACGCATTACCTGCCTTTCATCAAGTACTACTTTTAATAGACGATTTTTAATATTTTGTGAAATCAACAAACCCAAACTGCTTGCTTTTCTATGTTTCCTAGCCCTCTATTCCCATAATGTGTGGAGGGTGTCTTTTATAAAAATTAAGGCATCAGCCTTTTAAAATTGGAAATTACGGCCAACACCGTAAGGATCTCACAACTCTGTTCTGTAAGGAGGTGCGACCCATAACAGCCCCGCAGAATCCATCAAGAGGGCTTGTATTTTCTATATAATCGGGATATTTTTATAAGATCCCGCTGTTTGGTTCCCCTCCAGGTGAGATTCGGGGCTCGGGCCGTGAAGACCCTGCTTTGGTGGGATGAGGGCTGGTAGGGACAAGGGCTTGTGGGATAAAGGCTGGTGGTCCCCACGTACTTTGGGCAGGTGGAAGCCGGCCAGGGTGGTGTCGCTGGTGGCCATGCGGGGCACCCCCAGCGGCACCACGTTGCCCATGCGCAGGACCTCGCTCAGCACGGCGCTGGTGTAGGGCATCTTCTCCTTGTCGGCCATCGAGGGCTGCCGGCACTGCCCGACCACGGCGTCGATCTCCTGCTGCACTTTCTCTACAGGGAGCAAAAAAAGTGTTCAAAGTGTCCCTCTTCGTAGAGTCTTTAAGGTTGGGGAAGCCCTCTGAAAGGATCGAGTCCAGCCATTAAACGAGCACTTCCAGGCCACCACCAAACCGTGCCCACAAGTGCCACATCCACGCTCCTTTTGAGCGCTTCCAGGGTGATTGCACCACTCTGCTGGGCAGCTTGTTCCAGGGCTGGACAACCTTTTCAATGAAGAAATTTTCCCTAACATCCAACCTAAACCTCCCCTGGCACAACGTGAGGCCATTTCCCCTTGTCCTATCACCTTGTTCCTTGGGAGAAGAGCCCGACCCCCACCTGGCTGCACTGTCCTTTCAGGGAGTTGTAGAGCACAAGAAAGTCCCCCCTGAGCCTCCTTTTTTCCGGGCTGAACACTCCCAGTTCCCTCAACTGCTCCTCCTAAGACTTGTCTTCGAAAGGTTCCCAGTAAGATACCTGGGGCACAGGCATATCCAAGATGAGGCAGAGCTGGGCTAGCTCTGTTCCCTGAGTTTCCCTTACCTAGTTTTGGGCTAAGCACAGGACCCCTCAGTGGCCCTACCCTGAATGTGGGGGTATGCAGCCATGTAGAGCAGAGCCCAGCGGATGGCGGTCGCCGTTGTCTCAGTCCCAGTTAAGAACAGGTCCAAGGTGGAGCACAGCAGGTTTTCCTCGTGGAAGTAGGAGCTGGTGTCACCCTTAAACTTGGAGGAAAAACATGGCAATGAAAACTCTTACTCTGGAGGGGATGCTTTTAAAACCCAATCCAAAATCACCTGCGTGTAACTGAAGTCCTGCTGCTCCTTTATTATCTGCCCATGGACTTGGAAATTTCCAGCCTTTACTTTCACTGGATTTCAAGCCCTTTGGACTGTTTTGAAAGACACGCTGGTTGCTGTAGAGTGGCTCTTGAAACCAGGTAGCGTTTTTAAATGTCAAGTTTCACAATAGCAAACACGGGCCTGCAAGCACTCACAGAAACATGAACATGTTCCCTGAGAGTCCTCCCACGCCGTGTGACAGAACGAAAAAGGGAAGAAGACAAAGTGTAAATCCTTTCAAATGGAAAAAAAAAATCTGTTTTCAAAGTGATCAGGCTTCTGCTGCTGCTAAAGTTTGATGTGGCAGAGGTAGGGAGGGGAAGACAACACGTGAGGCAAGAACTCCCCTGCCAAAACAGCCCTGAATCTTCTCTGCTCATTCTATGAGTTAATTTTTAGGTGGTTTTAGTTATTTCTCTCCTACCTTTTCTATTTCCTTCAGGTAACAGTCAATGTAATCTCCTGCCTCAGACTGGTCCAAATCTTCCTTGTGCTTTGCGATCACACCTTTCACAAAATATTGAAGTTTCTCCCAGTGCCTGAAGATTTTCCTGAAGGGTCCTGGCAACCATCTCATGATCAAAGGAAAAGCATTATAAAGCTGGTGAGAAATCAAACAGAGCAGAAGAGCATTTCTTGAGTTAGAAAAGAGCAGATATCATAGTTGAGAGGATGAGAGATTGATTAAATCTGCTTGCTCCCAGGAAAAAAAATCAGTTTTGCTATAACAGTTCAGTTTGTTTGAATTTACTCACACAGGTGTAAACAAGTGCAAACAAGATAAGAATTGGACAGATGTTTTCTGCTGATAAAGTTCTCAAATACTGAGTGGCCAAAGCTGCCCCCTAATATGAGGTGGCCACAGGTGAGGTGGATGCAGATGAGCCCCTTAGTGTCCCCCATTGAGGGGACAGACATCAGACCTATTTTGGTGCTAAACCTGGAATCTCAATTTTTTCATAAATAGAAGTTATTTAAGAAACTGGTTGGGATGTGGGTGAGGGAAAAGATAGGAATCTTCCCAGAGTGTTACTAATACTTCTTTTTGTAGAAGTAGATACTTTTAAGATTTTCCCATTGTTCTTTGGTTATGTCAGGCGTAAGATTGGTTTTACAATCCTGTAGTGGTTTTTTTCTTCAAGTGCCCCAATAATTTTAACTTATTTCCTTGCTTTCCTGACAGACTTTGTGTATAAATCCAATCGAACGTAAAACAATTCTCATGGTCATTTTCCTTTAAACATAGCTCTTTTTCTACAGGAAAAGGCAGATTATATCAGTGCCTTGTAAACCCCAATTTCTGAGCTGTTACATGTAGCTGAGGCTGGAAAAACATCCAAGTGGCTTTACCTGGCCCCAGAAACTTCCGATGAGCAGCAGCGTTTCAGCCAGGGAGTGCAGCAGTTCCTGGAAACGGTTGTCGTGGTAGTCGAAGCGGTTCCCAAAAGTTATGGAACAGATGATGTTCGAAACAGCACTATTAATTTTGTAATGGGGGTCAAATGGTTGTCCTGGAGGAAATAAAAGGAAAGGAAGTTGCCTGAAAGGAGATTGTGGTGGGGGGTTGGTCTTTTCTCCCAAGGAACAAGGGACAGGACAAGAGGAAACAGCTTCAAGTTGTGCTAGACGAGATTTTGATGGGACGTGAGGGAAAATGTCTTCATTTGAAAGGATGACAGGTTTTGGAAGGGGCTGCCCAGGGCAGTGGTGGAGTCACCAATCCTGGAAGTGTTTGAAAGGCATGTGGATGTGGCACTTGGGGACATGGTTTAGTGGTGAACATGGCAGTGCTGGGTTAATGTTTGTACTCAATGGACTTAAGAATCTTTTCCAACATAAATCTCTCCATGATTCTATGATTCTAAAGACAGCTTTCGTTCTTTTTTCCTGTACAGCCTCAGTCAAAGCCACGTTCTCTACGAGATCCACAGCTGTAAATCAGGGTGAGACCTGACCTGCTTCTCACCCGTGGTGGTGCCCAGGTCTCACCCCATGTCCTGGGGTACCCACCACCCCCATCACCTCTGGAGCCTGGGCACTATGGGCCAGGACATCCCATCCTGTGTCCAGCCCAGGCTGCTGGCAGGCAGTGACATCAGCACTGAGCTGCCCAAGCAGGGTCTGAACCATTTTCCAGGGAAAACAACCAGCAGCATGCCGTGCTCTGGCTGTTGACTTTGCCCGCTCCAATGCGTGTTTGGTGCCAGTTTTAAATGCCACGAGAGGGTCCCTCAAAGCTTAGCCCGGGGCAGGGAGCCCAGGACTAACCAGACTGCAAAAATACCATTGTCCTGGGCTCTAGTTGTCCACTACAAAGAAATCAAGGGAGCTGGAGGAGAGAGGAGAGAGGGTTGCAGATCTCTGTGCCCACCTGTAAACCCCAGCAATGGCTCATGTGGCCCACAGAGCACATTTATAAAGTGAAGTGTGACACTGGTCACGTCTGCATTTCCTGAGAGAGCTACTGAGCAGAGACCTTCATCTCCTTGGGCACATTTGAGCAGCCTGGAGAGCCACTTGCTCTGACAAGAGACTGATCTCACTGGAAAGCCCAGTCCAGCCCTGAGCTGCTGTTGAGCAGCACTTTGAAATGCAAGGCACTCCTCGCAGGACTGCTGATCTCTCCACTCTTCAAGAAAGTAATTAAACCGGGCTGGTGCTCAGATATTAGAGTGATGGACATGATCACTATTTGTCATTACTAATGGGAAGAAAGGCCCAAACCAGCAGCTTAATTAGTTTATTGATTAGGACTATAGAAGACTATAATCAATTGGCAACATGGAGTATTTGGCCTGTTCAGCACAACAGCAATTAAAATGGAGCAAGTTTAGTATATAATTTCACAATTCCTTTTTAGATCTTTCTTGTTTACTATATATAGCTCCATAGAATTAGCTCAACCCCATCTGCTTCTATTTAAAGCTGAAGTGCAGCATCACCCATGTACCAACATACAAATTATTCTTACTAATATCCCTCTGGCAGTTTTTAAAAGCTGGACCATAAAAGAGCAAGGCACACGCTTCATCTGTGTGTGATACAAAAGGAAAGCCTGACTAAACAAGTTTTAAAATACTTTGCAAAACCAAGGACAAGCAGAGGTTAACTAAGCCTCTGAGTGGAAGTGCCTGATAGCAGGAGAGCTGCGTTTATTCCTTCGCAGAACGCACAAAACACTTCCTCAGCCGTATAAACACTCACATTTTAATAACCACCTAATATATATTTGCTTAATATTAATAAGGAAGGACTGAAATAGGAGGCCTGGGGTCTAAAATAAGTGCTAAAAGGCACAGTCTGGAAGTGTAAGATAGAGATTTGTGCTATTGAAGAAATGTTTTGCACGTTTGGAGCTGCGTTGGGTAAGAGTTTTACTTCTCATCATTCATTTAGCTGGAAGCTCTGAGCACGGTGCTGTGCATTAACCCCCCACCTTTCTCCTCCTCAATCGTCTCCACGAGGTACCGACTCTCCTCTTGCACTTTTTCCTCAAAATTTACAGCAAGGCTTTTCAGTGTTGCTAAAGCAAACTTTCTCTGCTGCCTCCATATGTGCCCGTTTGATGATATGAGCCCTGTAGGTGGAAAAAAAGAGGTGAACAATTCTCTCTCTGGGTCATTTGTGAGTGTTAAGATTGAGAAACGGCCATTCTTCATGACACAAACCCCAAACCAAGGCAAACAAAGCTCGTGGATGTGGAAAAGGCTATGGCTTTGCCTGGGAATTAAAATTCAAGAGTAATTGGCTTATGCTAAAGATCTAGCTTTATGGATTTGCTTTAATCTGCTACTTTGTCACTTTGCGTGGGAAAAAAAGGTGTAAGCCAAAATACTCTGAGTACTATCACGCTGTTGGCAGAGCTGCAGGCAGGAGCACCCCGTCTCTGGAGCTGTGTGCCACCCAGGCAGGAAAAGTAAAGGAGAAATGAAAACCAAGGGGAAACTCTGCAAGTGTATCGATCGCTGGGCAGCTTGCATTTATTTCTCCTCTTTCCTTTAAATCTGGTTTTGGGCCCATCCTGACTCCTAAATCTCAGAGATTAAAACATACCCTTGCGAGATTTAGTCTGAACTCAATTCTTGCCTTCCCCTGTGCAAGCTTTTACAGGTGCAGTTCACAAGGGTTGAATTCAACCTGTTTCTTTCCCTCTATTTATTTCCCTCTATTTGTTACCCTTCCAAAGAGATGAAAGTTTTGCCCCAAATTCCTGGTGGCCATGCTTACCAAAGCCTCTAAATATTTCTTGGAGGAGTGGAATATTTGGCCGATCAGCAAATATTTCAGCCTGGTGGACAAGAGCTTCTCTCACCATCTGGTACCCGTTGACCACCACGAATGTCAGACTTCCAAACTGCACGCTGAAGATGTTCCCGTACCGACCCGTAAGCTGAAAGAGAGTCCATTGTCCCCTGAGAACAAGAAGGTGGGGATTTTCAAAACTCACCTGGCCAAGACCTTGAACAAGGAAATCTGGCTTTGGATTTAACCCTGCTTGGAGCAAAGGGACTTCAGAGAAACCCAAACCCGAGCACACAGGTCCCATCCGATCTAAGCTACTCCACGAAGGCTGGAGAAGGCATAAAAAGGGCTGGAGAGCTGTAGTGTGGGAGAGACAGTTTGCTTGTATTTGTTATCTGGTGTGACCTGGGTTTTACCAGATGTTTACATCAGTTTGGCTTGTAACAAGGATGTAACTTGCTTTGTAACTGATGGGCATCTGCTCTGTCCCTTTCTGTCCCACCAGCTGGGTCACCACACTCAGGCTCCTCCTGCTGAGGGCAAAGCACGACAAATTATCCCTTTCATCAACTTTGTGTCTAAAGTAGTGTGGTTTCTTCCCCAGCTCTCCCATCTAGACAGGAGATCTAACTGCTAGTGGCTAGAAACATACTTCTAATTTTAAGCCTGACTGCATTTATGGCCAAATTGCAGCCATTTTCCTTGCATGGACTTTGCTGGCATTAGTGTCTCCTCTGAGATGTGTAAGAGTAAAGGGGGATCATATCTTCCTTCTGTCAAGGAGCTCATCCTCTTCTTAGAACAAATCTACATGAAAAGGCACACAGAGTCACCCCAAATTGCTGTGGTGATTCGTGAAACCAGCCTGGGACCACATAGGTGTCTCAGTCACCGTGTGCTTGTAAAGGAATGGGATTCATTTTCTTCATAACTGTGTGTATTTGCAAAATGTCCTGAACTCGCTGCCTCAGCCTTCCCTGAGGATTCCCTTCAGGGCCACCCGTGCTGGTGGCCTGAGAGCATCCAGGGTAGACAGGCTGGTGTCAGCCTGCTAAGCAAAAGCAAGAGACAAATAGTCACCAGAAAGGATTTTTGCAGCCAGCATGTCAGAACTTCTTCCACTTTTTCAGGGAGGAATACTCAGCATGTCTAAAATCTGTCTCTTTTTGGCTCTGGTGGGAATCAAAGCAGTGGAAACCTTTCCAGAGAGATCATTGCCTCTTTCTGCAACACAGAAGAAGCCACAGGACATAACTCAGGATTTTAAGTGTTTCATTCAGATGTGATGGGGTGAATCGTTGGCCTCTGAGCAAAGACAATGACAAGACAATTTCCAGAGGTGTTCTTCACAGTCCAAACAGTTCATGTCTCACACAGCGCTTTTCACCTCTCCCCCAGCCTGGCCCAGCCCTTCAGAGCTCTTCCTGGGCTCCAGAAGGAAATGGTCACAGTCAGATGGAAAGAAAGAGGAGGAACATGTAGGTCTTCCTCCACTATGGATTTCTTTCCCATTGGATCATCCTAGTCCCCTGGAAGAGGAGGTGTTAATGAGAGATAAAACCAAGAAGGGTCATCTATCTTTATGTGGTTGTTATAGACCTAGTTCTGCAGAGGCTGCCCTTCCTGCTTCACAGTGTGGTGACGAGAGTCATGGAAGGGTGAGATACTGTTAGCAGGGAAAATATCCATGGAGCTCTTACCTTCTGCAGTGCAAGATGGAGGGGCTGCTTAAAGTCCACAAAGGTTCCCACGAGAGGAAAGAGCTGCGGCCCTGGAGGGAAATTCCTGGGTCGTCTCTTTCTCACAAGGTCAATCATCAAAAGAGACATGACCAGAACCACCAAGAGCATCCGACCGTTCAGCTTTTCCAAGAGAGACACCAAATCAGGCCAAAACTGAAGCTCCATCTTGGCTGAAGAACTCGCAGGTTTTCATCCCAGGGAGGGACTTGATTCTGATGTTACATTTGCTATAACAGGGATAATCAAGGACTGGAGAAGAAACAAAAAAAGCTAAAATGCTGATAGCTGACTGGAGACAGAAGCTGCTTTTCCATATACAGATGCTGCCAGACCACCTGCTGAATAACTAACTTTAAACACCAAGATCTCCAAAAACAACCCCAAAACCTCCCGACATTTGGCCAAAAAAAAAAGCAATCTTGCAAACCTTTAGCTTTACATCTCTGTCAACTCCCTAATTTTCTTATGGAAGAGCATTCCTCCCTTTTGCCCTGAACAAGGGGCTCCTTTATACAGACACCCCGCTGGGATTATCGGCACGGCAAACATTCGAGGTGAGGTGAAAGCAGCTTACGGGGCTGATCACATGTGGTGGGCGTCATGTAGTTTTGTAGTTTCGAGGATGGTGAGGCATCTGAGGTGATGGACACCACACGAGTGGCTGGGGGGCTGATCCTGTTAAGTGCTAAGCACCATCTGCAAAGGGCTGGGTGCCTTCAGCATCCACCAAAGCCTTCCTGGCTCTGCCAGAGCCGTCGGGGGAGGCTCAGACAAGGGGAGCACTGCAGGGGCCCAGGGCTCTCCCAGCCACACAAATGAGAGTTTAAGGAGCTTAATTTCGAGAGTGAGAACATAGGCTCATGCGCTTGCCATGGGATTGGAACTTATGCATTTAAATCTCCTGGGTTTTCCGAAAATCTCCTTTGAATAAAGCTTCACGCTGTCCCGGGGGAAGGCTGCAGTGGACTGACAGTGACCTCTGTGGCTTGGAATCAATCTCATGTCACCTGCTGATATTTAGCTACAACTTGGTTCCAGCTCTCTTTTTCTTTCTTTTTTTTTTTTTCCCCTTTAAATTTACTTTGCAAACAATCTAAATTTATACCAAAGCAAGACTGTAAATAACGAGTTTTCAGATTATTTGCCTAGAACTTACTGTGAGAAATTCTGAAGGATGGTCAGTTTTTACTGCCACAGAATCCTATGATGGTTTGGGTTGAAAGGGAACTTAAAGATCATCTGCTTCCAATCTCCTGCCATGGACAGGGATGCTGTGTCTTCAGCTTTAAAGAAAGCTTTAACTTTTCAGGAAGAAAAGTGCAGATTTTCATAGGAAAAAATAATTGGGAAAAAAATCTGGTATTCTCTAGTCTTTCACCATTTTAAAAAGCTTTGCTGTCCATGTCTTTCATTACCTTACAAACACACACAGGCTGTCTGACAGACCTGCACCTTGGCTATGGCAGGAGTCTTTTTTAGGGGCAATAGTTATCTGCAACCCAACCCTTCTTGCACTGAAGCATTATTTACAGGTTCCTAGATGGGATGAGGCAGCAAACGGGGAACAGCAATGGGAGAAACATCTCACATCCCTGGTGTGTAGAGCATATTTTCCATGTCCTCCTTGCCCAGCTGTGAGCAGCAGTGGTTGGACGTGCTTTGCCTCTCCTGATGCCGGCGCGCCCACGGTGCTCCTGCGCCGCCTGCATCCACGCACCTCTTCCAGCCTTCCTGGTGTGGGAAGCCAAGCCTGGCTTACCAGAGGCTAAATCAGGATAGCGGGCTCGTGCTCCTCATGCTGGCACCGGGGAGATGACTCGGTTGGTGGAGGTGTCAGCCTACAGCACGCTCAGAGGGACTGCGATGATAAGGCGTCAACTTCTGCTAGCCCAGTTTCACTCCTCTGTTCCTCGCTGTGCCATATGATTTGTCAGCATGCACAGAGTGCAGATCCCTCTACCACTTGTGGCTGCTGTGAATCGGGCTACGTGCAAAGCCAAGGTGTTAATGTGTTCTTCTGGGTGGTGTTGTGGGGGTGGGTGCATCGTGGTTGACAGGAGAAATGTTATTTTTAGCAGGAGGAGCACATTTTGCATGTACTCACATGTGTCTTGTCAGTCAGAAACCTCAAGTCTATTCCTTTGCCTTGAAGCTTCACATGTCCAAATGCATCCCCTCACAAAGTTCTTAACACGCCAGATTTACTAAGAATTAGGGAAGAGCCTTCCCAGGGCTCTCCTAACCTCGTCAGACAATAACACCAGCATGTTATCAAACTGTGGCCATGCTATTTCGGGTCCCAGGCTTTAATCAACCCAGTTCTCAGCACGTGGTGACGTCCAAATCCCCAAAGCAACGAGGAAGTCACGTCGCTGTGGCACGTGGGCAGTGCAAAGGCTGTTGGACAACTCCAGTCTCTGCAGTGTTGACAAGATCCTTATCTGCAAGATCCTGGTCATCTGCAGGATGAGCCTGCTCCTCTGGTCAGCACCATGATCTTGTGCAGATCAAATAACCCAAATTTGAATTCGTAAGAGGATGTGCTCCCGCACATCTAGTAGGGAACAGGATGTAGACCCACATTCCCCCAATTTCTCCTTGAGTACCTCCCCTGACCCCAGTACACAGCTTTTGACCACCTCACCTGAGCTCGAGGATGCCACGTAGATAAATTGTGCCATATTGCATGGACACACACACACATCACTGCCTGAATATTAAGGCATCTTGAACAGCCAACAGACAGAAATTGGCCCATATGCTTTGTACCTTCTTCCCTGGCTAGATGTCTAACTGTGTGCAGAAGGTTTTGAAACACAAAGAGAAACATTCTGTTAAAAATGCAATTACCATTTGTTTTTCAAGATATAGTATCCCATTATTTTTTCCAGGGAAGTGAAATTCAATAAGGTTACAACAGAATGTAGTCCAACAGTTACCGTACTTTCAGAGCATTATTTAAGCTACACAATTTCTTAATGATTAGAAACATATGTAGGAAAAATCACATGCAAAATGAGAATGACTGGAGACAATTTTCCCCCAAAACACTTTTTTTCAGGCAAGTAACAGCTCATCCACCACTGTTGTTCCATCCATCACGTTGGAGGTGTGAGACTCCCACCCACCCGGGGAGCCGCGTGCTCAGGTCACGTCAACAAACAGGCTCCAGCGAAGTCCAAGGACCCATCCTGATTTCCAGCAAAGCATATTTTGCTGTTTCTCTCCTCTTTAAGTCAGACTCAAGGAAGCGAGGCCATTTTCACCACGGGCAAGCTCTTGAACAGCAGCGACCACCCTGATATCTGTGCTAAAGCCACGTCCTGGATGGTTTTCATGCAGGTGCAGCTGCTGTTTCATGGTCCAGCCCAGGTGAGTCTTCATGAACCTGGAATCAATGACAGATTTGGACACTCATTTCCCTTCAGGATTTACTTTACTGGATCAAATGAAATCTACAGGGGATTTGTAATTTCAGAAAGCCAGGAATGGAGAGTGCTGGGGCACCCAAACCTCCTGGAGTAAACTCAGGAAAGACATGGTTGAACTCACTTCTTAGGCTGGAGTTCCCCACTTGGGTTGATTTCACTGGGATATAAAGGCTCCCATATATCCAAGATTTGGCTTCAATGCCCATAATCAGGAAGCCAAGTCCATATCTACTGCTCTGTGTGTGGTAAACACTAAATTGCTTCCAATTTTGCATCTTCTCTCTCTCCTCCCTCACCCAGACTAGATGCAAATAATCTCTAGGTTTTCCTGGGACCACAGACCTCTCACCTGTAACCTCCTGGCCACAACATTTCCACCTCTTATTAGAGCTCTGAGTCAGGGAGCTGTCACCAGGAATGGGCAAACTGAGGCCTTATGAGCCTAAACCAAGTGGCGTGAGCAGACCTGCAGTGTCCAGCTGTGCCTTCTGGGAAGGATCCCAGAAGATGGGATGCTCAGTCCCCTTCTGTAGCAGTCCAAAACGTCCCTTTTCTGATACACAAAATACTGATGCTGGCTGTAGACGCCAGTTGCGAAGGGACGACGCTCGGACTCGCCAGCCAGATAATCAAATGCAGGTAGCAGAAAGCGCTGCGGGGAGCCCTCCCTGCGCCCCCCGAGCCTGCATCACCCCTGGCGTTTTGGTCCGAGATTCCGTTCCCTTCACACGTCCCGTCGGGATGCAGCGAGCCGGATTTGGGGGTGCCGGGTGCTTCCCCCCGAGCAGAGGCAGCGCCCACCCTCCCCTGGCACGGCTCCCCCACCGTCTGCCGCAACCCCGGCTGCTCCGCATCCTCCGGCTCCCCGCAAACCTCCGCAAAGCCCTCCCGTCTGAGGCGCACCTTTTCAGTATTCACAGAGAAGAGTACCGTCACATATTCCTCTCAAAGCCACAAGGACTTGACTAGAGCTAAAATGTCATTTATGTACATATCACAAGCGTTTTTCTAGGCACAGATGTCTTTCTGGTGCCAATATGCTGTTTATGTACTTATCTGTCACAAGCACATGTCTACATACATATGCCCTGCTGGCAGAGGCACAGAGCATTTTGAAACTCTTATTAGACTGCTAATGAATAATACGCATACAAAGGAGAAAACAGAAGGTGGGTCTATCAGGAACAGCCTCTTTCTTAACTACCTTTTAATTGTAGGAGAGGAAGAAAAGAGATGAATTTTGATATGTTGGCATCTGTGAAGGCCTGCTTAGCAGCATCCAACGCCATCATTTTAAAAGTGGATTTTTCACAGGTTTGGGTATTTTGGGGGGAGGGGAGGATTTTTTTTTTTTCCTCTTAAAAAAAAAACCACAAAATTTTGACACTGAGAGTATTGCAAATCCTGGTGCCAATGATGTATGATAGTGTGATTGTCACCATGGAATGCTGAAAAGCTCGAGCAGCTGTTTGGCATATTGACAGTGCGAATTCAGAGCGTTTTAAATGCAAATGACAGTATTCAATTGATCGCAGGAAAACAATGGGTCATAGCCTTACCTTTCCTTGGCTATGCTCTGAATAATCAGGCTGCAAATCCATGCACAATAGGGATATTGTACACGTTCTGGGGATTTTGTTCCCCGCGTTATGGGGGTCGATATGATGCTTCTTTGGGGCAGAGCTGAAATAGAGGCGCCGCTGAACCGTCCCAGGCACCTCGCAGGGGTGAGGTGGGGAAAAGGGCATAATTTGCTCCAAATCCACCACGTCCTAAGTGTCAGCCTGTTTTTCTTCACTTCTATCCTTTTCTGCTTGCTCTTTAATCATTCCCAAGGGTGGCTGGCTTTCTGCCTGACTTGTCTCCATTATACCCTGCTGCAATCAATATGGCAAGCAGAAATCAGCAGGAGAAGGCATGTTCTGCTCCCAGTGAGAGCCGGTGGGAGGGAAGGAGATCAGGCCAGCCAGCTGCAACCCCAGCCCGGCAGGCGAGCCCAAATCCAGCCGAAAAAAGCTGCCGCCAGACGGCTGGGTCCCGTTTTCCTCCGCGGTGCCCCCTGCCCGGCAGCGAGCAGCAGGTAAAGGTCTTCCTCCTTCCCCCAGCCCTGGGAGAGCAGGCAGGAAAACTTGGCCCTGGTAAAATTTAAACTGCAAGAAGCTGCTTTTTTTTTTTTT
>VZTG01001545.1:989684-1063884 GCA_013397845.1 Melanocharis versteri
TTTTTTTTTTTTTTTTTTTTTTTTTTTTTTCTGGCAGTGGTAGAAAGAAAAAGGAAGGGTCTTTCCGAAGCAGAAAAGTCCAGGAATGGGGGAGCCACGCTTTCACCTGAGCAGGTCTGTTACCTGGACTCTGGTGAGGTAGGTTCACCCTGGCTCAGGTGTCCAAGGCCATCCATGTTAGATTGAAGGCAGGCCCTGCCACTCTTGAGTACTTCTAGCCGTAGATTTTTGGTTTTAAGACCCACATTTCTTTGAAAACAAGTTAAAAACACATGCAGGTGGTGTGGATGAGGACATCACGCAGACAGTGCTCTCTGCTCATGGTTTTGCCTTACCACGTACATAATGACATTTCCCTCCAAGAATTCTAACTTGGTGAATTTCTTCCCTTTCCTTAATTTGTAAGCCTGAAAGGGCTATTCAGGATCCATTCCCTTATTGCAATCCCCTGCTTTCATCCAAATTGTACCAGTGAGCAGAGCTTTTCTGTCTCCTGTGCTCCCATCCACCCTTCTGGTGTTTCAGGCTTAAGCACTTTGGGTGAAGCACTGATTTTTGGGTCTCCTTGATCCATGGCTTGTGTACTCTGAGACATTTCTGAGTGTTTCTGCAATACAACCACTGTAAAACCAGCGTCACAGTTGCCAGAGCAGTTGCTGAGATGTCTGCAAGATATCCATGATCAGATTTACACCTGGGGTCAGGAGGGTGAGTGGAACCTCTCAAATGGCTGATGCTCTTGTGCAGTCTGAATGTGGGATCCATGTTGTGGGCTCCTTGCACCAGAAACTGGCTTCTCCAGGGAATCTGACAATTACAAAAAGTTCTGTTTTATGAAGGGGAGGTTCATGAGGAGCTGGGGTTGGAGACCACACGGTTAATGTCATCTATTTTTGGAGTCTTGTTAGAAGGCTCCACAAGTTTTTCAGGCTTTCCCAATCTTGCCCAGCAATCCCAGGTGCCCATTCTGCCTAGGTACAAAAATCGAGGGACTGTACAGCTAAATGACACCTATTTCAGCATCCAGCCTTTCAGTCCCTGATGGAAGGCAATGAATAAAAAAACCCCAACATCATTATTACCTATGCCTTCCTAAGATAAATCTGTTTACCTGTAAAACAGATGCATTAAAAACCGATCAGCCAATAGAAATAATTAGTTACAGCGTGGGCATGTGTGATTTGCTCAGCCTCTGGAACGGGGTAATGTCTTGCTTAGCTTGAACTCCTTGCTGATGGATGCTTGGTGAAAGGTCTTGGAGACGATGTACTCAGCTAAACGCTGGGGAGACAGAAAATGATTACTACAGAGAGACATTGCTCAAGTCAGCTCTGCGAGGAATTCATCACCAGCAGCACTGGCACCACACATGAGCAGCAGCGTATGGAAACTGAACTGTAAAAAGTAACAAAATCAGTGAACTAAGGGAATATTGCATACCGTGAACGTGAGGGAATGCGTCGTTTCCCAGAGGGAGAAACGTTCCTATTTAGCAGGCTTTTGTTTTGTTACAGGAAACGCTTGGATGGGGCGATTGAGCTGTGAACACAGAGCCTTTGTTTTCTGGAAACAAAGGGAACCAAACCGACACAGGTTGGGAATGGATAAACTTTCTATGCTGAGCTGGCAGGTAAAGCCTTGGGCTTGGTACAAAACACGCAGGACTGGCTTCTCGTGCCTAAAATCCCGTGGCCCAAACAGCTGCCCTTGGAGGTAAATTTATAGCTCAATTCTGCTTAGTGGCCACAAGACCACCCTTAAGTAAAGACACCACCAAGACCAAGAGGAGGGGCTGCTGCAAAAGGCTGCTCCCCTCTCCCCAACATTAGCAAGATGCTCTTGATAAACTTTTAAAAGATGTTAACTTTGTCTTTAGTCTGGAAGGCCAGAGCTGTGAGTCCTCCTGGGAAAATCCTCCCTCATGGAAACTGGGAACTGGGGTCTCCTCTGCCCCAAAGGCTTCCTGTGAGCCCTTTTACCTGAAAGGTGGAGCACAGCAGTCTTCAAAGGCTCAGGGACACCCGAAAATATGACAAAAGCCCTCGCTGTTTACAAGCGGGTTAGCACATCTGGAACGAGAGAGAAGATGCCTTGTCTTCAGCTAAATGAAGGGACTGATCTCATCCTACCAGAAGGAGAAGGGTAACAATAAAACAATTCCACAAGCGTCCCTTGCGATGACAGGACCAGTAGAATTTTTCCAATCCTGCTGGCAAACGGTAGAAGGCAAAAGTCTTGCGGAGACAGAAGGAATAAAAACAAAATGTCTTGCAGGAGGCTAGAAAACTTTCCCAAAGCATTTTTCTTTAAACTTAACCACATGACTCACAAGCTTATTATGAGTTCCCCCCCTTCCTAACATAAAAAGAGAAATTAAAAAAGTGTAGATTAACACATTTTTGGATATCTTCCAAGCTCTCAATTCCTCTGCTTAAAGGATTATTTTGACAAATCAAAAATCACTTTTTGGGTGGCCTGGAGAGACTCAAATTTGCTCTCTCTCTGTAGCAGAAATGATCCCCTCTTAGAGGGTGCTTACTTGTGCCTCTCAGACAAATACAGAGAGAGAAATCCAGTCCAGCTTCTGATCTAACTGCAATACAATATTGGCTGCCGATTCCAGGGAATTTTTTCCAGACTGGTCAGGCTGGGGACTGCATTGGGTACCTTAATCTCTACCTAGTCACTACTCAGAAGATACTAGAGGTTCTTCAGTGCAAGCAGAGCCTTGGGAGGTGCTACAAGACCACCTTCACCTGGGTCACGAGAGCAGAAAATGCTCCTGAGCAGGTATGGACTGACATTTAGGTGGAAGGCACGAGAGTTGGGCTGTCTGCCAGAACTCCCTGGTGTCACACACCTCCATGGTACCCAGCTGGACACCAGAATGCCACATCCATGGGACATGCTGGCTTTCTCACTGGGATGTGGCTGCAGCTCATGGTCTGGCCCTGCCAGAGTGGTCACATCTGCATCTGGCAAGAATTCCTGGTGGCCTCAAAGCGTAACGAGCACATCGAAGGGTTACAGTGCATATTGGAAATGTAAATGGATTAGCAAAAGAAAGTGCCCAGAGAAGTTCAGAGAGGCAGTTTAAGAACAAACCAAACCACTGTGAAAGAAACAATTGTCCTGGAATAGAAAAAAGAGTAATATATATATATATTCACTTAAAGGCAATATTCGTAAACAGGTTGAACAAGACTATGAGGCTGGAGGAACAGATGGGAAAATGGAGCAAACAGATGGAAAAACTCTATTTCTGAAAAAAAAATAATCTATTTGTAAAGCTATAGCTACTTTGAGTGAATGTTTCGAGGTTAGGAAGCTGAGGCATCAGGAAATTTATAACAAGGCCATAAATTCATCCATCTGAGATCGGTAGGATGGCAGGTTTTTTAGACAGGTGAATAAGGTGCTTCCCAAACAGCCATGTACATTATTTATCCATACTTAATGCCACCATCCTCAGGGATACTTTGCTCTCCTTTAAAACTATATCTTATTCACTCTACAGTTAAAAATTACCTTTCAGCTTTTCATGAACCATAGCTGGCTAATATATTAAAAGAAAAGGAGCGAGTTCACCTTGCTTTCTGCCATCTAATCACAGGGAAAAAATGGGCCTGAGCTCACCAGCACTGTTAGAAAAGTCTTACAGACAAGAAGGGGAGAAGGAGTGAGCACCATGGCTCAGTTCTCCAATTTAATGGGGAAGTGAAGGCATCTCCATTAAATGCTTCCTACCCATCCAGCTGTTCTTGGGCAGCTCTCTGAGTAGTTTTAGAGGAGATGATCAAGAGAAAATGAGGGAGAAAAGGTTTGATGTTACACTGACTTCAGGGGGGAACCTCTCTTGCAGCAAGCAAGCTGCAATGCTTGGGATGAGGCACAGCCTTGCAGGAAAATGTGGGTCTTGTGTTTTAGTCAAAGAACCATCACCTGCAGAGACAAATCCAGCCCAAGCTTCACACAGTGTTCCTTGGTGAAGAAGGGTGAGATACTTACAGAAAAAAAAATTTCCAGCCGTGGACCAGGTGTCCAGAAACTCTCCCTGGAATAAATGAGTTCAGCGACCTCTGAGCAATGCTGGGATAAGCCACAAAAACTGCATCACAAAAAATGCTAAGTTGCTCCGTGGCCTGGGGGGACGGTGGTTTGGGCTGGACAGTGTTAATAGGTGCTGGTTTGTGGTGTTGGCTCCAATCCCTGTGAATCACAGCTTCGCAGCTGCGAGAAGGGACGGTAGAAGTGCTCCAGCTCACTGGGGAGATGCGAAGATTGAATTTTTAACTGAGAGCATTCAGCAGCGTGGAGGTAAAAAAGGATGTTGGCTTTCAGAACGGGGTCTGGAATGGGGATACAGTGGTGGGGACCCAGCTGCCAAGTGTGTTTTGTTGTCTCCCTTATTCCAGATCATTTCTTTTAAGTCGGCACAGGGCTTTTAAGGACTGTGTCCCATATCTGGGTCTTAGCAGATTTGCCCACATGTTTTCCTGTGTGTGTCTCTGGGACTCATAAAAGCGTCTTTAGTGCTCAAGTAAGTTCCCCTTTGAGAAGGGACTGTCAAAGACAGGCACTAATGTCATTAGGAGGTTACAAGGGGGAAACAAGAGAGAATTTGCTACAGATCCTCATTTCCATAATCTTGCCTCGGCTTCCTCGTTTGTCAGTTCTTAACCTCAATTCCTTAACCTCCAAATCTGTGGAGTCGTTGACCTTGGGGATTTGTCTTCAGACTGATTTCAAGTTTTAGGCAATCTAAATTAGGCTCCCCGTGACAGAAGACAAAACTTGGTCTTTGCACCCAAATGTGAAAGACAGGCCCAGAGTGCAAGTGAAATCTTGCAATCGTTTTTTCAAACCATCTGCCCATCTGCAGTCCCAGAACAATATCAGTTCGGTGCTGCCTTTCCTCTCTCTCTCTCAGGAATAAAGAAATTACCATAAACAAAGCAGATCAAGGGTCTTTTTAAGCCAAATGGAGCCAAGACACATTGCTTCAGAAAGGAGCAGGAGAGGAAAAAAGAGCTGCAGGGGAAGTTTCTTCCTAATTCTCATTAACTCCAGTTTGGCCAGTGATGCTGGACGCTGCAGTGTAATTTGGAGTGGATGGTGCTATGTCCCTCTCCATGGGCACTCCGTTTCCAAGGTATTTCTGTGGCAAACAAAAGTGATCACCACAGAAAAAAGAAAAAGGGGAAAAAAGACTGCAGAACTGCTCCTTAAAACTGCTCCCTAACTGTGCAGGAGGGAGAATGCAAGAAAACAGGGAAATTAGTCTGGACACAAAGAGCCTTTTGGTCTCTCCGACCATTTCTGCGTTGCACATGGCAGTCAAACCCCTGCCTGAATCACGCTCTTTATTTCAGGGAGCGAAGCCATTGTGAGAAGATGCATTTATTTCCAAGAGTGTGCTCTGAGTTAGAGAGGCTGCGGCAAACTGGCAGGGGCAGCTTGGCACGAGGATTTTCTGGAGCAGCAGGTAGAGATGAACAACGGGAGCTGGACCAGTCCCTGCATGACGGGGAAACAGGGGAGGCAGAGAGAGATTAAATAATTCAGTGTGTGTTGATGTGATGCATGGAAAAATACCGCCAGAAGTCACGAAGCTAAATGCCTGGGTACCTCTCCAATGGATCGGAGAGCAGGTTTGGGGGGTAAAGAGAGGGAAACAGGCACATCCGTGCTGGGGAGCAGCTTGTGCAGTGGTGGCTGCAGAGAGGCTGCCCCCGAGGTGCCGAGAGGGGGAAGGAGATCTGCGGGAGCCTCAGCCTCATTATTTTTATGTTCAGCTGCCTAATTACTACGTGTCAGCTGTCTGTTGGAAGGAACGATGTACTGCAGCCTCTCGTTTGGGAATTTATAGTGATTAATGGGCCTGGAGGGAATGACTAACGAGGAAATGTTAGAATTAGTAAATATGCATCACCGTGCAATGAGTAAAGCGAGGGACATGACAAATGAGCCCAAGTATGTGAAAGATGTAAATGTTGCAGAGGGACAACCTTTGGGAGGCCCTGGGGACCCGCAGAAACCGAGAGGAACACGAGGGTGGGAGCAACACAGGTGTGATCCCGTGGGGCGACAACAAACCAAGTAAGAAAGGTCCTTCAAAGCCTTCCAAACAGTCCTAGGCAGACTTGGAGGCACAAACTCGCCCTGGCAGGGCACTGCAGTAGGATGGAAAGCTGTTGCCCTGCCTGTTGTGTCCTGTGGAGCACAGCAAGCAGCGCCGGTGTCACAGCTGCGTGTTGGGCGATCGCCGCAATCTGTCCTGCACCAGCACCCGGGTCTTTGAAGATATTTAAGTACTGCAAGACCCAAACCACTCAGTTTATGCATTTCATGTGCAGAAATCGCTTTCAGCTCGACTGTTTGAGAAGGATTTGTTTACCAAATAACAGCTTTGCTGCGTGCCAGGGACCTGTAGCTGGTCCAACACCCATGCAAAGTAACACCTGCAGGCTCAGCCTTACAGGCAAGGACAACACAGAGCAGCATCATGGAGGGGCCTGGGTTTTGGGGCTACTTTCCTTATATTCCTGTGTTAGAGAGATCTATGAGACCCCAGAATCACAGCTTGCAGGTGTTCTTGAGTGGCTGACATTTTAAAACTGTAACTTTAGGAAAAATTCGACTGGTTTCAGTAAATTTATTAAAACCTGTAAAACGAGCAGGATTAAGGAAGAAAAGCAGCCGTTGGTCCTAATTTCTAATTTCTCAGTGAGATGTTAGACCTAATTTCTTGGTCAAACATCTCACTGAGATCATGTGGCAATCACTGATCTGCTACACCTGTCCACTGCCAGCATCTGCTGGTGAGAACATTCCTTGAGCAGTGCAAGGTAAACATTTGTACCAGTGTTGCAGTATTCATATGAAACTAAAACCCAGATTAAAATGTTCCTGAGTTTTGGGTCACAGAAAATCTAGAACTAGATATGCTACAGAAAACTGAAATTTGGTCTCATTTACACCGACCAGATCAAACCCCTCGCTCCATGTGGCTTTTCCATTTTATTTCCAACACAGCAACATTATTCAAATTTCCCTCAATTGAAAGATGCAGCTGTTTCTATTTTTGGTGCACCCCTCATAGAGAATAGGAATCAAACAACAATTCCGCACTGTTTGGTGATCAGCAATATTCTGTCTGTAAGATAATTTTCACTCATTGGAAACAGAAGTCAGGGGAGCAATAGCTTAGGTGCTTCTGCCCTTTGAATACTGCAAAACAGCTGTAATGTTATGTTTTCTCTATAACAGACATTTCTGAAAGCTGAGACAATTTTCAGAGGACATAACTAGATCACAGACAAGCCTGTAGCTATGGAATAGATAATTTTCCTTTTCCAGCATGGCTAGATGAAAAAAGAAAATTATTTATAGGGGAAAAAAATCACCAAAACAAACACTCCATCCCCCAAATCAATCAACTAATCTCCTTTGTGAAAATTAAATAATCTAAGTAACTCCTGCCTTGGAGCATAACTGTGAACTCCTACAGGTAGAAGCAGGATCACTCTGTGTTTCAAAGTGTTTTAGGGCTCTGAAAGCAAAGCAGAATCACCAGTGCTGTCCTCCAGTTGCTGACTGGGCAGCAATGATTTCTATAATTACATTTTAAAAGAACAAGTACTTCCCTTGCTTTTTTGCAGAGATCAATATAAACTGAGACCAGGCATGTACCAAACGACTTCTTCATCAACAGCTTGACTCCATGCCTTCACTGACAGTGGAAGTCATCCAAAGTCACTTCTTTAGTCCTTCCTAAAGCAGAAAGTGATAATTCCCCCTGCAACCCATCCCCTCCACAAAAACACTCACAAAGGCTATTTTGGCAAACCAAAGACCTCCCCAGTGTTCCCACAGGCAATGGGAAGATCTCACGGACCCAAACCTTCAGGAGCAGCCCAGCACTGCCTCTTTCTCTGGCAGCAATGATATAAAACATCAAATCCCAGTCTTGAAATCAAGACTTTTTCCTTTCCCACAGGTCTGTGGCCTCAGCCAAATGCCATCCCACTCCTAATGGTGGGATGACCACTGCACCCCATGTGAGGGGAGAGTTCATCTCCCTTGAGAAAGTTCAGGACTCAACCAGGGCTCTCACTTTCCTTGGTTTCACCACTGGCAAGAGCAGTTCAACACCTGGTTGAAATGATGAAAAAGAAAACATTTAGCTGAAACATGATATATACTCTAATTACAATCAATCCATCCCCAAATGAAATATTTCATTTCAATTTTCCCAACGATGGCTTTATCTGGGGGCTGTGCATCCAGGGCTGAAAGGATTTCTATTTTTTCAACAGCAAAACATGATGTTTTCGAATGTACTTTTTCAGTTGGAAAATGACAGGATGGAAAATCCACAGCTATCTCTACTTATAACACATCATGGTTAGGTGTGTGTGCATAGCACTTAGCACAGCATAAAACATAACATAGCACATAACACATCCAGGTGGGTGTGCATATGGCATGGGCACAAAAAGTAAGTTTTAGAGACAAAGTTTGAGAACACAGAAACTATTGGAAAAGGAGGGTTAAATAGCAGTCAGTTCAGATGGTACAAAGCAAGCTGTGCTTTCTTCATCTCAAGGAAAGTTAAAATAACTTAGTTAAAATAAATAGAAAAACCTGTTTGCAGGTGACACTGAAAACACTTTGGAAGTCCCTCCATTTATTGGTGGGTACAGGGAGACCTGGTGCAAGAAACCCTTGAAATGCAAAGTCGTTTGTGCTGGGGAAACAATACCCAGCCCTCAGCAGAGACAAAGTCAAAACCCAGCTGATGTTTCTGAGTCAGAAGCAAGTGCAACTGGTCAGACGTGCCACACACTTCCCCCCCTCCAGCTGAAAATAACACTGCTTCCAAATTTTCTGGGAGCACGAAGACTTCAACTACAGCCTCAGCAGAGCTCCCCTATGCTGTGTTGTTTACTTTTTGAGGGAAATTGTTGGCTGCTTTTCATTTTGCCACACGTGAGACAAAACAATCCACTCTCCTTTTATTCAGTAAAATTGTTTAATATTCCAAGTTCCTCGCGTGATTGAGAAGGGAGCTGGTTCCTAATGCCAACCTCTGCTGCTGGGGGGTGGAAAACGCCTGCTCCTGGCTTGGTTGAGCAGCAGGATGGCAGCAGATTGGCCTTTCCAAAGCAGGGGGCCTTGGGCAGCGACGGAAAGACGTGCCCAGCCCTCGGCCAGAAATATCGCCCAGACCCAGGGGAGGAAACATTTTTAATAGCTCACCTAAAAAGGCAAAAAATATTTGCCAGAGGTTCCGGCAGTATCACAGTTAACACAGACGTTTCTCCTGGAAAACAGGGGGAATTGCCTGGATTGCCTGCACGGGTCAGTTATCACCCCGGGAGCTGCTGGCCAAGCCTGACCTCTCCACCTCACACCTGGGTGCAATTTCCAGCAGCCCAGCCACTGCTTCCAGTGAAATCAAAGCCGATGCAGCCGTTGACTTCTAAGATCTCCAATAGGGAGATCTCAGCTGTGGTTACCAGCTGGGCTGCGCAAGTGTCATTTTCCAAAAAACCCATCTGCCACACTGAGGCTTCGGTAGCCAAGAATCTGCTACTTACTACCACAAAACTGCTCCAGATTTTCACAGGGGTAACTACTAGCATTTACATTTTGGGAGGGACAGAGAAGGTGGATTTTAGAAACTGTTACTTTCAGTGTTGAAAGGAAAATTTTCTCTTCCTGCGCTGGTCCAAGCCTGCTTTTTTCTCTGCTGCTTTCTTGTTTTGCTACTTCATTTTCAGATGGGTGCCCTTGGCTTCCCAGGACCATGGGCCATCTCATGGCTTTTATCTTTCTTGACATTTTGCAACTGTTTTATGTCACTAACTGCCTTTAATTTCAGCCTGGTTTCCCTTTTCTCATATTCAGGCTTAGAGGCAGAGGCAGCCCAGCTGAGATTCGCATCTCCACGGATGCTGGATGTCTCCAGGGTTGATGTCTACATTGGAGCTGGTGCTCTAGATTCCCTTTAGCATCAATGGAGAGAAATGAGTGACTAAACCATGATTTATCTGAGCTACTTGAAGCATCTGAACTTAGTGGGGGGTAATTCCTGCATCACCAGCATCTCTTTTGCTCGATTAGCAACCAATGGAGAAGTTAATGTCAGGAGGCACGACTCCTATTCTGTATCACAAAAAAACCCCTAAACATTTGAAAGTGCTCTGAATGTGCCTTTCCTTTGGGAGAATCCTGTCCCTTCACAGGTGTCTTTCTACACCCCTTGGCTCAAATGATTCCCAGGCACCTGCCTTCCCAGGTGACGCCACCAAGGTTCATGTACCTGGTCATGGATTTCTGCAAGGTCTGGCAGATCCACCCCCACTTATTGCCAGGGTGTCTGGTGTGAGTTTTCTCCAAGAGGCCACGTGAAACCTAAAATACCATCAACAGCCCTGTTTGAAGAGTATGGCCATTTACGCACAGGGAGGCAGGTTAGAGAATGAAGGTTATTTGGTAGAAAAGGGGATTTATCATGATGGATGAAGGGCATTTTTAGCTCGAGAGGCAGCTGGTTTCCCTGCAACCAGATGGCCACAGGGTCCAGGCCAAACTTTGCATCTTGACCGTGCTCCAGTGTGATGATTACGACTGACTGAACTCGGAGTTTGGCCACCGTGCGAATATTAAACACCCCAGAACGATTTCTAAAGATTGTTAGATTAGTGCAGCACCCAGGTCAACATCTCACCACTGAGCTCATGCAAAATTGAGAGGCTGAAATCAGCAGTTTCAAATCACAGACGTCAGTAAAAAGCACTCTCCAAGAACAAGACACTAAACCATTAAAACTGGGCCAGAATGGGGATGACGGAGCCCACCTAACATACAAGGAAATTGAAATATGCACCAAATCTGAGCTCAGAACTGGATCCTGGTTTTACAAACGTGCATTTTATCAATAAAAACATTGGCTACAAATATCTCAACACCTTCTGGTTGTCAAAATTTGGTCCAGGGTAGAAATTCAGATGTGTGAGGCACCTCTACTACTCCTTCATAGGGATGGCATGTGATTATCCAGAATTACGTACTGAACCACAGCCATAAAATCCAACTTGAGTTGCCCTTATGCTAAATGACTCCAACACAGATGTGTGAAAACCTGCTAATAGTAATCTTTAGTAAAACAGCTGAGTGTGGTGGCATCTTGGGAATTTGCTGTCAAGTAAATTCCTGCTTTGGGGAGCAGCAGGAGGAAGAGGGAAAGGGCCTGGTACCTGTCTGCTCTGGTCATCTGGAATTAATCTGCAGCCAGGCGTCTGTCAAAGCTCCCAATTCTTTGGGTATCCTAGAGACAGCCGAGGGAGACAGTGCATGCAAAGGAAGTCCACTCTGGAAATTGATTCTGTGCACATGAGGCAGCCTGAGCACCCAAAACCTGCACCAACAGAAACCACTCATGTTCCCACAAAAAGACACATTTTATGCCCAAGTATAATATATATTTTAAGATTTAAACACGGGGACCTGATGAGCTGTTTAGCAAAGAAAAAAAGGAGTCAGTAGGAAGATAAATAAAAGTAGAACTACTCTCTCTACAATGCCTGCAAGTGGCTTTTGCAAATTGCACTCCACGGCTCCTCAGCGCATCCCGATCCAGGGTTCATCCGTGGAGGGAGGATCTTCCCCAGTGCATCTGCACTTCATTAGGAGTTTGTAGACTGCTAAATGAGCAACAGACCCCAGCATGAATGCACATTGTCTGAGCTGGGCTGATCACACTGTGTGATACAAGGGAGTGTTAAAAAAAACTGCTGTTCTTCAGTAAACATTGGAAGAGGAGACTGAAGATTAATTCAAACAGCTTGGAAAACTGAAACAAGAGAAATGAGCTGAATATTTCCAAATATGGGCTACCTTACTTCAGTATCAAGCCAGGAGAACCTTGGGGCATGCGAGCCAACCAAGCTGCAACTCCCTGGATAACGAGGCCTTAATTAAAAGCTAAATTGCACATACATAAAAAACCCCACAGGGCTCACTTCAGCCACAGAGGTCATGAAATCACAGGCAATCATATGACGAACATTAATCCAAAAGTCCAGGGAACAACTGCTCTGCACACACTCACTCAACACAAGCCACAGAAACACTTGCAAAAATGCCATAACGAGCTTAGGGCTTTTAGTACAAATAAATAAAGCCACAAATAGTAATACTGAAGGAAGAGAGAAAAGGAACCACGAAGGGCTCTGGTCTTCTGTAGCGGGGAGTTGTTCAGTGAAAATGCCAAATTAACTCCAAGAGAGAGATTCTATGAAGTGCTCCCCCAACTCCCTGCTTCCCTGCTTCACTCCCCCAACAATTCCTGCTAATCTGATCCGGAGGAAAAAGTCTTCCCCGCTCTAAATCTGGCACTCATTTCACCCTCACATACATTCAAAACATGCCAACCAGCACTTGAGATGTTTTTCTTTAATACCATTAGGAGCAATAACACACCATGTTCAACATCCCATCTCCAGCTGCTTTGGAGAAAAGCAAAAAACCCCAGCTCAGACACCAAACTATGCGCAGGGGGCTCAGGGAGAGGAATAATGAGCTGATTGATGTGATTCCCACATCCAGCCCTGGGTTTTATTCAGCACCCTGTGTTGGAGGGTGCTGACTCCCATCACCTCAGGCAGCAGATCTCCCCACACACGCCGTGGCACCAGGGATGAGCACAGATGGTCCCACGTTGAGGCTGCATCCAGGAGGTCAGTGCAGGGTGATTTATCTCTCGGAGCACAGCAGACCCCGAGACTCAGCTGCTGCAATTTGGGGGCAACCCAGCTACTGCCATGGACATCTGCTGAGGATCTGCTCCTCTGCTTCAGCACTGTTTTTGCCATTAAAGACCAGCAGCTTGTAAGAAAAGCAGTAAGAAAACCTGTAAAAGAGAGGAAATTCATGTAGGGCGAACGAGGTGCATTGTCCCTGTTGGCAGCACTGAGCCACCACCAGCACACCACGATGCACAACCTACCCTTGCTGACTCTGAATTACCAATTTTGACTCATGTCACCACTTAATGAACTTTCTTTTCGTTTTCGTTTCAACTGGAGGCTTCCAAGACTATTTCTTTTAGAAGACACACCAACCCAAAGCACGGCATGGTGTCTGGGGATGGTGGGGCTGCCCACAGCAGACTCCTCTTAGAAGGCTCCCTGTAGCTGTAGGTCTTTCCCCAAGCCTTCCCTGATGGCTCATTGCATCTCCCAGGTGTGACGTGGAGTCACAAGCCCTTGTCCCATGGGACAGGCAAACAGGGAGTTTCCTGGGAATTAATAATAGTAGTAGTAATAATAATAATAATAATAATATCATCCGGCTCCACTGGTGGAAGACCAGAACCTTGCCAAGAGCAGGAAACAAGCATGTGGATGTGCTCTTGAAAAAAACAATGTCCTCTCAAATGGGCCACAAAACAAGACAATTAAACACAGTCTGCCAGCAGAAATACACTTGGGACCATGCTTCCCAAGCCTCCCCTCTGCACCCACCACGTTGTGGATGTGGGTTTTGCTGTGCTGACTGAGAGAGGAAGAGAGCAGCCCCAGCAGCATCGCTCTTAGGGCTGGATCCAGAGGCAGCCCAGAGCTGGATTTCCCTCCGAGGGCCCGGCCGGGGGGGATGCGGCCACGCAGCTGGGAGGGAAGAAGCTGTAGCTATAAATGAGTGTTGTTCTCCATCTCCTGACGTCAAGGGAAGCTTTGCTGGCGAGCCCTGCCAAGCTCCAGGCTCCGGAGAAGCTCTCCCACCGCACGCAGCCCCCACGTGAGATCTCAGCCGTGTCTCCATCCCAGCCGGGCGCTGCCACCGCCTCCAGCCCAGCCCCGAGCTGCCGGGATGGGGGGACGTGCTGCCAAAAGCTGCTGGCCCAAAAAAGCCACTTTCCGTCAGCAGCGCCTCGTGCTGGACCCCAAACGGGTGGAGGAGATGGGGGTTTGCATCCAGGAGAGCCCGGGGTGGGAGCGATGTGGGTCCCGGGGTTCATGGCAGCAGGATGGACAGAAACCATCTCACCAGCAGCTCTACCCTCTAATGCTGCTCAGCCAGCACCTGGTCTTGAGCTGCTGCTCTTTATTTTCGTTACTGACTGGGGGTATCTCATTGCATTGCTCCCTTTCGTCGGGAGAGAGAAGAGACCTTTGTGCCTCTTCTAGAAAACAGAAATAAATAAAATCATCCAGACGTTTCTGCAAATAGTCAGGGCTGAGCTGGGGAACGGGTGAGGCCAGGAGCAGGTAGCCCTTCAGAGCCGTGACGCAGGATTAAAACAACTTTCCCAGCATATCCTTAGACAAACCCATGAGAGAAGCCAAAGCCGCCCCAAACTTTCCCCTTCAGCCTGTAATTTTCAGACAACAAACCAATCCTTTCACTCTTCCAAAGGAGCGAAGAGAGAGGCAGAGAACTGGAAAAACCCTTTATAGAAATATCAGCTGTTCCTCCTCATTCCCACCCCCAGTTCTGTTTTTTGACAAGTTAAAGTGAGGCCATAACTTATTCTGCTTTGTTCGACAGGGCTAATCACACGTGACTCTAATCACTCATGATGTTTTATTGATTTTAAGCACATTTAATCAGAAATTGGCTCCAAGTTAGATTCCTGCTAATTACTGAGAAGCAGCATTTTGAATGACTTCACAATTGGACTGCAGATTAGAATGGACAATATGTACTAAAATAATGATTCATGCATTCAGCTCCCTGGATTTATTTTGTTTATATTGGATTTTTTAATCTTTAAAGACATAATTCTGCATATGGGCAAGCAGCATTTAAAACCTTTAACAAAATGGGTTTTAATTTAACAGGCCAGAGATGGGATATGAGGGGAACAGTTTATCCCCAGCTAATGCAGTTCTTTCTCTGAAGGTCACTGGAGGTGCCTTGCCCACGGTGACACCACACACAGGTGGTGGTGGCACTGCCAGGAGGGGGGAGGCCACTGCTGGGGGCTCCTGTGGCATCCCCACCAAATCCATCAGTTCTGCTCTGAAGTCAGAATGAGCTTTTCTCATTCAGTCCCTGCACTGTCCCAATTTCCAGCCCCAAACCCAAAATGCAAGTGGTTCATTAAGGCAAAGGGACCCAGCCCTGAGAGGTGCCTGTGGTGAGCTGGGTCCAGCCACCACCTCACCCCTCCTGCTCCTCAAATCTTTCAACAACACAAGGTTAAACAGTTTGTATTTCTGTATTTCTCGACCTAGAAACCACCTTCTCATGGAAAATCAGATTGTTGCTGATCACAGCCTGGGAACGGATTTTTATTTTTCAACAGCCGCAGGTGTCTCATCTCCATCAGTGGCCAGGAGATCCCTGGCAATGTGGCTGCAAATGCTCCAGTGACATTGTCCATGCTCAGGAAGAGCTGTGGCCAAGCACGGAGCTCTCTCAGCTCTGCAAAGCTTCCTCTGCCTCCTGGGAAACACTGATCCATGAGCAACAGGGAAGCTGGAGGCTGGCAGAGAGGCTAGACTAGAGACTACCAGCTATTTGAACTGGTAGGAAAGGAAAATTTCCTTCTGATTGAAAACAGAAACTTTCCACTTCCATCTCTGCTATTTTATTTTTGTTGGAAAACAAGAAGTCACACTGGGGAAGGCTCTCACAGTTTTCAGCTAAAATTTTCAAGTTTTGAGTTATAAAGTCAAAATTTTCCGTTAAGAAAAGGAATCTTTTTTTCCCCAACACAACTCTGCTGGGAATACTTACAGCAATCTTGCCAGCCAATTGCTTCCATACAAAAACAAGCCTGAATTCAGAATGACGCAGAGAATACTCTGCAATAACCAGTGTCTAAAAAGCAACAGCTCCAAAGTCTCCTGTTCTGCTCCTTCTCCTTTCCACTGGTCTGTGACACCCCAATTCAGTGGGTGGAACTTGCTCATGAATGATGTGAAACCTCAGTTTCACAGAAAGCTGAGAAATTCACCCCAGAATGACCACTGGCCTCCCAAGGAACCAGCCTGCAAATCTGTGCTAATTCATCCTACATGGACAGGTGGAGGGATTTTCACTCTTTAAGTCCTGTTACACTCTGTGACATGGCAAGACTCCAGCCTTCATGCAGGACTCAAACTGAAGTAAGTCCAGAGTGTGACTCTGACTCCTGCATCCTTCCCTTCATCCTCACAACCCTCCCCATTCCCCACTGTGCTGTTTCACTGTCACTGCAGAACAGGGTGTAGAGGCAAAGGCAACTCTCACCCTGGTGTTTTTCTAACTTCACAAGCTATAAAAAAGAAATATCTCTTTGATTTGGACTCCTTTAATATTTTTTTCTCTCCTTCTATTTTTTTTTCCATTTCTTCATTCATTCTTTCTTCTGTTCTTTCAGTTGTCCTTCATTCTTTCTTTCCTTTTTACTTTCCCAGGAGTTGGACTCCTGGAATCCTGTCAGTCCCTTCCAGTCAGGATATTCTAGAACTCTAAAACTCGCTGCATCCAGCACTACAGGGTGTAGGTGTTCACAGCCCCGAGGAGTGTTGCTTTAGTAGTTTTCTGAATGGACATGAGTGACAAAACAGCAAATCTGTGTTCTTCCACTCACGGGTTGACTCCAACTTCAGAGTCTTCAGTGAGAAGTACAGGCTTGAAATTATTCCGAAGTTACAGCACCTACAAGAATTTTACCAGATGGAAACCTGAAAAAAGATTGCTGATTACTTCTCAGATGCATTGCTCATTTGTTCAGAGTAATTACTAGATGCAAACCCAAAAATAGACCCTTTTCCTTTGATCCTCTCCAGTTGGATTCTGCACACGGCAACCCAGAGCATGGATCTGGATATTCTGTACTGAAGCTGCCACAGTTTTCATTCAAAACCCAACCAGTGTTTCTCATCTCACCTATGAAAATGCAAATGAAGATAAAACCTGTCAAAGGACACTGGCAAGCATCAACCTGTCCCAACTCTTCACAGTTTGCATCCTCCTGGGGAGGAAGAAATCACATGCAGGCTCACTCATAGAATTTGGAGCAGCTCAGTGACGAGATTGTGCTGTTCTCCTCTGGTTATTTAATCATCTGGTAAAAATTCCACCCTGAAGCCGGCAGCTAAGGTCTTTGTAGGTCCAGCTTTGGGATTAGTCCTTTATATATAGCCTAGGGCAAAGGGTGAGCAAGAAGAGTGGTTTCCAGGAGCTGCAGACGAAGAGCAGAGCTTGGCATTCCTCCGTGTGTGTGAGAGCCAGGGGAGAGCTGGCAGCAGGAGCTCAGGGCTGCTGGGGATGCTCAGGAACTCTCGATGTTCAGAGTGACCCAAGAGGCACTGGCCAGTTGATTGCTCTAAAAAAGGAGGCGATCCTCTTACAGTGCAAAGCTGGCTGAGCACACACGTGCTGGACATCCTGCTGCAGCATTCCCGAGCAGGAGCTGCCTCATTCCCCTCCGAGCAGCTCCAGTGATGCCAAGATGATTTTTGCTTTTTCTTTTATATACCTTTCACACAGTTCTGTGTATCCACAAGTGTTAGCATGCATACTTGTAATTCTTTAAGTCTGATAACTTAGCATAGTCCTAGTGTTCTGTAGGGCCAGGAGACCAAACACCCTAAAAGATGTAAAGACCAGGAGACAAACATTCTACTGTTTTGGAGAGCCAAGGTCCCCTTCTAGAACATATTCTGTAAACTAGAGATTAGCCCACCCAAGTGGGGGGGGAGGATTCCATAGATGGGGAAAAATATTGCACCATCCACCCGAGCCCCCTCATTGGGTACCCTTGTTAGATATGTTAATGTGCAAGGTCTATAAATTGTATACGTGATTTACGGTGGGAGGGCATTGCGACGCGTTCCACCTTGGCAAAGTGATGCATCAATGGGATCCTATTACAGATACCAGGGTAAACAACCCCCTGAACTCTTAACTGTGTCTGGCTTTCATTTCCTAAGACCAGAGAAAGGCATCACCAGCACCTTGACATGGGCACCTGACTCCCAGGGAGGGGCTGGGAGCGGGGAGCCAGTGCCAGAAGTTTTTTCTGCAAGTTTTCTAGCAAGGCTAAATTAAAGGAAGATTTTATGGATCTGCTGCTCATCAATTCCTGGAGAGACTTTGCCTCCTTGGATGGCTTTGGTAATGTGGCACCAAGAGCTGGACTGGCTACCTGGCCAGGAGTGAAATGGAGGGTGGAGCAGCTGGGACTCACACTGCTGTAGCATTCTTTTGGCTTCTAGGAAAGCTTCAGCACAAGAATACATTCCCAAATTCAACCATCAGCAAATGATTCCTCTCCCCCTGCAGCAGCACCGAGGACGCTCAGGGAACGGCACTGGGCTGGTGGGATCACGGTCAAGTTTCCAGCTGTACATTCAACAAACCTCACCCTTCATGCTGAGCATTAGCTCTGATATCCTGCATTAGAGATTAGGGCAATACTGTACATTATTTACAGCCAGGGATTAATTAAATCTCAACATTTCTGAGAGGCAGCTGGTATAAAGGAAGCCGTTCATTTCAGCAAGGTCCAAATGAACAAGCTCCTCGTTTGTTTCCAGGCTTGTTCCATGGTGGAGTGAAAAGTAAACTGGGAACTACCTCTTGCAAATACTTTTAAATGCCTGATAATAACATAGATTAGGTACCTCCAGAGGTTCTATGTGCCAGCCACTGCTCCTTCCTGTTCAGGTTCTCAAACAGCCTTTTCTCTGCCCTGAGAGTAAGTCCCAGATGTGGCAGCAACGTCCCTTTCAGTGCACTGCCCAAATGAGCTCTGCAGTGCTTTGTTCCTGGCATTCCTGACGTGTTGGGCTGGAGGGAAGCAGCACAAAGCCCATGGCACCATGCTGGAAAAGAAGGAAAACCCCATTTGTGTCTTAACAGGGTGAGGGGAGGCAAGGGGTGGCAGGACTGTGTGTTTTGCTCCAGCTGGCTGCAAACAGGGGGTGAAGGAGAGCCAGCAGGGATGAAGGTGGGGTAGCAGAGCTGATTTGGAGATGGGAAGTGGGAGGCCACCAGCCAATGTCTTCAGGGGGATTTTTCCCAGGAACATGGGAAATCTGTCATCAAAAAGCCCCAAAGCTGAGCAAAACACTGACTTCACTGGAACTCCTCACTGGCAAAACTGCTGACAGATTTGCTCATTGTCCTCCCTTGCCTGTGGTCATGCCCACGTGCACATGGCTATGGAGGGACCTGGGGATGTCCGTGCCTTTCACCACAACAGGACATTTTCCGTGGTTTCTTGGCTTTTTCTGGGACAGTGAAACAGCTGGGGCTGCCACAGCTGCTCACTTTGCTTTCTCAAAATCTGCTGTTACTTGTTTGGGCTTATTTAAACTCGCTTTCTTCCTGCTCACTTTTATTCTGCTTTTCTTCATCAAAGTCCTGCTTGGGCTGAGGAGGGATTTTGAGACCTGGAGGGTTTCCATGGCTCTGGCTTGTATTAGAGGGGGGCAATTTCCCAACCACCAGCTGAGTTTCAACATTCCCTCTCTCCTTGCCTTGCTGAGGAAAACCAGGGGCACACATGCAGCCTCCTGCAAAGTCTCCATTTCCAGCAGGATGAAATCAAGGTGAGGGAATTTTGACAAGAGCAACAGAGTGGGCTGGACTGGGGAGCTGCTGCTGGTGTGCTTAGAGTTGGGATTGTTCAGACTGATGTTAGTTTCTGCAGCTCTTCCCCCATCCTCCTCCCTGCCTGCAATCACAACCCCATGATCACAGCAATCCCCGTTTGCAATCTGCACAGAGGGCTCTTGCACAGGTTTAAGTTACTGACATTCCCAAACCAATGCCAGTGCCACGATAATAATAAAAAAAAGCATAATAAATCTGGGGCTTGCCCTTCACTGTTTCAGTGCAGCTCAAACTAGTCAAAGAAGTAACATGTTGCAAAAATCAATGAAATAATAATAATAAAAAAAAGAATTTCATAGACATAAGATACCCCACCCCTGGAAACATTTGAAGTCAGGTTGGATGAGGCTTGGAGCAGCCAGGTCTAGTTAAAAATGTCCCTGTTCACTGCAGGAGGGCTGGATTAGATGACCTTTGAAAAGTCCCTTCCAAACCAAACTTTCTACGACAAGCGTGCCAGATATTCCACTCTAAATAACAGCTTTGGTGTCTTTCATCATCTGGAGGAGGGTTTCCTCCTGGTGCTTCTCATGGATTAGGATCCATCCCACACCCATCAAAAAAACCCCAAATCCACTGGGCAATGATCTCCGTGTAACACAGGACAGTGAGTGGCTGCGAAAGGCAGCGCTGAGTTCCTGAGTGTTGGGATTGAAGTCCCCCATTTCCCCCTCCCAACTCCCCCTTGCAGGCCCAGCTACACAGTATTAATGGGAGTTTCTCATTTCCAGTGGATGTTGCCTTTTAAAAGGCGCCTTCGTGCAATTCAGCACCAGCAGCGCGAGGAGACGTCGTGCAGAGCCAGCAGTTTTTGCAGGGAACCACGAGATGGCGATGGAATAGAAATTTCCAGCCAGAGGGAAAGCAGTTCTGGGTTACGGAGAAAGGGCTGAACCCCCTGCATGCGGAGCCCTCTGCCAGAAAGGAAAAAGCAGGGAGGTGTTGAAATTTTACATGATTTTCCATCTTTTTTTTTTGAGCAAGGCATATACTGGTTCTGTATTTATAGATTATCAAATATCTGAGGCATTGCCCAGTTTTCCTTTTTTTTTTTTTTTTCTTTTTATCATTAGTGTATGCTTTAAAATCTCCTGGATTAGAGCAGAAACTTAATCCTGCTATGACCAAGCAAGTCAGCACGAAGGGGCAGCAAACTGCAGCCATTTAGAGTTTGCTGCACAGGAGCCATGAAAAAAAGGCATCTTTCCTTTCCCTGGTTCCATTTCCCAAGAGATATGTCCATCATTGATCACCCCGCTGAAGGGAATTTTGACACAAAGCGAAAAATTAATTAATTAGGATTTTTAATTAAAACACAGAGAGGCATGGGAAATGGGGAGCATGTGGTTGCAATGCCTTTACCCTCTGAGCTGACCCCTTCCCCCACACAGGATGGTGTGACTGGGATTTGGAAGGTGGGATGAGCAAGTGGGACAGAAATTTAGAGTGTGGATGTTAAGAGGGTCTGAATATTGCTACTTAAACCCCCTTAAATCACTTTATTTTTGCTTATAGTCTGGAAATGTATCCATAGGCAAAGGTGCAGTCCTTTTTATGTAATAAATGAATATTCATAGAAGGGTTTGGGTTGGAGGGGACCTTAAAGCTTGTCCAGTTCCACCCCCTGCCATGGGCAGGGATACCTTCCACTGTCCCAGGGTGCTCCAAACCCCATCCAGCCTGGCCCTGGACACTTCCATGGATGGGGCCACCACAGCTTCTCTGGGCAACGTGTCCCAGTGTGTGACCACCCTCACAAGGCCCCGTGGTCATTCCTGTGATTATTCTCAGCACCAAGGAGTAATGTTGGCAGTTTTACACAAGGGGAACCAAATCGACAAAAATTGAACTGTTTTCAAATGCTTGCAAAGCAGAAAAAAATCCATGTCCAGCATTTCCATCCTCCCTCTAAAAACGCTCAGCAAACGAGTACTCAAATACTAAAGCCATTAAACTTTTTTTTTTTTAATGTGGCTTTTTAAGGTAATCCCATTAAAAAATAGTGTGCCTCTTCTCTGAGTCTCTTTACCCCAAGCTGCCACAGTGCAGGGCACGGGAGCAGCACCCACTTTCCACCTTTGGCACCACACAGGGAGAGGGTGGCAGTTTTCACCTTCTTTCTCCAGGGTAACAATATTTCTACTGCCAACCCCAAATCTGGGGACCTGTTAAGCTGAATGAGGATAAAGGTCCAAATTTCAAGCCCATAATTCAATTAGGACTTGCACAAAAGCAGCTTCAAAGTGCCCTCATGAAGATTTGCCCTGCAAATTAAAACTTCCCTTTGCAAATCTGCCCTTTATGTTCCTGCTTGAGAAGGAGATGGGAGACAGCTTGAGGAGATTCATTTTTCCTCTAGTTTATATATAACTTGCTAAGCTTTTTATTTTTTTAAATGAGCTTACTATGTCCAATTTAAGTCAAAATTTAATGATCCCTGCAGTAATTCATTTAAGGATACAGCTTCCATAAACGGCGTAGCATAAGTCAGGGAATAACTGTCCTTGTCCGCAGCGCAATCATTAATCAACTTTATTAAAATCACGATTGGCTGAGGAGGTTTGCATAATAAAAGAAGACTCCAAGCCTTTTCCAGGACTAAAATGGACCTGAGACCAAGCTTTGGGTATTTCCCCCCCACTTCCCCAGGACTTTGCTCCATGGAACTTGGGAGTATCCAAGTCCAGAGTTCACTGTTGGGCTCACGTGTGGAGTTGGGTGGTGTGATAGAGGTTCTAAAAAGGGTTAAAAAAGACCAATAGTCCCTAACAGAGACGGGCAGGTTGCTTTGCACTTAGGGCAGGAAGGGGATGTGGGAAACATCCTATTTCTGGCAATTTTAGCGGTGTTTCTCAACGCTTTGGTGTAGAGATGCTTTCTGGATGAGGCATTAGCCTCAGAGCAAGCACCTGGAGTTATTTTATATTATTTTATATTATTTTATATTTTTTATGCTATTTTATGCTATTTTATATTATTATATGTTATTTTACATCTCTATCTCCCCCTCAAGCTGGGCAAGGCCCTGAATGCCCGCTCTGCTCAGTGAGCAGCCTGATGCTCCGAGTGGCTGAGCCCCTTGGCAGGCCAGGGGAGGCAGCAGCAGTCCAGGGTGCCACCATGAGGGACCAATTAGACCTCTGGATGCAATTAGCAGCAGCTGTGATTTGTGTGCATCCCTCTGTGCATATGGCTACGCTGAACTTTCCCTCTGTTTCAAACATCCTTGCAGAGCGCGGGCGAAACGAGAGGAAGGAACATTTGTCTGGGGGTTTTTTTGAAAGCCTTTATCGTGATGGACGAGGAACCTTTTACTTCATTCTCCAACTTGCAAACAAATTAGGTACCTTCATCACCTTCCCCTGATAGTGGAGCTGGCAAGCGACGGCCCATGAGCTGCTGGGGAGAGGGTAAGGGGTGTGCAAGTGTTTCACTGGACACCATCAACCAAGTTTGCTGGAAATAAAATATAAGTGAAGTCAGATGCTGAGGGCTTAAGTGTCCATGCATTAACCAAGATGGTTTCCATCTCGTGGAGCAATTTGGGCTCCGGCCATTTAGGGCAGGACAGGAATTGTTATTCATTTTAATGGATGCTGGGCATCCAAATCCCTTCGGTGGAATTGAAACATTTCATCCCTAATTTCTATGTGTTTCAGTCCCTCACATGCAGCCAACTCCTGCAGGGCACTCCAGGAAGCCTGATGAAAGTGTTACTGGTATTACCCGTAATGATCTTCAGTTTCATTGAAGGGATCAGAGCAAGAAGAAGAGAAGGAAAGGTCCAGGTCTGTCGACAAAATGTCAGGGAGATGAATAGAGCTGCTTCCTCCTTCCCCATCAGTGGTTTCAGCCCAGAAACAGAAGATCCCATCAGCTGCAGCCCAGCAGCAGCCCCGAGCTCAGGGTTTCACAGGCAATGAGGCAGCAGCAGGGCTGGCAGCAGAAGGGGACGATGCAGGGCAGGGCAGGTCCTGCTGCCAGCCATCCTGGTGAGGGATGCTGCCAGCTCTGGGGAGCAAGGCTGTGATGAATGACTGGGAGTTCTGCAGCAGAGCCCCGGGGTCCAGATCTGCCCCTCTCTCCTCCTTCCTGAGGGATTTTAATGGCAGGATGTCCTTCCTGGCAGGAGGTGCTGATGATGGAGTGGATCACCAGCTCCAGCACAAAAGGAGGAGATAAAATCACTTTAGAGGATGCTTTCAAAAGCCAGTCATCTAGCTGGAAAGTCTCTGTTCAAAAACAAGGCAGTGTTGGAGAAGAAACCCCTACAGACATTCATAGCCTTGACAAAATTGTTTGGGGTAGAGTAACAGGAAACAAAGCCCCAGATTATTTCATTGCTCAGTAAACAACTCGGTGTCTCGTTGCTGGCAGTGGTTGGAAACCACAGAGTCCTTTAGGTGGGTAATGACCTCTGAGATCATCAAGTCCAGCCGTGTTTCCACCAAACCATGCCCCCAAGTACCACATCCTCTTGTCTTTTGAACACTTCCAGGGATAATGATTCCAATCATGTTCCAATGCCTGACCACCCTTTCAGAGAAGAATTTTTTCCTAAATGAGCCCTTTTCCACAGCAGCTGGCTGGCAGTCGGCTCCTAGAGACGAGTGTGGGGAGAGGTTGTAAATAAGTTAGGGGAGCAGCAAAGGGGCTGAAGCTTGCATGCCATCACTTCAGGTCAGAGTGTCTGAAAAAACCCAGAATAGTTTCTCCCTATTTGGCTGAAAAGTGAAGGGGGCAGTTCCCCATTCCTTCTCTTCCAGGTGGTTCAATTTGTCTTTCCTTGGTGTGGAGCAGGTGAAGTTGGGCAGCATTATCTGTGGAGGGGAAGGATAAAGTGGGTGATGTTTTCCATGGAAGTGGAAAATCCAGCAGAATTAAATTTGGTCCTTGGAAAAAGATGAACATGTCTGAATGCCCAGCCCAAATGCTGAAGTCACCATAGCTGACCCACAGACAGGAAGAATGGTTTTGTGGTTAAGGCACTTTGCTGCCATCTGAAAAATCTGGGTTTAATTCCATTAGCCACAACCTCCCTGTGTGCTCACAGACAAATCACTTCCTATCTTTTTGCCCAGCTCACTACGTATAAAATGAGGGTGATAACTCTTCTTTTCTTAGCAGATAGTCCCGGCCATGAAGAGTTTGCAGCTGTGGTGAAGTCCACACATCGTGGATTGAAGCAACAAGTTTCAGGAGCGCGTCTCCTTGATGATGATTTTATTTATTCTCCTTCATGGAAGGAGCTGAATTCCCCACTTGAAATCAGAATATTATAGCCACAATCCACTCCTATTCATGGGTCAGGATTTGAAACCAATTCTTGTATTAAAAAAAAATGAATCACAGCACAAAAATGACTTAATTAGCTGTGTAGACAGCCAGTGTGAGCACAGAATACCCCGAGCAAGGGTCCTCTCCAGCCAAACATCGTCCTTTAGGGAACTTGGCATTCCTTCCAGGCTGTGTGTCAAGGAGACTGAGCAACTTTACATCAACACAACATGGATTTTCCTTCTACCAAACTACTCTGCAATCTGTAATTTTTAACCTCACAAGTTTGAGATTGTACCTTAACATTTGCAGGAAGCAGATGGCTTCTGCATACTGCCAACCTGTTGTTACAAAAGCATCTTCCAAGAATTGTTTTCTACCCACAGTCGCTAACCATAATTAACCTTTCATATGATTTAATAAACAGCAAAAAATATTTGCCATCTCATATTAATAAAGAGAGCTTTTCAGGACATTTTTCCCCCCTCTTCAAGAATGTAGAAGCTGCGGTAATTTTTGCGCGTGCTTGCTTTTATTGCCTTTCAGATTATTTAGGGATGCAGTTTACCTATGCTGATTAAAGCTGAGAAGGACAGCAGAACAGAGGATGAGCAGAGCATCTTCTGGCATGGCACAAAGTGACCTTTTATTTCAGGAGAAAAAGGAAGTTTGGGTGAGAAGCACGACTGCTAAGTGTGGGGCAGAGAGGGAGAGCAGAACCCACCGACAGCCACAGTGATATCAAGCTGTGTTTTCCAGCTTTCCCACACTCATGATTTTAATGCTTCATGGAGTTTTAAGTGATAATAATAGAGTCCTGTAGTACTTTGACCTTTTCAATATTGAGAAACTTCACTGACTGGTCATTTTTGGGCAGAGGGCTCTCTCTCTATATATATACACATACCATGGTGACAGACACCTCCAAAGTGCCTGGGAGACAGCGAAGTGAAAAGTGGGATATTAGCATGATTTCATTAATGAATGAAAATGAAGATGCTGGCTGAGACTTACCCCCCTATTACAGGGGAAATGAAATGGCAGACATAAGTAAAGAGCTGGCATGGAGAATCAAAGTACATCTCCCTGTTCCTGATGGGTAGTTGCTTTGGCTTAGGATATCAAAGGCTTTCTGAAGACCTGAAACTATAAAGGAAATATTCTCTGGGTTTAACCAATTTCCATTATGGGGATTAGGGAACACTGTCCCTGCTAGGACAGGAGAACTTCTTTAATTAATATTTCTTGTGACTGTTAAGTGCTCATCATCCATTAGTATGATAATGTACCTTTGAAATCACAAATACAATTACGATGATAACGGCTTGGCTATAAAAAATAAAATAAAACCATATACATACGAAGACCGAGCTGCAGCCCAGGAACTGATTCCAGGAGATGGCCCCAGGTTTTCTGCTTTCTCCCTGGTTTTGCCGGTAGATTGGAATTTGCCAAATGGTATTTGGTTCCTTTTTATTATCCATGTGTTGCCAAGATTGAAATGGATAAGCTTCAATTAAGATGGATGCACATCAAATTAATGCAAGCCCAAGGAGGCTGACTTTATAGCTGAAAATAAAATATAGTAAAACAGTTAAAAACAAAATTGCTTTCTGAATCTAGAAATTAGGCTAGGGAAACCAAAGATCTCAGACACAAATAATTTTTTTTTAAACTAAGGATAAAACTTCTATTTCTGTAAATATAATATGCACCTGAAACCAACCAAACAGTTGCAATATTTTCTTTGCATCATATTTCAGATGTTGACTCATATATTTACTTGCCTGGAATACAGCAGAAAACCACCATTTTGTTAAAGATGCCATTTCTTTAACTATTTCTGGTAGCCTTTTCCAGTAATTAATGCCTCAGTTAAGCCAGACTGTGGTACACTCCTTATTCTGCTCCCTTTTGTGATAATTTTATCCTAGTCTTGCTCTAGAGATTTTTTTTTAGTGTTCTTAGATTTTATCTAGTTTAGAACAACTCTTAAAAAATTATTCCCATTAAAAAAATTGTTATTTTCCTGTGGGGACTGTGAACATAAAACGTGCATCGTGATATCGACACAAGTTTGAAATATGCAAAGTACGGTTTTTACTTTTGTAGAGCTCAGTGCGATACAGGATAGAAGAAATACAGGATCAGTAATCTCTTATACAATCCTTTTCCTCTTTGCCTGGTACCTCAAGGTGCCCTCTCTGACTCTGAAAATTCAGAGTTTGGTGCTGCTGTTGTCCTTGGAAACTTTTTTTAAGCCCAGTTTACAAGGTCTAACCAATTGAATTTAATTTTCTTTCCTTCCCAATTCAGTTTAAAAGTGGAGGTTTAGCCTTTGACCTTCTGAATTTTCTTTTCCACTGTCTCATATTATTATTATTATAATATAAAGGTGTTTTCTTGCTGCTGTTTCTTGTTTTGCTTTTTTTGGTTTATTTAGCCTTTTTTTTCCCCTTTTTTATTACAGGATGGGTTAAACAGTCACTCCTAGCACTTTTTGGATTCATTGGCTCCAGCTCAAATCCACGGGACAAACATTTTGTTGCCACAAGAGCCCCGAGGATCTATAATCTGCAGTTCCTTTCAGTCCCCTGGCAGCCGTTTCCAGCCAGGACGTGTTTGATGGGTTTTTTGGAAGAACACGTTTTCATTCAAGAGATGTTACAGCAAAATCCGAGCAAGGTCTGCAGTGGTCTGTGTCCGAAGGCAACAAAGCCAGCTTTCTCCTCGGGTTTGGGTTTCTTTTCAGCACTTACCAACTTTGTCTCACAACACCCTTGAGGAGGCAAAAGCGCTTTTTGTTCCTTTATTGCCAGGCGAGGGAAGCGGGACATTAAAACCCCGGTGGTGCAGCAGGAGGCAGCCCTGGGGACGCCTTGGCGGGGCAAAAAGGGGGGTTTGAGATGATGCTTTGGGTACCCCCCGGCCCCTGCTCACCTTACCCACCCTGACCTCCTCTCACAAATTTATTCCCTCGAAATTCAGAGCCACAAAGCTCTGGGAGAGCTGCTTGGGCGGGAAGGCGGAGGATTTATTTGCCGCTAACCTGTCTGGGGAGTTATTTTTTGTCCCTCTCCAGCCTGCACATGGCCCTGCCATCGCTGCCGCCCCTCGCCAGTTTTAAGGCATTTATACACAGATCCCTGTGGAGGAAATGGGCTCTTTTTGTCCCGTATTGCAGATGGCAGCTACGAGAGAGGAAGATTTATGTCACTTGCCCAACTTCGCTCTGGAAGTCTTTGGCAGAGATTTGCACCCTGGTCTCCAACCTCACGCTACAATTTGTGACCATCGCTTCTGGCTCCGCTTCAGCCTCTCCTCTCTCAAAGCAGGGATAAGGACAATTGCCATCTTTCACTCTTTTATAACAAATCTCATTATAATTTATTAATTTTTTATTTTAAACCCTCTCTTTGAAGTAGTGTGAGAGTGTGGAAAACTCCACTTTCATTAAAAGGAAAATTAAAGTTATGGACAAAAAGGCTGAAACAGAAAGACTAGAAACTGTAATACTAACACAAAAAATTAAACATTAAAACAACAATCTGCTGCTCCAAGGGTCATCCTGTGATTTACATGGAGTAATTCATGATGTTCCAGCACAGTTGCTGGGCAGACCTTAAAGATTGATGCCTCTGAGGGAATACTAATTTTAAAAAGTATTCAGCTCCTCATCAGATATTGAGGAGTGTGGCACGCTTTCATTTCTCCCTGCACATTAGCCAAATTAAATCAAAATAAATATCAACGAAAATATTGCACAGGACATAAAAACCCCATCCGTTTGTGCTCTATCCATATGCTGCTTTACGAGACGCTGGGTTTCGCTCCTGCTCCGCTCTCCGCTGCCAGCCCCGAGCGCGCAGCAAGGCGCGGAGTCCCCGATGTGCTTCAGGCATTCATCCCTCCGACACCGCACCCCGGGGCCTGCCTGCAGTTTTGTTCTCACCCTGTCTCTTCGCCAGGCTTGTTTGTGCCCACGGGCAGCAGCCGTGGCCTGGCCAACGCCTGCCAGGCCGGCTCCAGTCCCAGCCACCGGCTTGGGCTGCGCCGCTGCCACGGCGGGACCAGCCGCAAGGTGCATTCCTGCCAGCAAAAAGTACAGTTGCTAAAAGGTGCTTTGTTCATTAATTATCTTAGGGTGGTTTGGACAAAGCAGACGTTTCCATGTCCGGGAAGTTGTTGCTGAGGGATGCTGGCGCGTTCGCACCCCGCGGGTCCCTCGCTGTGCATCTGCATCCGAGGCGCCGCGCAACCTGCGGAGCACGGAGCGCCCGCGACAGAAATCATAAACCACAGCTCAGGCTTTGAAAATGCAACCAATTTGTGCCGGCTCGGGAGCAAGAGCAGCGATTTCTGCTTTTAAACCCGGTGCAGTTTAGGGTAATGTGATTAGAGATTCAACATTTCCCCCTCTCATTATTATTTAGCTCCCTGATTTGAATGCTCAGGTTTGAGGGAAGGGGGATTGCTTGGAAATTACAGACGCAGCCAAATTTCTTCCTTCTCCTTTGACAGGGCAGTGCTGATGGTTATTGTTCTTTGCTAGCTGCATTACGCTGTCCTTGATTTTTGTTTCAAGCAGTCTAATGGCATGATGTCAAATCCTGCTAATTGGTTTAGGATTAAAATGCAGGGCCACATCACTCTCTTGATTAACCAGCAGCAAAACTGCTTTTGTCTAACGATCGTTTCAGAGGAGAAAGAAAATAAAGCATATAAAGGAAGCGTCAGGCTTTTGTCAGTAAAAATACATAGGAAACAGCTTTTTTTTTTTTTTAAGGAAAAAAAATTGCTACTGTGAGGCCCACTAAGTTTTGACTTGTAGCAGTTAAAAAGCAGCCCAGCGGGGAAAAAATCGCTTCCTGAGGAGCACGGACTGCTTTTATCCAGCATCCAGCCACTCTCTGCGCCGCACTGGAGCATCCGTGGCTGGACCTGCTCATATTTAACACACCAGCAACAAAAAATCAACGGGAACAGCTCAGCCTCATTTCTGGCCTCTCTGACACCCAAACGATCCCAGTCCCAGCCGAGTTTGTACCGGGATAAATAACCCAGGACTGAGCAAAGGCTGTGGTGGGCAGTGCAGCACCAGGGAGATGCTGGGAGCTGCAGGCACAAGCAGGGACCTGAGCAGGATGTGGGACACCTGGGGTCACGGGAACGGGGTCTGCATCTGCAGCATCCCCCTCCACTCACCCCAAGGACTCAGAAATTAATTCTGCATCCTGGAACGGGGTTGTGCTTGCTGGGACTGAGCTCACCTGTTGGGTAATGAGCATAAAGAAGTAGTTTTTCCTGGGGATTATTGGGAGAGGAAGGGGGGAATTCATGGTTCAAATTATAAAAGTGGAAGCAACACTAAACCACTACTTTGCTACCCCTCTGCTATTAAAAAAAATACCCCAACAAACCCACAAGAACACCCCCATCAATCCTCAAAGATTCTCCTTACTGCACTGTTTAATCTCTTTGGCTCCTGTTTTCCCTGACCAGCTGAGAGATTTAATTTCCAGGGAATTAGACGTCCAATTCAGGGCATTGTTTTGGGAAATGTGCACACCATTTACCACACACAGTCCTGAAAGTCACCGTCGGACCCAGCGCTCCCAGCACGCTCCAGTCCCGTCCCCGCTCTGCCGGGAGGTGAAAGGGACTTTATTGGGAAGGTTTTGATGCATTTGGCATGCCTTTGAACCTGGCTCCCCCAAAGGGAGAGAATGAACTCAGGCGGAGAAAGAAAAGAGGAAATAAAAGGGCCCTTCCCATCTGCCCGGCTGCATTCAATGGGGAGCTTTTTAAAAGGTATAATAGAGGTTTGTGTGTTCCTGCTGAGATTCGTTCTGGTCAACTTCTCCAGGGCGCTCAGACGGGGCGGTGTGGTGTGCCTGCCCTCCCCCAGCACCCTCAGAAAGAAATTACAGTGGGTTTTCTTTTTTTTAAACTTATTTTTTTCTGCTGCAGAAAGTGTATGCCCTGCACACACTTTGCTCTTGCACAAAGGCGACTCGAGCCAACCCTGCCAAAAACTGATGTGGGTGTTTCTCTGGGTTTTTACCAGCAGTGCAGTAAAGCCTAGTGTTCCCAAGCATGGCGTTGAGGCATCCAACCCCCAAATATCCCCACAGGATCCAGCCCAGGTATTCCTAGAGAGCATCTCTGGGACGGTGGGGATGGGGAGCATCCTAAGGCTCAGCCCAGCTTCCCAGCATCCCGTTGTGGAGGTAAATCAGCAGCACATTGGCCGCACTCCAGAAGTTGTCCTGCTCTTTATTGTGCTCTGTGACTTGTTGGTGTGATTATTAAAAGCCAGGTCAGCTGCAAAGCTGATTTTTTAAATGCACTCCTGGCCCCAGAGCAGACAAGATGACATTTAACAACAGCAAGCGCTCAGGAAGGGGCCCCGTGTCAGCACCCAACAGGTACAGAAACGCCTGAGAAGTTCTTGGCTGTCGTGAGCAGCTTTCTGCTTTGCAAACTATGATAGAAAGAGTGGAAATACGTTTTGTCTGCTTTTCCCTGACTCCGGGACTCCAAAGCAGGAAGATGAGAACATCCTGCACACATGTTAATTAGTCATTCCTTAAAACCAAATGTCACAGCGCTCATATTTAATTCCAAGAACAGACTGATGAATATGTACGTATAGTTATATTTCATTTACATACTCTGGGATTTGTTAGGAGACGCCTAATAAAACCATCTAAAATGAATTAGATGTTCTCCTCACAACATTTATTTTGAATTCACGTATATCAGAGGAACATTCCCAATACTGTAATAGGGGATTTTCACAGAAATAAAATACATATATTGCATTTCATAAATGAAGATAGGGAGTTAAAGCAACCACCCTCTAAATGGGATTTGATTCTTGATGTAGCAAACACAAAAAATGAGGCTTGAGGGTCTGGGGAGGCAGTGATTGGGTTTGTAGGAGCCCAAGGAGGATGAAGCTTAGCATCCAGAACACTGTAAGAAAGTGTCCACATAAGGAAAATATTAAAGGAACTGAATCAGCTCCTCAAAGCCAGCAAGAAAAGAAAATCCCCTTGAGACATTTGCATCCTCTTATTTTCAGTTTCCCAGTTCTGCATCTAATAATTTTTAAAATTTATTTTTTCCTTTACTCAGAGCCCCTGCCCTTGGAGCGGGGTCCATCCAGGTAGCTGCACTCAAAAAAGCCATTCCAGCCCAAGAGGCCCTTCAGGGATTTTTTTTTTTCCCTTTTCAAACCAAACCAGCTTACAGGAAAACCCCTGCTGTTTCGGTTTTCTGTTTTGTTCTTCCCCTGCACCCCGCGAGCTCCTGGGGAGCACAGAAGCGTGGCCGCGCGTCCTGGCGGGCGCGTCGTCGGCTCGACAGGTCCTGCCGCGGGAATTCAGCTCGGATGTGTGAGCCTGGAACAAATCTGGCTCACTCGCCAAGGGCTAAGAGGGGTGGAAGGCAGTAAAATCTCCTTTCGGTCTATAAAAATCTGCAGAGATATTTGGAATGTGCAGAGGGAGCAGATCTCCCGGGTAAAGCAAAGCGATGATTAAAATAGTCACTTTTCTGACCGTAATCGCAATTTAAATACTGCAGCTTTTGTTTGCAGAATGGCTTTGGTTTATATTCTAGTGACAGTCACACAACTCCACGGGTTGTTTTTGGAGTTAGTGGCAAAAACATGTGGTTTGAATTTAAAGTCTTAAAGTTAGAGGATCAACGTTTCTCCAGCAAAGATATTGCCAGTGTCTCTGTGAGTCATAATTTTAAATCATCAGGAACCTGAACACTCCTCATTAAATGATTAAAGGGAACAGTAATGAAAAAGCTAAAAGAAAGGATAAATATACAGCCATAGAAACAGGAACATCTATTTTCAAAGCAGAAAAAAATTACTGCCATCCTGACAAAGAGCAATAAACTTATCAAACTAACTCACTTGTTTTTTTTTTTCAGTCAAGAATGTAATCTTAATAAAGCAACAAATTTCAGATGGCAGGGTAAGATTACAGCTCTTCTAGACGAGGACTAGAGTTTTCCCATAAACAGGTTATTGCTGTGGGTTCTGGTCATAATTAACTCTGTATTTATACCCCACTTTCTGAGAATAAAATGATCCCTGAGACCAAGTGCTTGCTGGTGAAGTTTCTATTGGGGTATCCAGCTTGTTTCTCTCTACGAGCTCCATGTTCACGTTTTCCCCAGTAATCACGGCCTCAACTCGGCTCTCCCACACCTGAGCTCATTCTCTTCTCCCCTCCCAAAACAGAGAGTGGGATGCAGACCAGAGCAGGGCTGGGTTCTGCAGACCAGCACCTGTATACAAGACAGAGGAGCAAAGATACCCTTTCTCTGTGTAAGAACATACCTCAGCTGAGCTGCTTTTTCCTTCCTCTGAAAGACCAGGGGCTGCCCAGTACTCCAGAACCATTCCAACCAGTTTCAGGAAGGCCTGGAATGGGAACGATCGTGGTTACCAGAGATGGTGCTTGTTGGAAACCTTGGCACATTGTGTTTACAGGAATTGCATTGGGTGGGTTGCAGTTTTGCTCCTTCAGTGCCTGTTTAGAAGAAAATACGTGAAAAAAACAAATAAACAAAATATAAAAAAAAAATTAGGTAAGTGTATTGACTGAGGCATTACGTAGCATAAATAAATATAAATACATGAGGCTTGCTGCCTGACTGTATCGATACATTGGCAAGAATTCAAGGGTTATATTTGAAATGCAGAAAATAATCCAGTGAGTCATCTTCCCCACGCTTTGGCTTGCCATCCTCTCCCATTCTCGCTTTGACCCAGGAGGGCACAGCACACAGCCTGAAAATAGGCAGTGGGATGATGTGGCGTGGCTGCACCGCTCTGCTCCGCGCGGGAAGCGCCCAATCCCATCCGCAGGCAAACAGGAGGGATGCTCAGAAAAAGTTTGAAAAATGCTGCTGTCATAGACATTCTCATGCCTTTCTTTGAACTGCATTCCACCATCCAAGAGAAACGAGCAGATAAGAAGAACCCCCCCCCCGAAATAAGTGATAATAATGATAGTGATAACAACAACGATGGTAATAATAAAATAATGACACATAGAAACGTAACACCAAGAGTCACTGCATTTCTAGTCCACAGGTCCATGGGCTGAAAACTGAATCACAAACAAAATCAGAACAGGAAACCGGAGGCACACAGTTTAAATAAGAAAATGAAATTTTGGATTGTAACATTTGCAAATGTAAAAATAGGATTCAGCCTTAGGCTCCATTACAGATGACTCGACCATGACAGCTTGGCAAACTGAATCAGTGACATACCTCCCCAAAACAGCTCTTTTCTAGCAGATTTCCAGGGCCAAGCAAGTGGTTGTGATCTGGAGTGAAAGTGTCTTACCTCCCCAAAACAGCTCTTTTCTAGCAGATTTCCAGGGCCAAGCAAGTGGTTGTGATCTGGAGTGAAAGTGTCTTACCTCCCCAAAACAGCTCTTTTCTAGCAGATTTCCAGGGCCAAGCAAGTGGTTGTGATCTGGAGTGAAAGTGTCTTACCTCCCCAAAACAGCTCTTTTCTAGCAGATTTCCAGGGCCAAGCAAGTGGTTGTGATCTGGAGTGAAAGTGTCTTAATGCAAATGGCCAAGGTGGGCACCTGAGAGCAGAGAGGTGGCTCCAACAGCTGGGTCACCAACCTCTTTCCTGATGACTTTCCAGGGCTCTGCTCTCCCATTTGCATTAGATGCTGCTTTTAGAGCGGACAGGATTTCTCCACAGCATCCTCCTGGTCACTGAGGGGTGTGGCAGGTGATGCACCCATCCCCAAATCTGATCCTGGGCACTTAACCCCTCTGCAGGGACCTTGTGCAACCCAGCTGGAGACACCCTCCCCTCCCTCATGTCCCTAAACACGGAATGCAATCCCCAGGAGAGACCCTGTGCTCATGTTTTTATTACCTGCTGCTTTCCTGGAGGAGGAATCTGACAGTCCTGATCCACCCTGTTCTGCTCCTCCACTACTGAGCACCGAATCCTGACTCTCAGGAGCGTGAGCTGTTGGTCCGGTTAAAGGAACTTTGAACTTACATATATATATAAAATAATAATAACAAATATAGATATGTACACACAGATACACAAGATTGTAAGCAAAATTTGCCTAAATCTCTATGATTCTAATCCTAGTAAGACACGGTAATAGCAATAGATTGATATTTCATTTCTAAGGACCCAAGGCATAATTTAGAGAAAGGATTCTTATGAGCACAGCACCTGGCCCATAAACAGGTAATTTCCCTCCATCCCATCATTCTCCTGTCCTTACCCAAGCCTTACTACTTCATACAAGCCATAGGGCCCTTCACAAACTACCAGCATACTGTGTTCCTATTTAGGATATTGGCTACGCTCAGTTTTTATGCAGCTTTTGATCCCCACTCCTGAAGCATCCATATGAGGAGCCTTAAAAACAGGTGGGTATGTTTGCAAGAGCAAGCTTTCCCCCCCATCCTGCCATCTCTCATCTTGCCATCTTTCATCTTGCTTCATGGATTTTTCCATTAAGAGAATCGAGCTTTTTTTTTTTAATTGATTGAAGTCTTAAGACCTATGTATTAAGATACTTCTCTTTTTTTTTTTTTTCTTTTGCACATTGGAAGGAGTTGTCTCAGAGATGCGTCAAGTGTGGCTGTTTCTTATTTTATCTTCTCAGTCCAACAGCCTGGCAGAGTCACACACGGGACACCGTGACCGAGGGCTTGGTTAAGGATGTAGGAGAACATTCCCTTTTCTCTCTGCATCCATCCACACACAAATCATATGTACAACATGGGTGCCTGCTAAGCAATGGATTCAGCACGTTCACTGAAGAGATTATTTTCTTAATAATTCCTCCAAGTATGGGAAAACAACTGAGTGCTCAGTCCAGAGGCATCCCCAGGGCCAATGTGGTTTTGTTCTGCCCTGTCCTTGGAATATTTGTGCCTTGCAATTCCTTGGAAAGAGGGATGCTCGTGCAGCAGCATAAACCCCTTTGGTGTGCTACCACGTGCCTTCCCTTGGACAATTTGTATTACAGAGGAGTTACAAAGAGGCAATATGTTTGGAATGGCTGATAGAGGAATATTGCTCATATAGGCAAAACATAACATTTTTAATCCCATCCTCATTTAATTTTTTAAGAAAAATAAATGATCCCTGTATCTTGGCATATGCATCACGTTGAAATGGAGCCATTACTCTGGGCAGCTTTTTCACAATGTCTTGCATAATGTGCTATGAAAATCATGTACAGCTCCTGTGTTTGTATCTCAGAAGGAAAATAAAAGGCAGTTAAATTACAATGCAAGAACGAAGCTATGAATGGATGTTGCATTCAAGAAGCCTAATGCTTAAGAGGGGGAAATGACAAGATTTTTTTTTTCCTCTTCTAGATATTTTATCCTTGCAACAAGCTCAACCGTCAAATGTTTCGAGAGAGGTCAAAACTAGTCTATCTGTCTTTTTTATGTGAGTTTGTGAAAGGAATCTCTCCGCGTGGAGTTGTACAGGAATTGACACGATAAACCTAAATGGCTCCTTTACAACTGTTAGGGTTTTCTGTAAACACATGCTGTCCTGCCAGCCAACCAGCTTCAAACCCGGGTGCTGAGCACAGCAGATGGTCTATCCTGCCGATACACACGCTACTAATTCATATTTCAATACACAGCTTTGCTGCCTAAACGAAGCCACTGCCTCTTGAAAAGTTTTGAAACTTCCCATAACTGGTAATCCTGAGGAGGTTAATTGTGGTGGGAGGGGAAGGCTGCAAAGAGGAGGCGAGTGGCTCTCACAGGAATGGACATTTTGGAGGTGCTTGTTGCACCGTGATGAGTTGCAAACGTGGGTCCTGCCATGCAGTGCCTCCTGCCAAAGGGAAGCTGTGGCATGGCTGTGCTGCATTAATAGAGGAATAAATAAACCCAGAGAAAGCAGCCCTGCAGAACAGAAAAGGTAAGTGGCAATGAAAAATAGGTAGCAGCAATACTGGCAGCATCATGGTCATAACACCGTGCCATTGGCATGGCCATGTCAGAGGATGGGGATTTTTGGGGGAAGGCAGGTCTTTGGGAAGGAAGCAGGATAATGCAGCAATTTAAACAGCTGCCTTGACCCTTACTGCACCCGCTCTGCTACTGCTGCTATGAGCAGGAGCATATTTTGGCATCCACACTTTGATGTAAAAACCCTTGGCCAAATCAGTTTCCTTTCTCATCTCCTGCAACAACCAGCTATCACCTCACAGGTTTGGGGAAGATGGTGCAGTACAAGATCGTTGTCTTTCCATTGAGCTGCCAGAGCAGGATGTGAAGGGGAAATTCTTATTTCACCTTGAAAAAGAAAGGAGCAGGGGACAATGCAGGTTCTTGGGGGTTTTATGGCTTTATGATGCAGGGTAGCAGGTTCATGAAGCTGAAGGTACCGTGGATATCATAGTGTGCAGAACCTTGGGCACGTCAGCCCAGGGCTTGTCACCGTGTCCTGTGGCCAGGGCATTCTGGTGTCACCAACCAGAGGCTCTGAGGGAGAAGCTGGGAGCAGCCACTGGTCAGCCATGGACCTCTGCTGCACCTGATGGAGTAGGACATGGGAGACTCATCCTAAACACTTCCACAAGTGCCTTAGGATAGATGTTCCAGGCGTTTGCCCTGGAGCCCCCACACTGTTGTATTAACTTCTCTCCATTGCTGACAACGGCTTACACCAGAAAGAAGAAAATAAAGCTAAACCCCAGAAGGAGCAGTGATCCTCAGCATTAATAACCCCTCTCCTTGCAAGGGGATTGCTGCTTGAATTCCTCTTGTTGTGGTTTTATCAAATGCTGTGCCTCCTCCACTGAGCCGTGATCAGTTGGGTGACTTCATCAAGTTCAACACTAAGTAGGAGCAGAACCTCCTTCTCAAATTCATTTAATCTTTCTCCCAAAGGAGAAATGCAAATTAATATTAATTTTCTCTTTTTATTTCAATTCACCTACTTTCTCTTCCAGAGACTAAATTATAGAGGTATTTCCAAATCCACTGTTTTTTCTCTGGCTGCAACAGAGAATGAGCAGTTCTGATAAATTTGTTAGAGGGGAAAACAGAATGAAAGTGTCCCTAAGAGAGAGAGAACAACCATTGTTTTCATACACTATTTTGGCTTTCCTTGGTTAAAGAGTCTCAGATGTGTAATTGGGTTTATTCTTAAAAGAAAACCCCCAAAAAACAACCCAATTTGGAAATCTTGTGTATTTTTAAAGAATAGAAAACTCAAATCAGGAATTGCTGTGGAAGTCACTCACACTGTAAATAAGGAAAACATAAATCAGCAGAGAGACAGAGTCTTGCAACTTAATGACTAATTAAAAAATACTAGTATGCAATTAAGGAGTGTCCTTTGATAAACATGCTGTACTACATGAATTAGCTCTATGCAGACACACATATGCATTGCAATAATTTATTATTTTTATATCCTAGGCATAAATGCATGGCATGTGTGTGTGTGTATTATATTGATGCAAGGCAATGCGCAGGGCTCTGTGTGTTGCCATTTGAAATGAAAAATCTACTTACTGTAAATCAGATAACTCCCTTGCATTTAGATTTAAACCTTCTCCTTAGCACACCTACTGCCAAGCTGGGGGGGAAAGGCACGAGGAGCATTTCCAGAGGGAAAAGCAGAAGCTAATGAGAAACAGCCATGTGTCTGAGCCTTTTCATGAGGCTCTGCAGGGCTCTTGGTCCATGGGACAGGAGTCTTTGCAAAGGGCAGTGGCACTGCTTCTGATGGATCAGGGTGTCTTGCCTTTCCAACTTTCTTTTGGTCACCTAAACCACTTTAAAAGTCTTCTAAATGAGATTTATGCCCATCACACACATCCAGCTGCAAACCAAATCCTGCCACTTGCAGCTCCAAAAGCCTTTCCCCACATCCAACTGCTTCTCTCCATGCCTCAGGTGAAGGCAGTGGTTGACAGACACAGCACTACTCACATTTCAGATTCCTGAGACCAGGATACTCAACCCCACGGATGGCATGAACCTTGTTGCTGGAGAAGACCTAGAACAGAGCAGGTGGATGATAATAAGATGGATTGACCAGACAAAAGACGAGCAGCAAAGCAACACAAGCTCAGCACACCATCCCGCAGAGCTTGTCTCATTTCTGCTGCAGCCAGGCTGTTTAGATTGGGAATACATTTTCTAAAATTCTCCTCCTTTCTTGCTTTCTGGAAAATCCTCCCAGAAATTCTTGGCTCCCTGCAAGCCATGGGGGGGTCTCGGGGTGCTGCTCGGGTGGACAAGTGGCTGCGCTCCTGCCTGGAGGCAGAAACCACAGCAGCAAAAAAACAGATTTCACGAGAAGAGCAGGGGAGGGAGGGGATGAACAAAAAAAAAAAAAAAAGGGAATGTGTTAGTTAACTTCGTGTGGTTGTTCGAGCCACTTCCTGACACCCGAGCGAGTCATCTGAATTTAACACATTTCTCTTTTGCATTTTGCAGCTCACCTTTAAGAGAGCACAAGGCGGAGGAGGTGGGAATATATGGACTTCAGCCCTTCCCATCAGTTTCCCCCTGTTACTTTCAAAGATTTTCTATTTAGAAAGGAAGGCTTTTTTTTTTTTCCTGCTGTTCATACATTACACATACTTCCCAGCCAAAATATCTCGCTTGTATATTTTTTTAATTTAACCTACATTACTCAAAATTGCTCTAAGAATAATCAAAGAGAATCAGTTTCCCCATCTCTTTGATTTACCTGAGACTTTATTTCTGAAAAGTGTTTTAAGAAATAACCATTAAAAAAATGGAGAGATTAACAATTACAGAAAAAAAACAATCCCACATCCTCCTTCTTGTCTGAATCTAATGAAAACGTTTAAACTGCATGGATATTTATCCTTATGAAAAACATATGAACAAAACAAAACCCCCAGTATTCTGGTGAGATTCTGTAAACAGGACAAAACGTTAACTGCGGAAATATATCATTTAAGACCTTTATTTCCTTCTAGCTCTTTCCAGGCACCAAACGAGCTTTGCATGCAGATTTCGTTTCAGCTGGGTGGAATCATTCTCATAACTATTCTCTAAAGCCCAAGCTCTGAGGTCAGCCCTGCTCTTTCTGCAATGGGATAAATATTAACAAGTGTGACTAACCCATTCCTTGCGCCCTTCTTAAATTTTCCAGAGTGTGTCAGCAAGCATGAAAGCCAGAGATCAAAAAAGGCAAGGGTTTTATTGTTGGAACCGGATGGGAACTGGGATGCAATATAGGCGAAGTCCCAGCACCTCGGAGAAGTTGGTTTATAACAACACCAATAAAAAATGAGGGAATTACTGGGCTACAAGAAAATGACCTTGTTCTCCTGCTCAAAAATGAGTCAGTTTTCACTTGACCCCTGCAATAACGTTTTACAAGGGCTGGACCAGTGCCCCTGGAGCAAACCTGGCCATTCCCTGTGGGTCCAGGGAGGGGACAGAGGTGGTGGGGAAGGTGTAATATAGCTCAGTGCCTCCTGGGCAGAGGTGACGGGGCTCTGGTGGCCTCAAGGGCTCAGGCTCACTCCTGCTTTTCTCTTCACAGCTTCTGCTTAGAAAGTTTCATGGATAATCTTCCACCCTCCCATGCAATGCATCCTGCTGCAACCCAGCCTGTCCCCTATGATGGAGTTTGTAAGACAAACACATGTCTGGTTATCACCCAGATGTTTCTAGGGGGGAAACTCTTAGTTTAACAGCTCTGGGGTTCAGTAAAGCACCTCGAGATGCTTAGTACAACTGCAGTTTGAGCTGTGCAGCAGCAGCAGTGCAGAGCCCAGTTTGGAGGGGATTTGGGAAACAGGAGCCAAGCAGCTTTGTCCATAATCAGTTAAGTGACCAGAAAGCTGTGGATTGCTCTTCTGGTGAGCAGGGCATTGGGAAGGGAGGGAAAGAAACCAGGGAGGGTTGGGAATTTAAAGGCATCTATCACACAGCTTCTCAAAACTGGACAAATCCTGTAGACATGGGGAGAGCACGGGGCCTCTGTACACACTGCTCATAGCAAAAATTTGTCAAAACCAGATTATAGCCTTGAGAATACCCCTGCTCAAAGCCAGATCTAGTCCTGACAAAGCCAAGGAAAATTAAAAGCCAACTGAAAAAACCCAAACCACCAGAAATGATGAGCAGAGGTATTAAATCCTGAAAGAGGTTTTATTCACGTGATCAACCAAAACCCGGGCCCATATGATTCAGAGCTGTTCCCTCATAATGCACAGGCCTCTCGCTTTCCAGAACGTGTTTAATTCTCCTCTGCATTCCCTCAAACGAAAGGCATGCCCCACATTTCAGCACCTCTGTTGCATCTACTCCGCTGACCCCGCAAGAAATCATCTCGCTCGCTTTGTTTCCACACCTGGCTTTCTTCTCCTCCAGGATGTCAAACTGCAGAGCAGAGCACACTCAAGAACACACACTTTTCTCCCTCCATCCCTTGAAGCACTTTAGCTCGAAAGCCAGCAATTTTTGAGGTTGCTGGGTTGATGGATTATAAGAAGAAAAAGATACCTGAATTGTGGTCCTGACTCACATAGTTCCTGTTCCACGGTCTTGTTCCACCCTGGTGCAGTGATAGCCAGAGCTTCCAGAAGCATGAAGGGAGCTTGGCATGAAAAGAAAGGAGGAAAAAGAAACATTTATTGACCCCTTATCTCATAGCCTGCAATATCTGCCATGGCTTGACAGAATATGTGAAAACGTCCTGCAGACACTGTGCAGGAGAGGTGGACCTGTCCAGAGGTGACACTAATGAAAGCAAGCCTCATACCCAAACCCCAGACCTAAAGCAAGCCCTTATGTTTTTCCAGCATAGGAAATATTTGGATTTTGGGTTTCTTTACTCGGTGGCTCCTGATGTCCTAAAAATTCCTGTGTGTAGATGCCAGGCACCCAGCTGAGTCCAAGGAGAGCCAAGAAGGAGCCACCTGCACACGAGTGCCCAAGGCTCTGCCGAGGTCACCGCCTGCATGGCACGGCAGTGACATTCCCGGCAGCAACGCCAATGGAGCCGTGCGGGAGAGGCCGTGAGGGAAAGTCCCAGGAAACTTTGCAACTTGCATAACTTCTAAACTTTGCCCAATTAAACTGTGGTCCCATTAAACTTTCCTTTGGCTGGCAAAGGACCGGCTGAGTTATTATGGGGAACAGCCCCAGGCAATTAAAAGCAAGAGCAACATTACAAATCTACGGTTTGGTAGACAAAAATCCCTTGCAAAAGACACAGCCCTACGGAGTTATAGCTTACCCAAATGGGGAGAACCAAATTAAATGAAAAAACATATTGTATATTATCTTAATTTATATATGAGATTTTAGACAGTTCCAGATTTCTGGATTAAATACAATACCATGTGGCTCCATTAAGCCTCACTGGCCTTTTAGAATATTATTGAAAGAAATAATATATAACAGTTTGAAAGGTTTTTGGATGCTTGGTGGCATCATTATGCAATTTATTAATATGTGGGCAGAGTGACTAATGCCTCTGAGGATGTATTTTTAGTTTCAAAAATAAAATCTATAAAAAAGAAAAGTGTGCTGGGGGGGCCAAGAAGGAAAAGCAGCTACAACTGGGTTTGTGCTGGAGGCATGTGGTGGCATCCCTCATTCTGTCTGTCCCTCCACACACCCAGTGCCCAGAATAGCCCTTCTCCTTTCACTTACACCATTCCCAAAGGGGCCCAGAGGCTCCAGCTATTGCAATTTGGTAGAATTTGGAGTTTTAGCTCCTTTTCTGGCATCTTTCCTCCATTTTTAAGGCTGAAAGGGACAATTCAGATCATCTAGTTTAACGCTCAATATAAATCCCCAAGAAAATAATTTCACACATTCACTCGTTAATTGAGCCTACTACTATATGTTTCACCAGTCATCTGGGCTGGCCTCCAGTTCTGATTTCAAGATGCAAAAGGATGACAAATCCCCTGCCCCCTTCAACAGTCTGCCCCCTCTCCCTTCCCAATCTCTCAATTTTGCCTGTCTTAAATTTCCAGCCATTGCATCTCGTTATGTTTTTCCCCCGTTAGACTATAAAGACCTTTTGTACGCAGTATTTTTTCCTCCAAAAGCATTTACTGCCCAGAGTCAGGGCACTGCCTGATCTGCTTTTTTTTTAGCTAAGTTCACCAAATGGAGCTCCTTAAGCCTCTCTCCACAAGATTTCCTTTTCCAACCCTCAAATCATCCCTGTAAAACTGAACCATAGGCTGAGAGTTTACAGCCTCCATCATGAATCCGAGTCCCTGAATCTCAGGTTAATAAACTCTCTATTTTTTAATAAGGCTTCTGTGAAATGACCAGAAATAGTCCCGCAGGATGTGTTATTTGGAGGTAACTATTTCCACATGGGCTGGAGGTACAGCCCTGGGAGCAAAGCCTGGGGAGAGCAGTAGGAGAGCTCTTTACCCTTTCCTGCAGCCGTTTTTAGCACTCTCCCAAGTTGCATTTCAAAACCCAGGATTTTTCTTGAAGGGCCCATCCCGGTGGACATTTCCTAGACCACTAGGAAGAAGCTGAATGATTTTACCTCCCCATGCACACACAGAAACCAGCTCCTGAGAAAGCTGCTTCTCCCAGCACAAAACCTTCTCTGTGCTCACCAGCACTGGGAGCCCCATCTCCAGCAGGAGCAGAGGCACTGACAGGTCTTGGCACGTCTCACTCCCCAAACCACTCCTTCCCCAGGCCCAAAGAGACATCTAGAAAATCTCTGAAACATCACCAGAGCCTCTCTTTCCCCCAAAATTAATAGGATTAAGAACAAACCCTGAGGTTTTTCTTCCCCATCTTTTTCCAGTGTTGGTGTCCACACTTTAGAGCTGCTTCTTCCCATTATTCATTGGTTTATTTGCTGCTTGTTAAATGACACTGGAGTTTCACAGGAAGCTTGGCTCTAGATCTTTGGAGAATACTTCCCAATGTTGCCAAAAATGCAGTGAAATGACAAGACAGGGTGAGTTCTAGACAGTCTCCTCAGGCGCCGGAGCTACAGCTCACTGTTCCACAGATTCTGGATGACATAATACTCCACTTTTTCATCCGTCCTGTTTGATTTGGATGTGAGATTACACACCAAATGAGGAGTTTGAAAGAACTGCCAGCTCAATTCCATTTGGCCTGGCCTTTATATACCCCACAGGGACAAACTTGCTGTTCTGAACTGAGACCAAAAATTTCAATCATAAGCGATAAAATATCTGAGCGAGGTCAGTGCCACTTTTAAACTTGTTTTCCTCACTTGATTTGTTTGACTCTCTGTTGCTCAGCTTTACCCCAATGCTAGTGATTAAAATCCTTCAAGACAGGCCGTTCACTTCACTTCAGGCCATTTTCTACTTCCCAAAGTTGCCTACACATGCTGTGAAATCTTCCTGAGACATGAGAGCTCCCCTAACCCACCTTCATTAATGGTTTCAGACAAACCTTCTGTTCCCCTCTCTGACGAAAGGCCACCAATTTAAAAGCAAATGTGAGTAGGTGACACAACTAGAGCAAACCAGCTAATGAAGTGACCCTCCTTTCCAGCTGTGTATTGTCCCCAAAGAACACACAGAACATCTGGATTAGAAGAACATGCCATTGGTTAGTGACTTGGCATCCCAGGACTGGTGTTACACCCAAAAAGTAATGCAGGCTTGTGCAAGCAGCCTGCAAAGTCTATTAGATTTACAGGAAATTTTGAAATCTGGTTTAAAATTTAAATTTTCCACATGGCAAGCACAACTGCTCAAGTATTCTTAAAAATACCAGTGCTAGGCAAAACCTAAAAGCATGGTTTTATGGTGGAAGCAGGCAGGAATGGGTCAAAAATGCAAATAGGCTTGCATGCAAAGCAAATAAAAATAATCTTTGAAGGGAAAGAACATTAGTGGATGTTTCCTAATGGTCACCATTCACCCTGGTCGTTCTTTGCACTCCACTTGCCAAAGGCACAAGGTTTTAATTCGTAGTCAATGTAATGTTTGGAGTTTCATCTACTTGAACGATTCTTTGGGGACTGGTTGCAATAGCTACATTCTGGGTTTAAATTGCATTTATTTTTTTAAAAACTAGAACAGAATCTTACCGAGGAGTGAAACTGGAAAGGATAAAATTAGATTCCTGAACGTTCATTTCTTTTTAGAACTAGACATGAAAAAAACTGCATGCAGTTTTGTTAAATATTTTTTCCACATCTGGTGTTCAGTCAAAACCATAAGAAAAGTGCTGGAAATCTCACAAGAAGGCTCGTACTCTTGTGATTTCCAGTCCAATTTTTGCAGCCACAGGAGATCTGTATAGTTCAGATAAGAATCTGAAGCAGAAGCCAAACCCAAACTGTGAACCTCCTGAGGCTCACCCCACCCACAACAGCTTATGTCTTTACCCATCATTTGCAGCAGATGTTCTCCCAAATTCTCCAGTGAGATAAATTCCATTAAAAGTTTCAGGAGAAAGATTATAAGATACATACAATACCAAATAAAAGTGTCCAGAGGAGCTCATCGTGGCCCATTAAACTATTGTTAAAGACCTTCATCCAGCAACATCTATTGATTAGAGCAGTTTGCTTCTCCTTAGGACTCATTTTTCCATGCTGAGCTTTGGGGGCTTTTTGATCTAAAGGCCACTGACGTCAATGAGAGCATTTCCATTGTCTTCAGCGGGCTCTGGATCAAGCCCTTGACAAGCTGGTTCTCCCATAGGTCAGTCTGGAGAGTGGGTTTCTGCCAGCAGATTGTCCCTAGAACATTTCGCTGTAGATTTACAATCTTTATAAAATTTTGAAATGAAGTTCTATAGTTAGATTCATATGGTAAATCATAAATTACAGCAGACTCCGCAAGCTTGGGTTTGAGGGTTGGGATTTTTTTTTTTTCATTTGGCTCTCGGGAAACATATAGCTTTTTTCCATAGGAACTTTTCTCCAAATGCTAATTTTACCTGTTTTCTGCCTTTTTTCTTTTTTTTTTCTCAACAGAACATGTGCATTTTTCACTGCCAAACTCCTCTGAGGAAGGTTGTGCCTGTGGCAGTGTTGGCGATGTGGGCAGGCAGGGACTCACCATCCTCTGTCTTGATGTTTGTTGGAAGGGCAGGAGGTGTTTTTGGACTCTGCCTGGTACCAGACTAGTGAAAAAGGAAAGCAAGCCAAGAGTTTCAAAGTACTTTTCTCCCTTAAGGTGTATTTAAAGTTGGAGGAACATCTTATGTCCAACTCTTCCGTCAAACCCCTGAGGGATAAATCCCTGGAGCGAGGGATGATCCTGACGCAGAGCCTTGCACACAGGAACAGTGGTGCTAACTGGGACCTCTTGGATCTCAACACTTCCTACAGTGGCCAGGCCACGTGAGAGCAGGACACAAGGGACAGTCCTCAGACACTCGACTCCTAATTCGGATTCCCCCTTGCCAGAGCCTAAATTTAAGAATTCAAGCAGCATTACCAGGCCCATCTGCAAAGTGGGAGCAATAATCCCACAATACCTATTCAGAAACGCTGCGAGGCCACGAACCCTCTCTACACAGAGTAGTACTGTTCAGTAGTAAATGAAATCTGTTTTCACTTCCAAGGCTATGGCATAAATTACTATAGGCAGAAATCCAGCCTAGCAGGCAATGAACTGGATGGGGCCCACTCAGTTCCTTCCATCTTTAGCTTTGATTTTCATTGTTCTGTTTCATTAATAGAATTTCCTTTTTTTTTTTCCTTTTTCCCTCCCCCCTGCTGTAATTTTTCTAAGCTGTTAATTTGCCAGCAGAAAGAACAGCCTCAAAATTGTACACCAGCTCCTCCGAAGCACCCACAAGAATCTGAACAGTTTTTAGCAGACTCAGCATTTTCCTCTTTACTTCACAGCCCTGGTATATATAGAAAAAGAGGCTGAAGAAAGTCTGTTGTTGTGTTTGCACTGGGGGACCGTAATCTGGCCACTTGTTTTCTGCTTAAAATACATTGCATTCTGCAGAGATTGTCCTTAAAATCAGGGTTATCCTCCCAAGTCAGTGGGGCTGTGGCAATTGGCACTACAGGTTTTGAAGGACATAAATATCACCCCAAACCAGGTGTTAGCTGAGACTGTCTTAATTCATCCTATTCTCTCGTTTATTCCTTTTATTTTTAAGGAGGGTTATTCTGCTCAGATCACCTCTGCAGGAAGGAGAATGGGGGACATGTTCAGGAAAACTGTAAGGAGCAACAAAATCATCCAGAGATTTTTCCAACTCTCCCCTTTGCTTTCCCATGTTCCCAGTCCCTAAATTTGCCAGGGAGCAGCTCCACTGCTGGGCCCTTCTCTGATCAGCAGTGTCAAAGGCTGTGGATGAACAGACATTTCACCACCTCTAGCTGCCTCTTCTGATTCATGATGCCTATGAAAGGAATTAACAGCAATAAATTTGATTCAAATCCTGTTTTTTCCCCCAACAGCAGAGTTTGTGACTGCATACAAGTGCTCCCGCTGGAAAGAGAACTGGAAAGCTAAAAATAAATAAGATGAATGAGGGATTACAGGATAAAGTGATGGCCACTTACAGCCAAACAGGATTCGCTGCTGGAGGCTGATAAGTCTCTTCTGATGTTGAGAGCAGTGGAGAATCTGCTCCAACATTTTTGTTCAACCAAGCTCTCTTGGAAGTACCACCTGACCATCTACTACTTCCCTGGGGCCCTGGCAGGGAGGATTTTTTATTTCAACCTCTGCAGGAGGGGTGTGTCCTGATTGACGAGCTCAATCAGGGTGCCGGGGTCTGTGGGGTTGGATGACCCAGGTTTTAGGGACTGAGGTGAGGAAGATGGTGTGGAAACTATCACCTAATGCATCCCTTGCTGAACTTACCTCCTCCCAAACATGATTAAATCCTCACCAAGGAGGTTTCTGCAGGCAATTAGGAAAGGCCACAGAGCAGGACATTATCTGCCCATATCTGAACTCGGATTTCCATTGTAGTTTGGCTTTGCCTATCCAAAAGACCTTGCTTTATCCCCACTTTTGACATACAAACTCTCAGGCACAGAAAGGTTAAGAAATGAGCCCAAGTCTCAGAGCCAGAAATAAAACTCATTAGTTCTTCATCCACAGGGAGCCCTTTGCTTCCGTCTCGTCCGAACTGCCATACAAGCACCACTGTCAAAGGCATCTCAGAAGAGGAGATCAATTTTATAGTGGTTTTACTCTTTGAAAGCATGAACAGGCTCCCCATTAGGAGCTATAATTTATCTGTCTGTGACCACTGACTGCAGGTCTATGAAATGCATCGAAATGGATTGCACGGAGCCAGAAAACTCAACCCAAGTATGCATGGCACACATATAACAAAGCTCTGCAAGGCTGAAAGTGCAGAATATCAGCAAGTGCTCTGGTTTTCCAGATTGATTTGGGAGGTAGGTAGGCTTAGCTGAGGGCTGTGGTTTCTAAATTGGACATGGTTACCTAAAACTATTGGAAATTTGAATTGCATGTCAGATGTCTGGAATAAATGGACTCAAGAGACATAAGAAAAAACATGTGGCCCAGTATTTTGCTCTTTTTTAAATGTCTTTTGGAAACTGTTTAAATCTCATCTGGGGCTTGTATAGTTTCTTTGTTTAGTAATTCAGAATTGAAATTCTTTATAAAGCTTTGCTAATCAAAAGGTAAAAACTTGATTGTTGCACACAGAGCCCTTCATCCTGAAAGATGCCTGTACAGTTTCCAAAAACATACTCTCCTTTCCAGAAAAGTAAATGATCCTTTGCAAACTAGGCAGCGCAGTTATTTTATTTACCTCAAGTAGACCGAATTTAAATTCCAAGCTGGGCCCTCATGGCCTGACCCTGTTTCTAATTCTGCCAAGAGCTGTTGCAGCTGGGCTGTTCTCCCCAGTTTCCTGGTGAAAGGCAGGCTTGGGGCTGCACATCTTTAGCAAGACCATCCAATACAGTGATGGAGATTTCAAGCCATAAATTTCCTGTGAACTGCAGTCACCTCTGGGGTGAACTGTATCACCTCCTCCATATCAATGGCTGTACTGTCCCCCCATGACACTGAAAGGGACACAAGAAGACATCTTTCTGCAGGCAGAGTGGCCTAACCTGAACCAAGGAGGCAGAACTTGGGATGAAATGTTTCCCATCAAGATGTGGCCTTGGTTCCTACAGAAGAAAAGGGAATTTTTCAGCTTTACCACATCTTGGAGATGGCACACGGCTTCCTGTGCTCACTCTGGGGTCTCTAATCCCTGTTTTTCCCAACCTTCGTTGTTTGCTTGGTGAAGTCAACCCAACCAACTAACCAACCAACAACCTACTCTTCAGCTTCCTGCCCCACATTCTTTACCTGGTGGATCTTCCCACTTCTGATGTTCTCCAGGAAGTTCTCAGAAAAACGCAGATTTTTTCAAAGTTTTTCTACTTTTTGTTTTTATGGCATCCCTGAGCTAGACTAGAGAGCTGATCTCTCTCTTTTCACCTGCCTAGAAAATGCTAGGAATGGCATGAGGGCATAAAAATACCACTTTTTGTTCTAGGACACCACTTCCTCTCCAGGATTTTCAATACAAGGGAAGAGGCAGTGAATCTATGTAGGAGCTCAGGCAAAACTTGCAGCTCCTCTCAGCAAAAACCTACAATAGTTGTTTCAGCAGAAGTCATGATTCCTAAAACCCTTAAACTACACCAGCTAAAGCAGAGTTAATGGCAGCATATAAATGTCACTGGAAAGAATTACTACTGTTTTATTTGCTGCTTTTGCGGACACTCAGGAATCTCCATCCAGGCTCTGTTTTGGATATATGGATATTCTGGTCTGTGCAAACTTGGCAGGGTTAAACTGCTGGGGGTAAAAAAGGACACAAGCTCCTGGAAGGATCTGACACCCCTCTTTCTCCCACTCCCAGCATCCAGGTGTGCCAAGACATTATGGTTTCTTTTAGAGCCGCATAATTAAATGAGTGATGAGGATATTTCTCCCCGATATAAAACTAAATTATTTGTCGCTTAAAATAGAGCTGCACCCTCTCCAGGTTGTCAGCTGGTGTCAATCAGCCTGTTCTGGGACACTTCTTGGGGACAACACCACGAACATCAGGACAGCCCGGTGCAACCCCAGCGGGGCCAGGATTGGGAAGGGATCGTTAGAGTGACCAGAAGAGAAGCAGTTCTTGACATTTTTTGGAGGTGTTTTGGTGTTCGGACAGGAATCCTCACTCGGGGGGGCGGCTTGTGGAGCTGTGGAGGACACGGAGGGTTGCCAAGGGGAAGCCCACGCAGTTTTCCTCCCGGTTTAACAGACAAGCCGGGTTCATAGTTGCCAAATTTTGCGAGCAGCCGGTAGATTTATAAGCCCCGGGAGCTGCGCGGCCGCGGAGCCGGGGGATCGCGGCGGGGCAGGAGCTGCAGCTCCTCGCTGAGCTGCAGGGCCGAAACCCAGTGTAAACAGGGGAAAACCGACTATAAAAAGGGGGGGAAAGCAAAGAGGAACAAAAGGGAAGGGGGGATTTCGGTCTCCTCTCCTTAGCCCGCACTTTGAAGGGGATGAGATGCGCCGGTCCCTGCGCATCGCGGGGCTCGCAGCGGCAACACCTGGGCTGGGAAAGGAGGAGGGTTGGGAAAGGAAAACTCTGGGGAGGGGGAATAAAGAGGCGGACGAAAAGCATCAGGAGAGGAATCCTGCAGGGTTACGAAAAAGAGTAACTTGTCCACAGGGTGTCACTCTTGACCCACATTTGGGCCAGCACCCGGCCTGGTCCGTGGCCCCGGGAAACTGGGGATTTTTAGCTCCCTAACAAGTCTCCGAAAAGGCAATAGTCTCCAAAAAGGGCAGGCTGACACCTCTGGGTGTGCTGGCCTGGGCAGTCACCTGCCCGGCTGCTTCTGACCCTGCTTGCCCACCTGGTTGCCCCCCTTGCCCGTGTTGCACCTTGCTTTGCCCTGTCCCCAGAACAGAGTTTGAACTGCGTCTTCCTTGGGCCAGGCTCACAGCAGAGTGGAAGAAACCACTCTCACCCCACAGCCAAACTCTCTCTCACCATTCTTCCCCAAACTCCTGCCATTCCCCTTCAATGCTTGAGGAATGTTTTAGCTTCCTATGAAATTCCCCTATCATCCCATAATGTTAGTCTGCTCCTTCCCTGCTGGAAACCTCCTGTTTCTCAGGCACTTCCTCACGGAAGATGCTGCATTACAGCTTTATGGCGAGCCCCAAACCAGGATAAATCGACTGCTGATAATCCTTTGCTTTTGGTAGCTGTAACTCAGCAGAGATTGAAGGGGTTCTTAGGCTAAGGAGAAGCCCTATGAGTTCCCACCCTGTTTTCTGTGTTGAGCTCTAGGCTTCTGCAGCCACGAGGGCAAAGCTGGGGCTTGCCTGAAAGCAGGGAGAGCCCTGACCTTTGGTGGGATGTGGTGCTGAGGCCAGGCAAGGCAGGACTGCCTGCCTGCACTGCCTGTGCCAGCTGAAGGGCCAGGTGATGTGTTTTCCTTCCCAGGACAGGCACAGGGAACTGCAGTCATCCACCAGGCGTGGAGGGGCTGGAGGCCTACATGGATGCTGGGGTCAGCAGCACAGCAGCCAAAGTACAGGCTGCAACTTTTATAAAGCATCAGCAGAGCATGAATTATGGTGTGTCCTCCTGGCAAGGTTCCTGGAGCAGAGGACACACCAGCAAGAGTGCTATCTCCTCTTCCAGGGCTGGTTGGGACAGGATTTGTGTGTAGTGTGTACAGCACATAATTCATCAGGCTATCACTTACATAGCATGAGCTCAGCACTGCAGCACTCTCTGACATTTTGAAATATTCTGCTGGGGGCCCAGCAGTTTACTGGGAGCATTGCACAAGATACATCCCAAAAAGGATGCTGTCCTCTCGCACAACTCGACCCTCTGCAGGGAGGTGTGCTCCTGAAAAGCCCACATCCATTAATCCTACCTGTCTGTGACTCCCTCGTTTGTGCAGTGACTTCACTCTTCTGCCCCAGGACAGTATTTTAAAGTATGATCAGTAACATTTTAAGCACTTCTTCATTTTCTTTCAGGCCATCCTGAATGTGGCTACCCCGAGCTTTTATGGGAACACCTGCAATATGTAAACGCAAACGTATAAATCTCTGTAATGCAAAAAAACAGCTTCATGAAGCCGTACAAGAATGCAGCCATGTGACTGCAAAACTTCATTTATAAGTATCTAAATATAGATCATAGCAAGCAGCAAACCCAGGCTTCAATTTTAAAAGCGAGGGCATAGGGGAGAGCGCAGAGTCAGCACTTCTTAAATAAGAAGTTCTTCTTGTACTAATTCATTTACAGCAGCATCTTCCTTTGACACAGCAAATTTGCATCACCGAATCCTGATCACAGAGACATAAAGATTTTTATGGGAGTTGGAAATAGCCTCCATGCAGGCACTGCTGTGGAAGCACTGCACCACTGCCGACCTCTGCGCCCAGACAAGGGCACGCTGCAGTTTTTGCACCAAGTGCTGCGCAGGCTTTGCTCCTCTGGGTGCTTTGATCACATCCCGTTTCTCTTCTCTGATTCCAGTTTGCTTAAGTTGTTTCCCAGCACCAGGAGCTGTGACTGCCCACAATCCCATGCATGGGATGTGCAGCTGAGCAGGGAATGCTGGACACATCTTCTGTTCGTCCCACCCACACCTGCAGCTCAACTGTTTAGGATGATGGGGATATCAAAGTCTGGATGATATTCCCTCATCAGGAACTATAGCGACAGGACAAGGGGCTTCCATATGAAAGAGGGAAGGTTTAGGTGAGATGTTAGGAAGAAATTCTTCCCTGTGAGGATGGCGAGGCCCTGGCACAGGTTGCCCAGAGAAGCTGTGGCTGTCCCTGGATCCCTGGAAGTGTTCAAGGCCAGGTTGGATAGGGCTTAGAGCAACCTGGTCTCATGGAAGATTTCCACTCTAGAAGATCTTTAAGGTTCCCTTCCAACCTCAACCATATGAGGATTCTGTGATTCTATGTCCCACACACCATTGTGTGGCTGTCTATTGCCATTATCTGGGCTGCCATTAGGCATAAAACTTTCTCAAATCGTTCTTCTAGCCCTGCAGTTTCCATAGAAATACATTTTAAATTTAGAAAAAGTCAACTGTCCTTTGAAAATCACTGAAAACTCTGCAGAGAGACAGTGGTGAATGTCCTACCCAACTTCCCCTGGTCAAATATTGGGGCAGTTTTACAGGATTCAATGATTCTCCATGTTTGCACAAGGAATAACCTCACAAACCCACCTGCCAGGGTTCGAGCAGAGAGCAGAGGCAGGAACTAAGGCTTTGAGAGCCAAAACTCTAATAACCTGAAATTAGCCTTGTTCTGGGTTTACAGGAACCACTTCCTTAACCGTGAGGACTGTGTCCAACTCACAGCCAAGACTGGATCCAGCTGCAGGGAACAGGAGATGTTTGGGGAAATTACTCCCTCCCCCTGGACATCCACCCCAGTGCAGGAGCAGTGGTGAGAAAAGTTTGAAACAGACCCAACAGGGAAGCACTTTTCCAACCTGAATCCTCACCTGGGAAAGCACTGCAGTTTAGGAATGGGATTTAGGTCCTACAGCATCAACAGGACCCGAGCAGATGCTTGAATGAATCCCTACATCTAAATCACCACAGAGACTGCTCTGCAAATTCCTAAACATTTTCCACTGGAATAATCAGAAGATCACACATTTTCTAAATATTGCATAAGTTGGCTAGTTGCTTGAATTTCAAATTTTGGGGCAAGGATCTATGTCATTATCAACAAAATCTGAAATTATTATAGAACATTTTTCACACTCTCTTTCTTATTCACTGATTTCCTATTTAATAAACATAAAGAACATTAACTGGTGTTTGTTTTCAGCCAAATGTTGAAGCACTGAGGCTTTCTTACAGAAGAAAAATCAAGTCACAACTGTTTATGTTGGATGGGACATACACTGGGACACCGTAATGCTCTCAGATCAGGACACCCAGCTGAAGCTGCTGGACTTTGGCACATTGGTGTGATCCCAGAACAGTGCTGCATTTTGATTACCCCCATCAGATTTTTCCATAGTAAACTTGAGATTTTCATGTGGAAACTTCCTTTTCCTTCAATCAAAAAGCCCCAAACACCCAGAAATCTGCTCTACACCTCATGCACTAGGCAGAAGAGTCAGTACCTGACCAAAGAACACCCACCACAACCATTCTGCATTTTGTCTATAAAAATACATCTGTATTAGCAGCAGTTGTCTGTGCTCCTACCTGTTTTCCCTGGTGCTACCTAATGTGTTTAAGAGCACTTTCTGCCATGATGTTTGGCCAAAATCCCAGCAGGACAACCACAACTCCACTCACACAGTCATGGGGCAGGCAAGAAGCAAAGGTGCCATCAGGTGGGAGGAGGTGACAGAACTCTGCCAAGAGCTGGCCAGGCAGCATGACCAAAAGTCAGGGGGCAAAGCAGTTCTTCCTCCCAAAAAAAAAGTGTGAGCAGAGGCTGTTACACCCCCTGAACTCCTGCTATGGAAGAGGCTGCAGCTACTTCATGCTCCAGAGTTCAGCTTCTCGCAGCCACCCAGCACACAGAGGCAACACATTAGTTATATATATATATATCTCTCCAAAAATGACCTGGTAACTGTAAAAAATACCTAAATAATGATACTTTACTACTGCTTTTGTTGGACTCACTCTGCAGTCACAAAGTGGTTGCTAAGGAAAACCAATCTCTTGGTTTTGCCACGAGCAATTTAACTCAGGTTACCAACACGATGGTTACTCGGGGCCAAGGCAAACACTGGCACCCAACCATATTATTCATCCCTCAGTTGTGGCTCCCCAATAATGAATGCTCTGCCTCATATTACATATCCACAAGGATGGGGAACAAATGGCACCAGAAACCCAACTGTGCTACAGGAAGGAAAACCCCAGGAGCAGATACCCAGCGTGGGCTGGGGTTCCTTTCATCTGATTTCTGGTTTTGATAAAAAGGCAGAGCTGGCTCTCCTCTTGCTCCGTGGGGAAGGTTTGTGGATGAGCACCTTTGCCCCCCGTAGATTTTGTGTACACCTTGCTTTTCTCACCCCTCAGATTTGGTTTTCTTATGGCTGCTCAAGGCCTGGCTGCAGCACTGCAACAGTCCTGGGTACCACAAAATCTGGAGCCAGAGTCCTCTGACAACTTTGGAATCACTTTTTAGGCAGCAGGATTTAATCCGTGGTACATGAGGGGATCTCTTTGCCATGGGACTGTGTGCCTCAGTGCCCTCTGCCACTTGACCCACCCATCTCTAATACACAGAAAACACAAACTGTGGTTATTTACAGCACTAGAAATGATGGGGCAAATCATGGGCCACTTGCTTCTCATCTGAGGCACAGAAAACACATGCAAAATCTCCTTAGTGTTCAATCTGCCCCACTACTGCATGTTAAAAACACTGTCAGGAAACCGTATTTAACACTGTGATGTTTTCTCAGAGTAGGAGAAACAGAAAAATAACTACAAGGAATCTGCAACATTTAAACCACATCTAAAACAAGGTAAGAAATTACAGCAGGAGAATCTGCCATTTCCATTCTTTCCCAGCATGTTTGGCCCAGGGATTCCCACCTCCTCCCACTGGGGAAATCACCATGACTTTCCAGTCATGAGGCCAGCACAAAGAGGCAGGTGAGTATAGGAGTTCCAGTGCCAGTGGTGATCACCAGGGAACTGGTTTAGACTGGTGAGAAACAGAAATAAATCTGTGGTCCCTGTCAGCCCAGAACATAAGGAAATGGTTTTTTTCAGGTTTTTTCTTCCATCCTGCTCAGGGACATAGGAATAGGAGAATATTTGCATTTTACTGCCTGTTCTGGGTTACCAAAGCACAACTAAGGACTTCAAAGTTGCAGGCTGCTTCTTGAAATTGCAACCTGCGTGGTGTCAAGTGTTAGGAATGGTTGTCCTTTGTCCTTGCCTGGAAAAGTGGCCTTGCTCCCCTGCCTCTTCCTGCTTTCCTCATGCTGGGAGGTGCTAACACTTGTCGGGATAGGGATACTCACCCAAAAACCTCGGCAAGGCTGGATCCTAGTGGGAAACAACGGGTAAATGCTGGTGCTGGGTCATCTGCACGCTGGAAGGAGCAACAGCCACCTCTAGCCCCGCAGGTGAACCTTAGCCAGCTCCACCTAAATCTTCTTGGCCCTTAAACACAAAGCAAGGCTCATTAGTCTAAATTAGAGCCATCGACCAGACATTTAGGCTTCAGATCATTAAGGGGTGCTAATGGCAGCCTGCAGGCATCCTCCACCCACCCAAACCTCTTTCGTAGCCTGCCTTGATGCTGGTGAGAATGATGGCTCCTCACTCTCACCTGTCTCTGCCACCTGTGACAACACTTTCATAAGCACGATCAAAAGTTCTGTGCAAATCAGTTCTGGAGTGTTTTGTTTCAAGCCTGAAAAAAAAAATCAAAACAAAAGGGATCTTCAATATTGAAATAACGGGGTTTTTTTTTTGCTGCAGCTGAGGCAGCCCCTGGCCATTGCTGTCTCCTGCGATGTCACAGAGATGTCCCAACCTCTGAGCAAGCAGAGAGCACCTACCCCAAAGCCACCCCACAACCATGAGAATGCACCAAAGCCCTGCTCCTCCACTGCAGGTTAAAATTACAGATTTAACTGTATTTCATAATTTACCACACTTGATTCTTCAGCATCCAATCTTTTCCTTATTTTCAACATCCCCACATTTTTCATTTTCTTTCCCCATCACATATTCATTGGATGCTGTACAAACAAGTGTAGATTTAAAGTGTCCCCGTAACATTTTACTTATTCCGTGACTTAATAATAAAAAGAGCACTGAATAGAAAGGCTAGAGTTCAATTTCTGGGCTCTATTGCCACTTGCAAGCTGCACTCTCCCACAGCTCCTCGCTTGAAATACAGCCACCCATTCAGCTTTATGCTGCCTCTGGAGCAATAAAACTGCACTTTGCTGGAGGAATTTTAAATCGTTCCACACCAATGCAGAGATCTTTAAAAATGAAATCTAAAAATGTAAGATAGTGAGGGTCGAAGCAAAACTTCTGGATTTTACCTAGTGGGTAAATTTTCCAAGAAGATTTTCCTTTGCTCTCAGAAGTGAAAAGGGACTTTTTTTAAATGAGGATTTTTATTTTAAAAGGCCGCAGAAATATAAAACCTGTAGAATGAGAATTCAAAAAAAAAAAAAAATCTACCTTATGTGAAAATCTCCATCGTATCGATGCATTTAGCAATTTAGACTGCAGGAGCCTATAACTCAGCCTCTGCTCCTGGGGCTGGGTCCATGTGGGATGTGTGGGCAGTTCTTGAGAGCATCAATGTGCAGCAGGATGTGACCCCCTGCTCCAAACTGAGGGGAACAACGTCAGGTCCGTGCCTCTCACCAGGTGCAGGAGGTTCATTATTTGAAAGTGTCACAGTGCAATGAGCAGGGCAGGGAGGGGACATCCCTGTGTCCCGTTTCCTGTGGGTTGGCACTTCTCTGCCAGGTGCTTGTTTTTCTCCAGGTTTTCTTTGTCTGCCTTGGATGGAGTGTCCCTGGAGGAGAGCTCGCTCCCGCGCAGCGCAAAGCGCCGCAGAGGCCCGGCTGCACCTGGCTTTCGAGGAGGGAAATTAGGCAATTGCGAATTGTTACTCTCATTTTTTGGCAATTTCAACGCCAAAGTTCTGTTTTTCTTCAAAGCTAAAGGTCAATGATTAATTCAAAACCTGTATTTTCCCCAAAATTATGGACTAGGGCAATAATAGAGGCAGTGAGCCCAATTCCACTCTCCTTTATACCTTTGTAAAGCTGAAATAGCTCACTCTGTTTGCACCAAGTCTCTGCCTTCTGATTTCTTCTGGCTGTTCCGGAGGCTGCAAATGCAGATTTTTACAGATCCAGGTCCTCCCGAGGACCCATGCATGCACTGCCCTCCCACTTGGACCAGCTGAACTGGACACCAGCACTCACAGCCCTGGAAACATTTTATCTGGGATTCAAAAGTCCTTTTAATGCAGGGATTGATGATGTACATGGTGACAGATGGTGTGATTCTTGGGGATGTCCTGTGTAGGGCCAGGACTGGGACTTAATGATCCTTGGGTGTCCCTTCCAACTCAGGATATTCTGTGATTCCATGTATGAAATGATGTGCTGATTTAAACCTTCTTGGATAAGGATGTTTAACCTGTGAGAGATCAAAAAAATTTTAGCAGAGTACAGATTTTACAATCCATTATGGACATCGCTGTGTTTTTATTATCAATGTGTCTTGAAAAATAAGATGTTTAGCTAAGCTTACTAATTCCTTGAAACTCAAATCATTTAAGCTGTCTAACCTTGTTCAGGATAATTATTTCTATCCATTATCCATCATGTTAAAAATGACAGCTCTGGGACAAGGAAGCTTTTCAAGCAAATGTTTTAAGACAGTGTTTTAGGTTGCAGGCACTAGCAAATGTTAATTAAATTAGATAAACAATGACTCAGAGTAGCTGTGCAACACTAGAAAGAAAGACGGGAGGTAATGGGGGAAGGAATTTGGCAGCTCAAAGGTCAAAGCAGCTTTTTTGGAACCAAGAATCTGTCCCTCAAGTAAGTACCTTGCCTGAATTCAACAGGATGGAAGGAACTGGTGTCTTTTTACTTTTACAGCTCCAGACAGCATTTGTGTGGGCTTGCTGAGTGGGGTTCTGCCAGGGCATGTGGTCCACGCTACCTGTGCAAGGCATCCTGCAGGCCTGTCTGCCAACCTTGGTGACATGATCCTATTGTCCTCCAACAGCATCTTTTCCCCTGGGTTTGGTCAGTCCTGGAACTGTGGGTCCAGGCTGAGCATTGGATTGTCACATTTGGTAGTACTCTACTGCACTGAATCAAGCCCTTGCAAGAGTAAAGCTCAAAAGTGACCTCCAGGTCTGGGAATCTCCTGATAATTCCTGTGACGTGGCCATCTTTAATCTGTACAGCAAAATATTACTAATACCTAAATACATCAATCATGTGTGACTCTTCTTGCAGTGTGCAATAACATTTTGAAAATCAAAGCACCAAAAAGAAGATTTTCTCCTGAGGACTTGCACTAAAGATCCCAAGGCAAATACCTGGGTTTGAGCTCACCCTAAGAGAAGAGGCTGGAACTGAGATCCTCATTTTTGCTGAGAAAGCAAGTGACTTGCTGATGTGAGAGGTTCCTGGTGTCCCACACTGACCCACACTCAGGTCCTGCAGGGCGGTGGGGCTCATCCTTTGGAGGAGTTTTGGAGAGGATTTGTTCCACTGCTGCACCTGTGGAGTTTGAATAGGGAGACAGAATTCCATGAGTGCAGCAGGGGTGCACCTGTACTGGGGTGGAGTGAAGAGAAAAGGGAAGAAAGTCCCACAGCACTTTTAAAACAATTAGTGTTAAAGGAGTATACGGGACACTTATAAATGTTGTCTTCTACATCTTTTAGTTCACAAGAGAGGTTCTTGTTTGTTCCTGAGGCCTTTTGGCCCCAGCTGCAGCAGGAGGCAATGGTTCCTCTGCTCTGCTGGCTCAGCCACCATCACCTGCCTGAAGGGAGGCCTGTCTGGTGCCCACAGGGAATGACCAACGCTGACTCCTGCAGTGACTGGGAAGCAAAGGCTTCGGGAATGAGTCACAAACCATTGGTGAGTAAGCCAGAGAGCTCCAGCTCTCCCGAATGAAACCAGAAACTGCTCAACTCTTCTCATCCCTGCACATCTCGGGTCATGCTCCTCCAAGCGTTCAGCTGACTCGCCTTTCTTTCTGGGAGCTGCAGTCCCCCACCCTGCACATCCCTGAGGAAGACCCGTGGTGCCCTCACCTCAGCATCCCTGTGAATGCAACCAAGTGTTGGGTTTTATACCACAGAGATACCGATCTGTCCAAACTTTCTTCACCTGCTCTGATCATTTCAGCTCCTTGGGGACACACACCTCCATGCCACTGCCCAACTAATTAGTTGCTTCACTGGCTGCATTCTACAATTCTTCAGTGATGGGTCCCCATCTGACATCTTATGACAACTGATTAGTAAAGTAGGCCACGAGTTTAAGAAATATGTAATTTGGGCACCACTTGCTATTAACTGTTTGCATGCTCTTGATTGTTTGCTTGTTTTTAAGAAATTGTTACCCTTCAATGTAAATAGCAAGGGAGGAGAAGAAGTTTGTGACCTGGCAATTTTACAAAACAAGATGCAGGGAATCTTAAGATCATTTCAATAACAAGCCCTGCAGAGGCAATAAGGGAATATATATCCTTACTGCAATACTATATATTATAGAAGTCTAGATGCCAGGGCAAGATCAAAAATCACTGTCCTGTAATCTTGGGCCACAACAAGATGCAAGCTAATTAATTAACTAGAATTAAGTCAAAACATCCTGTCTTCACCCCAAGATCCCCCTGCCAACAAAGCAGAGAAGAAACAATAAATAAAATTGAAGGTTTAAGTGCACTGAACACTCCTCTCCAGGTTAAAAGGATGTCAGCAAGCTACAGCAGCACAGCAGTTAAATGTCGTTGAAGATTTGACTGCCTTTGGTCTGGGATTTGCTCTCGCTTGAGAGCTGGTCAAACCAATCTTTCCAAAACACTGACTTCTGAACTTTTGCCAGAGGTGCCTCTCTCCGGTGACCAGGCAGACGACATGTTAAACCTGTCAGTTCAGAATAAGCAGAAAAGTGTGCACCCGCCATGGGGAGGGCATTTAAAGGCACAGGGCTTCCTTTGCTGGGTGAGGTGGAGGCCTTGCTTATGTACCTGGAGGCTGATGAACATTTGGGGAGAGCAGTGGGACCCCATTACCACTAGGTTTTCTCCATCCCAGTGGGGTGGAGAGAGCTACCCCAGTTTTAAAATCCGTCTTTTCTAAAAGACAGAGCCCTGGTCTTGTAGGATGATGCACAATCTGATTTCAGGGAAGTCCAAAAGATAAAGGGTGGGAAAGAATAAAAAACAAGTTGCTACCAAAAAGAATTGAGAGGCAAAACCTTACTGATTTTTTGCTCACACACAGGCCACTCCTAGCTAAGGATCGCAAATAATTTCTGGTCTATGCCACTCTTGACAACATGTTCAGCCTTCCTGATAATTTTGAGGGCACTGCAACCACTGGTAACACAGGCTGTGATCACATTACTGCAGTGGTTAGCCCAGAATTTATAAGGCACAAGCAGTCAACAGAAACCACCAATGATCCTGAATTTAGCACCATGGTTTGGAAGAAGAATCACAGACAACTTGTGCTCCTCTTGAACCAAACAGTGCCAGTGGAATACAGCAAAGGAGCCTTCCTTCGCTCCTTCGAACAACCATGTCTGAAGAAGTTACCCCTATTACACATTAGTAAACAAATGTCTACATAAACCTCCGAGGCCAGATCAGGACAGTTGGACTGCTCTAGCTGGGAAGCTGAACGTTTGTTTTGCTGTGACCTGTGGTCCAGCCTAGCACAAACTGGACCCACAGCAGACCCACAGCTGAAATGGTTCTGCTGCCAGCAACCTGAGGTCTCATCCCATCCATGGAGAAGATGATCCATTCTCATCCATCCATCCATCCATCCATCCATCCATCCTCTCTGAATTGATACAAAGTCACTTAGATTGGCGTTGCCATCTCACCTCCAAGAAGCAACATGGGCCCAGAGCAGTCTGAGCCTGTGTTTTACCCTGGAGCACAAAATCGGCCAAGATACATCTCCAGCTCTTTCAATATTTATATACAGCTGGGGGTAAGTGGTCTCAGTGCTGGCAAGGCACAGAAAACAAACATCTCTCTTTTTCACCATACACAATCATGCCAGTACCAGGATGAGATTCCAACGCTGAGTCAAGACATCCTGAGAGTTCACCACAGGTGGGAGAAGTTGAACTCATGTAGACAGGAGATGTCAGTATGCAGAGGAGAGAATTTGGAGTAGGTGGCCAAAGCACGCATTCACGTTTGAGCTCCTACCAAAGCACGCATTCACGTTTGAGCTCCTATACAGAAAAAAAAAAAAAGAGAGAGAGAGAGAGAAGAATCCACAAGTACATTCAGCTCTCTCAGAGCAGCAATTATCACTTCCAACCATCCCCAGTTGGCTGGGAGACTGCATCCCATCCTGGCAGATACTGACCTGGCCTTAGTTTTTCACACCTTGGTCACTTGGCTGTATTACAGCAAACCGATATACCTGGGCATGAAGCCTGCAACACTTAGGAAACTCCAAACAGTGCAAAATGTTACAGAAAACCTCTTCAGTGACACTCTCTGCCACGAATACATCACAGCTATCCTCAACTGTCTACAATAGCTTCACAATTTTTAATTTGGAGACATGTTCAAGTTTTTAAACCTTTTCTTTCTGATGCTCCTTGGCCTGAAGTTAGGATATATGAAAAACGATGTGAAACTATTGGATAAAAACCATGGACAAGAAACAGGCTTCTTTGTTGCAGTGGAAACCTTTACAGCAGGTGGAAAGCTTGTCTAAGTGGGAGACTGAACTTCTGCATGAGCATGGTATGAACTTGCTTAATCATAGATGATTGTGTGTGCTGTAAACAGGAGTCATCCCCCTCTCTCAGCCAAGAACACTTGCAATTGCTTGGTGAATATGTAGTATAAAAATAAATAAATCAGAAAAGCTCTGGAGGAAGGCACCAAGCTCTCCTCCAGCACGGATTCAGTTGCAGGTATTCCTCTTCTTGGTGTTCCTGGCTCATGCAGACCCTCCCCTCACTCAAAACAGATACAAGTAAGCAAATAAATGAGTTGCAGGCTCCAGAGACAGTCAGCAAGATGCCTTCAAAGGGAGCTCCCAAATGATCTGTTTTCTGCATCTCTCATTTGTAACCAGAATCTACAGTAAGTCAATTTTTAGTTATTTGAGATGAATAACAGCTAGACTGCTACAGTTGTTTAAACCCATTAGGGGTGGTTACATCTCATCACGTTCAGATCTCTCTCCTCCCAGATCTAAAGAGTTTGAGCAAAGATCAAACAATCTTGTGTGTAATGTCAGGAAAACGATGGATATTAGCAAGATGTAGGTGACTCATAAAAAACACCCTTGTGTTTATATTTGAGTTCTTGATTTGCCTGAATAATGCCAGTAAAAAAGAGAAGCCTTCACCTTAGATTTCCAAGACCTGGCTGACACAAAGAGGAGGTGAATACTTTTTTCCTATTAAGTTTTGTAGACTCTTAAAGAGGAAGTGCCATTTTTCAGAGAAAGTTGCTTTTGTTCAGTGGTAAATGTATGTTTGGTCAGAGCTTTGGCAAACAACTCCAGCTACTTTTTGTCCTATGTAAGCCTTTTACGTCATGCCCTAGAAGAAACAACAGCTGTTAATTATTTATCAGCTGATGAGCACTGGCCTGTTAATTGCAAAACATTATAAAATAGATTAGGCAGAAAAGCTTGATATGTATGCAAGCAGGGGATTTTGTTCTGCTTTGTATGTGACTTGATTAAATAAGCAATTTTATGACTCTGCTTAGTTTACAGGAAACACCTTCACCAGTGACTCAATCTCAGAAACTCTAACTGGCCCACAATCTTCAGGTAAGTTTACTAAAAATTAGAAGATTTTTCAGACTTCTAGCTCTTTGTGCCCCTATCACAACTCTAATCCTTATGGAAGATGAGATCTCTTCGATCTCTAGCATATGTTGCTTTGAACCAAAATGAGTAGAGCTCCTTCAGAAGGGGAAGTGCTAATGAGCAAGGAGAAGACCACAGGATCCAATCTTCTGCACGCTGAAGTTTTAGTCTCAGCATCACATTCTTGTCATTCAATACTGTTTAGTGTTACATCAGAAGACTACTGTACACAGCTCTCACTGCATTACAGGTCCTACTGGCTCCTTTTTTGGTCTGCTGAAAAGAAAACCTCAATTGACTTTGTACCAATGGAATAAAAGTTTCCAATTTTCCTACGCGTCCCTCGTGCCAGTGAAGTGTTTCATCCTATTAAATCAGCCCCAGTGTCCAACAGTCTCTTTCATATACAAATGGCTATACCAAGGCAAGGAGAAAATATAAACAAAAGGGGTTTTGAGAGGCTGTGCCAGGTGAAGGACCTCTGGGCAGGATTCCCATGCCATTGTTCAGTGCAGGCACTTGGATATGTGTGAGCATGAGTGGTCTGATATTAGCATTGAAACAATCTGCTCCAGTTGCCCATTACTCATCACTTGGCCCCATCCTCTCAGTCACAGATTTGGGGGATGACAAGGAGAATCTTGTTCTTTCCCTCTGATCTCTGATGCATTGTCTCCTTCCCTTTTTAAGAAGGAAGGTGATTTTCTATGACAAACTCAGACATCCCAAGAGGCCAGCGCTCATCGACTGACACATGAGGTGGATCTTAAACCAGTGCACATTTGAGTAGGTTAATTGGATTAAACAGAGCCTCACTGACTCACATCAGTTGAGAAGAGGACTAGAGGAAGGGATTTGAGAGGATTTAGGAGCTATCCCAACTGTGAAATGCTTCAAAGTTTGGTTCACACACCTGCAAAGCAGAGAACAGACTGGCACTATATGCATCAGGATTAAAAACAGCCCCAAAGGTGGTCAGACAATTCCACCAGGATTTTGTCCTGCTTTCTGGACTTGCTGTGCCAATTACAAACCACTCCATATTCCAGCATCCAAACTGCTGGAAAGAGCAAGAAATCTCGTGCTCTGACCAGCTTCTTGCAGTGCTCACTAGAGAAACTTTTCTCACTTCCATTGCATTTCAGTACTACAACCTTTTGGGTCAGCAACTTCCAAAGAAAAATTGTTAAGCTTTTCTGAAAGTAATACTAAGCCATACCCAGCTCCAAAGAAAACAAGAAAAACCCAAACCCATGCAAGCTTGGTCTTAAGAAACAGGGAAGGGTGGGCACAGTGTGCTTGTTGCTTTTTACTCTAAATAGCAACAGGAAGCCCTACAATCCCTGAATTGAAAAGGAAATAAACTTTCAGTGCAGGTTGTGGGACCAACAGTTTACACAGGAAAGCAATATTCATGTTTAACAATCTGAAAATGAGACAGGTTTACACCACACAGAAAATAAACGAAACCCTTGGAACGACCATCGTGGAAGGTTTCAGCTCCAAGTCAGACCAACATTTCAGTGTACAATTAAGGTGTGACTGCAGGGAGGCCAAAGATCCTCCAGCTGGGACCCAAGGGCTGGGAAACAGGGGCCAAGTCCATCCCTCTCGCCACGAAGCCAAGGTCAGCCTCGACTGAACAAAGGATGCTGGAAGGGGGCCATAATTCACAAAATCATTTAAATGGTTAAATGGGCTACACATGTGGCAAAGTGCTCCTGGAGTGACAAATTTAGAGTGCTGTATGCTGTTTAAATAATAAATGATGTCTTTTTTTCTTTTTTCTTTTCTTTTTTTTACAGGACTTGTACAGCCTGTAAAGTGTCTTCAAGTATAGAAAATTCCCAATTGCTCTAAGTCTCAAATCACTCTGACCACTGGGCTTTGGCCAGCTAAACCAGGACAGAACTGGGGCAAAAATGGAAGTTCAAAATACGAAACAAAAATATCAACCACCTTCACCAACATCCACCATTTAGATACCCCTAAACTGTTTCCTAACAGCATCTGATCTAAGAGGGGCTTGAACTCTGGTTTCATAGGTACTGCTTGGATCTCTGAATGCTCCTCATGTTCTTAATCACGTCTGCTCCAGAGATGAGGCTATGAATAATTAACTATGCCTCCAACATTACAGTCATAGATTATGGTGGTGGTGACTTGTGGACTGCCATGCGCAGCATAAACCATTTAGGAAACTCTGTTATCCACTTTCCCTTTATATTTGTCTTGCAATCACTTACCGCTTAAAAGGGTAAATCTTTCATAGCTTTAATTAAAGCATTTAAAATAATTTACACTGAAATTGTATGTGCTTGGGTCTGTCAAAATTGATGCTTTAATAACATGTCATCCCTTTTTTCGATTGCCCTGAAATCTGTTAAAATTACCACTAATCTAATTGGGAACAAAGTTGTCAAATGCATGCAGCTCTGACAGTTTGTCTTTCTGCAAACTGCCGACAGATTGCAAGTTACGCATGTGTTGAGCAGATGGGTAAGTTAAAAGGAACACAAAAAAAAGCAATTTATTAAATCACCTGGAACCAGCAGCTCCATTCCAAAAATAGTGAGAATGAAATATAGCAAGAGCTAGGAGAGTTGGCACTGGAATATGCCAGAAGGTACCAGTTACAAAACAAGATAAACATTTTGAGAAGCCTCAGCTGTGTTGCAGAATAATGAGGCGTTATTTAACCCGATATAGATTACCAGCAGAAATTAATTTAGGGTGCAGGGTTTTGTGAGAGTGTGTGAGTGTGTGAGTGTGTGTGAGTGTGGGTTTTTTTTTTTAAAGGATTTTTTTTAATCCCTGTGTTTTAACTCCTTCATGTCTGAAAGACAAGTCCCCCATCTCTTTTCCTGAATCCCAGTCTTCCTGCAGAGCTGTTGGACCCACTGCACACTCCTGTGGTGGAGGCAGCCAGCGGGTGTGCCTCCTTTGGCTTCATCCTGCATCCTCCCTTTCACAGGCATCTCCCTCATACCTGAGAGAGGCCAAGGTTGCGAGTTCCTCGGACACGACTCGGCCACTGGCACCCTTGGGCTAGGCAGTCTCCCACCTGCCCATAAATTCCATTTTTTGGAAGGAATTGTGAAGAGGAGGGAGACAGAGATGGCACCCTGCAGAGACAAATGGCCCATCCATTCAAGTTCTACCTTTCACAATCCATCTCTTGGTCCTGCTGCTGCTCCTCTGCTCTCTGCCCATTTCCCATGTCCCCAGCTCTCTGCCCCCACAAGCAGCAGGAAATGGAGACACACTCCGTGGCCATCGCTTGGGTCCCGTCCTCCCCACACGTGTCCCTCTGCCCTGGGGACACACACTGGGCTGTGTTTATACAGAAAAAAACAGACTTCATTCTTCATTGCTCTGTAAGCACTACTCTGTTCAGCAGCATTTATTATTAAAGAACAAGACCAAGATTAAAACCAGTGCAGAAGCACTGGATAAGCACGGTTCACCCACTGAGACCACCATGGAGGACACTGGGATGAAGATGCTTCTGTGCTTCCCCTGGTTCAGTGCCAGCTCGGAGGGAGGAATGAGGGCACGAGGCTTCCCTGGTTCACGTTGAATTTTGGTGGAAGCCCTGTGACTGGGGATGTTGTGAACAGGGAGAGGTCACTGTGCCTTGGGGCCCTGTGATCCCAGGCACAGCTTTGCCTAAAGATCTGAACCAAATCCTGCCCACAGCAGCCAGGTGAGTAAAAGAGAGAGAGAGCAAACAGGTTCTAAGACACCACATCACCTTGGATCAATGGAGTATTCCCCAGTGCCACAGAAAAAAGAGATGAGCTCCCATGACCACAAAGTACATTAGGAAAGAGACTCTCTCAGCAACTTTATGAACCAACTTTATAAGCCACAGTTTAAATGGCTACGGCATCATTTCAGCAAATGGAGATATCCTGATTTAAACCAGCTGACAAACCAGCCCATAACACAAGGCAATAGATACCCCTTCCCAGTGAGCAGGGAGCTGGGGCCATCTCATAATGTGTTCAGGGAGGAGAGAAGATCATAAAAAGAATTGCAAACGGGAGGTTACAAGCAGAATTGCTTCTCCCTTCCTTTTTTATTTTTTTCCTTTTAACTAAGGAATAAGCATTTTGACCCCTTCTTTCCCATAGAAAACTCAAGGAGGAAAGTCTGCCCAATTTCTACAGTTTAAAGATGTCCTAACATATTGGAGTGAAAATGGATAAGCCACTCTCCTGCAAAAGTGATGGCATTCCTTGTATAAAATTCAAATTTTTACATCTCAATGAACAAGAAAGATGGAAATCTAGCCCTAGGTAACATTACTGCACTCAACATGACACCAGGCAAAGTATGATCCTTAATGCAAGATTAAAAGGATGTAACATAAACCAGCTAAGAAGCACGATGGGCCTGGAGCTGGAATGGTCTCCAAGTAGTTTAAATTGTCACTAACCCTATGAAGACAAATGAAAAAAATAAAATATCAAAGTGGAGTGAAAATATTTGAGATATTTTGAGCAAGGCCGGGTCAGCCTCTGCATTCCTGAGCTCCCGTGCAGAGCAGGGACGGAGGCAGAAGGTGCTATTAAACAACATTTCTGCCTAAACAGCCAAAAACCAGAGCTCTTCTGATCCCTGCTTGGCTGCCTCCCCACAGCTGGTCTGTGGCAACCATCGAGGGAAACCACATCTCTGCCTTGTCCCAGGGTCCTTCCCTGGAGCTCCTTCCCTCTCCTGTGCCCCCCTCCTTGTGCAGTGTGTGGGGGCCACAGATGTTGGCCCTCACTTTCCTTTTTCCTTTCACTGCAATATAAATGGACATTTTTTCCCCCCCTCATATCCAAGCGGGTCATCATTTAGAGTCTGTGATTTATTTAATGGTGGTTTTAACCCCACTTAGAAATAGGCTGCTTTCATGATTTATTGATTCCTTCTTCCCCTTGTTAATTTGACTCATTTCTTAGGAAATTATTCATAGTTAATCATGGTAAGAATAAAATTAGTTATAGTGCCCACTTTGCTGCAAAGGGAGCGTAAATAACTTTTAAAGCAAATCGGAAAGAAAAACATGTTAAAGAAAAAAAAAGAAGAAAAAAGAAGAAGCCAGAAGAATATATAAAAAATGATGATCATCCAAAGGGGGCAGTAAATTAAACCTCTCCACTGTTACTGGTTGGAGGAAGGCACAAATTTACATTCCACAGGAGCATGGCTTTTACAGCAGGCTCTCCTCAATTGAATTTGCCATGTCTTCTGGGAAACACACCATTTGGAAGATAAAATCTCCCACCACTCCACCACCACTGCCACCATTCAGAAGATTAAAAAACCCCGCCAACTCTGTTGTGTGCCTTTTGTGCCCACTAGAGGAATGTAAAACCATTATATTTAAGTATCATAATGGCCAACATATGCTTTTTCTTAGAAATGACACCACCATCTGGATTAAGTTCTCCTGATCATTTCAGACAATGTTACGATTATTATTTTTTTTTCCCCTTCAGGAGAATGAACTGCCCAGAAAGCAACAACAGTCGCAGATGGGGAATTTTTGCTTTTCCTTTTCCACCGCTGGCATCTCTGAGAAACGTGGTAAATTCTTTATATGTACTTAAATCGTTTGATTTCACTTGCTAATTGTTATGAAAGCCTACCTGGTTACACCCCAATCCCAAGCCTGTGAGACTCCTATTGCCTTCAGCCATACAACTTCACTATTACAGTTAATAAAGTATGTAATTGCTGTAATGATAAAATTACATCGTGTTACTGTTTGCAGCAGCCTCTTCCCCACAACCACATCAGTCATTAAATATTGCACCAACTGGTACGGGGAGAAGGAGAGGCAGACTTAACCCTTCCCTGGACGAGGGATTTCAGCACGCTGGTGTGCAAAGGGGAGCTGTTCTCACCTGAGTGCCTCCTTACCGGCCCCGTGGCTATTGTCGTGGACATCGGAGACCTTCTGGGCCACCACATCCAACTGGCTGTAACTGGAAATGGGCACGCCGGGATAATTGATGTGCTCAATCTGACCATGCACAGGTGGCAGGGAGACGGCATACAGCAGCTTCTCGGGTTTGCTCGTGCCATCTGTTGCCACAGGAACATCTGTCGTCAAGGTCACCCTGTCACCCTCTGTTAAAGTTACAGGTTTGGCGAGTAGAACAATGTCACCTAAAAAAATGAAACGAGTAAAAGGGGAAACCAACGGGAGAGAAATTAAGAAGGGGAATATTCCTTTTTACATCACAGACCAGGAGAGAATAGGGTGAAAGTGAGCCCTTCCATTCAGGGCAAGGAGAAGAATGTTATCAAAATACGCTGGAAAAATATTTTTGCATTAGATTTTAGAGGCAGACAGGACATTTACAACAGAAAAAGCTGCAGAGCCATCTCGTTTGTTTTCAGGTATGCCCCACAGTGAGTCTCACTTTAAGGCTGATGCTAAATGGAATCACAAGATTTTAATCTAACCTCAGCCTGGGTGAGTTTATAGAGGAGCCCGTGTTTTTATCTGGCTGTGTGATTTGTCCAAAATATCGAAGCCAGCTTTGATTTTCTGTTTGGGCAGAGAGAATGACCCAGTTGTTTAGAAAGAACAATTATGTTAATAGATCCAAACGAGCCAATGGACAGGACGCGTTAATGAACTAAGCGTTAAGCACAAACGCTGTGTTTTAAGCCGATAGTGGTGCTGTAACCTCAGCAACAGAGGTTCTGGCTCCATTAGATTTATTTATGAGGAGCTCCACTGCATCGGCCAAGGGCCAGGGCAATTTTCACTGGTACAAAGGAGTAGCCCCAGAAAATTGAGGCTGCTGGAAAGATGAACTGGTCTTCTCAGAAGAGGAGTAGCAATGATTTACCTCGTCATATCCACTTCATCCTCTTCTATCATAGCCCTACTTGTTTTTAAAAACATATCTAAATCAGCGTGGCAGCACAAGGGTTGATCTGCCAAAGGCAGAAGCAGAGACAAGTTTTTATCAGAGGATGTTGCAAGAGCAAGAGAATAACGTCAATCAGTTTCCATTGCTGTCAGTCAACCTGCTGATGACAATATACAATAGTGGCATTTCTAGCCTGGACTCTGCAGGAGCTTTTTTTCTGTTTCTTGTCTATTATGTTGCCAACTGAGTTTTAAAAACAACAGGTTCCTTATTAAGTGGAGAAGGCTGCCAGCAACATTTGAGTATAGCGGTTGTCAGGGCTTGGGGGGATTAAAATTTTATTTCCACAACAAAATGTGCACCAATTTCCATGCTTTTTGTCATTTAACACCACTTCTCCCATGCAGCTAGCAGGGCAAATGAAAAGTGTGGCTAAGACTTGACACATTCAAGAAGTGACTGTTATCTGAGGAAATTAGTCTAAGACATCATGGTCATTCGAAATATCAATACAATTAGCTAGCTTACCTTCATATAGCAAGAATTGTAATTGTATTTGAGAAAAAGTAACAAAAAGGAAAATAACCAACCCCTTCCCCAGCACAAGGAACATTATCAGAACTCACCAGCGTTGGAGCATTTAGACAAATTGTTTGTGCTGTGTTGGAGAAGAAGTTGTGTGTTTTTTACTTTTTGGTCGCACCTTTGAACTACCCTAAATTTGTGTGAAATCTCACTGAATGGGGACTCCTTTTCAGACTGTTTCCAAGAGTGATCTGAGATCAAGGAGGAGTGCAGAGAGAGGACCTGAGAAGGCAAAGGACAGACAACACTGTAGGAAGCAGCCAGGGATGCAGGACATCGACTCACTGTACAATCTGCTCAAGGGTTACAGAAGTCCACAGTCAAGCCCAGGCTGATTAAATAGATGCAGTGCTCGTGCTGACTCCTTTTCTTTACAAGAAATCCAAACAAATAAGATAAAATAAAGAGGCAACAGTGAAACAGGCAAGTGCAGGTGATTCAAATTATCTTTGCCCGTGTGGAAAAAAGGGCCAGGTTTCCCATGGCAGCTTGAAAGTCTTTTTGCCCCAAGCCCCATGACATAGAGAAGCCTGTCCTGATTAGTCCTTTGACCAGCAGGTTATACACTCCCCTTGCTTAACACTGGGGAAGAATCAGGCTCCTTATGTCCCTAATTATGAGCCCAAGGACGAAGCTTTCAAGCCTTTTCCTAAGTCACAATTATCCAAGTACAAACCCAAAATGGGATGTCAGCCATCAACTAGTGCAGTTTGGTTACCATGAAGTAGATATTATTTAAAATAATCGCAGAGTCTTAGAATGGTTTGGGTTGGAAGGGATTTTAAAGACCATCTTGTTCCACCCCCCTGCCATGGGTAGGGACACCTTTCACTATCCCAGTTTGCTCCAAGCCCTGTCCCACCTGGCCTTGGGATGGGGCAGCCACAGCTTCTCTGGGCACCCTGTGCCAGGGCCTCCCCACCCTCAAAGGGAAGAGTTTCTTCCTAATATCTAATCCTGCCCTCTGTCAGCGTGAAGCCATTCCCCCTTATGCTGTCACTCCAAGCCTTTGTCAAAATTCCCTCTCCAGCTCTCCTGTAGCTCCTTTAGATACTGGAAAGCTGCTCTAAATAAGTTAACAAAAAAGTCTCCCAGTTTATATCAACAATTCAAAGAATAAATAAATGCTGATCTGATCTTCTGGGTTGCCTGATTTTCTTCTTTCTTTTTTTTCTCAGCCCAATACCCATCATGGTCAGGTCAAACCCCTCTAAGCCTATGTGACGCATGACAAGAAGACACGTACATCTGAAGTTGTTCATCTAGCAGCAACATTTGGCCTTAATATGTTCATTTTTTTATAGACTCTAGAAAAAAAGCCAAGAAGCATTTTCAGATATAAAGGAAAAAAAAAACCAAACCAGACTCCAACTGCTAGGAAGGGTGAAACCCCGTGACCTCAGCAGCTCGAGCGGTCAGCAGCATCCCCCGCGTGCTCCTCGGGGCCACGCCGGCTCCCTGCCTTGCAAGGCTGCTGAAGCCACTCAGATTTTTTTTTTTTTTGGATTCACTTGCTTAAATGTCGTAGGCTTGAAAGTTTGACTTGAAATATAACATTAGTGGGTTTGTGGTAAAAGCAGCAGAGAGGATAGGATGACAGGCGGGGCAGAGGGGACTGATTGAAAGCAGGTGTGGAGGAGGAAGATGGGAGGAGGAGAAAGAGGAAAACATGACTGAGTAAGTAAATTCAATGTTATACATATTGAAAAAGAGCACCCATATATAGAGCACCCACCTGTGCTCACTTCTTTTGAACATTGTTTTTTTGACATAAAACAAGAGAAAGGCTTTAAAATCAAGCAACCAAAACAAGGCACAGCGTGGCACGCGTTGCCCCCACAGAGGTGGCTGTGGCAGGGCTGCAGGGTGGGTGCTCTCCACGGTGTTTAACTCCCCACTGGAATGTCCTGGGATCTTATGGGAGGAATGGTACAGGAATGGATGGAGGTGTGAGAGCCCATATAGGCTTGAAGGTGGGTTTAGTTTCTGGCTATAGGGGGGATCTTGTATTTATGTCTGTAGACACGCATGCAGAGAGAATAAAATATAGTGGAGATCAATCGTAGAATCATAGAATATTCTGAGCTGAAAGGGACTCACCAGGATCATCATCATCATCATCCAACTCCTGGCCTTGCACAGGACAGCCCTAAGATCACACCATGTGCCTGAGGGCATTGTTTAAATGTTTCTGAGCCCTGGCAGGCTTGATGCTGTGACCACTCCTGGGGAGCCTGTTCCAGTCCCAACCACCCTCTGAGTGAAAAACCTTTTCCTAATATCCAGCCTAAACCTCCCTGGCACAGCTTCGTGCCCTCGGGTCCTGTCACTGGGCACCAGAGAGAAGAGATCAGTGCCTGCCCCTGCACTTGCCCTCATGAGGAAGTTGTAGACAGCTATGAGGTCTCCCCTTTATGTCTCACCTAGTTTGGCCTCTTGAGTATCCTCATCATGTTCATTTGACCACTACACAGAGGAAAGCCTTCTTCCCTTAACTAAACACATCCTCAAGCAAAAAAAGCATTCCCCCTTGTAAAGGGAAGGAAATGCCCAGGAAGGAAAATTAAAAATGATTGGACATTATTGGCTATATGAGGCTTTAGGGACGCTGGTGAATATCTTCCTCTTTCCACACATGCACACACCATCCCAATCCCATACAGTTTCACCTATTTTTTTACTGCATTTTTACTTGATTATACATATTATTGTCTCATTAACTGCAAACCTTTTCAGGGCACTGAAAAGGAGAGAGCATTAAAATACACTGAAAAGTCCTGGAGCTCAATTAACACACACCAGGGGGTTCAAGGGGAGGGGAAGGGGGGGTGGGGGTCAGCTCCAATTATAAAAGGCAAACTTATCTTTTTTTTTTTTTTTTTGTAATATCAGCTAATTAGACTTTGACAACCAATTAGCAGATTTTTAGCTTTGCTGAGAATCAAGTTAGCACTGAGAAATGAGAAGGCAAGTAAACCAAACACGCAAAATGCTCCTCTTGTACCACAAACAGGCTGTCCTAAAGAAAAAAATATGCCCAGGGCCAGATCCTGCTCCTGGATTTATAGCCCTTTCAGCTGGCTGTCATGCCGGTTACTCGCAGGTGTAAATTGAGTGTAGGACTTGGCCTGCAAACTTAAACTCACCATAACTCATGCGAACCTACAGCAGAGAAGCGTTCCCCAGCCTCCTTGCAAGGTTACATTTTAACTTTTAATAACCTTTTTTTTTTTC
>VZTG01001545.1:1073943-1096935 GCA_013397845.1 Melanocharis versteri
TTTCCATGAAGAAATTTTCCCTAGTAGTCAATCTAAAGTTTCCTTGGCACAGCTTGAGGCCGTTTCCTCTTGTCCTGTTGCTCGTTATTTGGGAGCAGAGCCCGATCCCCACCTGGCCGCACCCTCCTGTCAGGGAGTTGTGGAGAGCCAGGTGCCCTCTGAGCCTCCTTTTTTCCAGGCTGAGCCCCACCAGCTCCGGCAGCTGCTTCTCATCACACTTGTTCTCCAAATGTGCGCCAAAAGCAGATAAACGATATGAGGGGACAAGGAAAGCTGAAGTGCCGTCGCTCACACCTTGCTGGAGCTCAGCCGGGGAAAAAGCGGTGAATCATAGAATCGTAGAATGGTTTGGGTCAGAAGGAACCTTAAAGCCCATCGCATTCCACCCCCTGCCATGGGCAGGGACACCTTCCACTATCCCAGGTTGCTCCAAGTCCTGTCCAACCTGGCCTTGACCCCTTCCAGAGATGGGTCATCCACAGCTTTTCTGTGCAGCCTGTGCCAGTGCCACACCTTGATAAGGCACATCACCGGCGTCTCCACCATTGAGTCCATTTGCTATCGGCCCATGAGCTGGTGGAGGGTGAGGATGGAGGTGCTCAGTGTGGCCGTGGGGATGAAAAAGTCTTCAGCATTCATCATGGTTCTGTAACACTCTGGACACCTTCTCCAACCTGCTGCAAGGAAGATGTCAGAGGAGAGGAAATACAACCAGGCTGATCATCAAGATTTTTAGAAGAAAGTTAAACAAGAACTTTTAAAACATTATGATCGGTACACGGGAGACATTTGGCCAAAAATACCTCCCAGCAGACCCTCTGCCTTTTTGATAGAAATATTCTAACTTCAGTGGGAGCAAATGTTTGCCTTTTGTTTGCAAAAATTAGTTTCTGGAGGCCAGATGCACAGAGAGGGACTCATTCCGTATCCAAACTTCCTGACCCTGCCCTGCCTTTGCCAGGAAGCACGAGAGGATCCTAAGAGGGAAGAGCAGGTCCCATCGTTGCCCTCAGCACATGCTCTGCCGCATGGGTTCAAGGCTGCAAAGTCTACAGGTGCTCCCAGATTTGCTTTCTCTCCCTTCACCCGGGGACTGCCACATATCATCGCTAATGAAACCTCCGTTTACATTACTCAGTCCTTTCCCACTCGCAGCATATGCTCACTGGAAAAAAAAAACTAAAAAAAAATTACTGCTGGTAGCCCCACTGCAGGATCTTTTTTTTGCACTTCAAAGTAGTCTATAATGTACGATGGAGCGCCAACGCTTTCATTGACATATAGCTTGTTCACTTGGATGTCATGAGAGAGCAAACGAGAGAATCTAAACAGCGCAGCGAGCTAGTTAGATGGCTAATCTGGTGGGTTGCTTTGATTTCATAAATAAATTAGTTTAGTCTTCTGAACAGGGAGAGAAACACGAACCAGTGATCTCAGCAGCACTGCTGCCCTTCATTACCGAGAGGGCCTTGCTCAATTAGAAATGCCATTTGTTTTGATTATGAGGTTTTATGTGAGTAGAACCAAATTTTACCCTAATACAGTGAATAAGGACTCGTATAAAGAGCCACAGCCAGAGCTGCTTTCCAGCTGAAATACTGGACACAGGCTGGATGTTAAGGGATGCAGGTAAGGGACGGAGGGCTGGGGGTGCAGACCAGCACCCCCAAGGGTGTCCTGTGTTCAGGCTGTGTTAGCACTAATTGCTGCCAGCTCACCGCTGACGGCGTACCAGACACCAGCATGAGTTTTTCTTGGGAATGAACCACAGGATTTTTTTTTTCCTCCCTCCCTTCTGGATGGAAATAGCTCATTAAATATTTAATTTTTCAATTAAAGAGTCGCTTTGAAAAAACAAAAGTTAATATTCATCCTTTTAACATGTGGCGGGTTCAGAGCAGCCGTGCTCTTCGCACACATCAGAACCAGAGCTCAGACATGAGCAGAAACTGTTTAAAATGCATCTGAACTGCATGATGCACAAAAAAAAGGAAGGAGAAAAAAAGAGTGCTTCAATCAAAATAAATACAAATCCCACAAAACTCAAACAAGAAAAGTAGTGGGTAAAATAGTATTTTTTTTCTAGAAGTGTTTAAAATGGAGTATTTCAGGTATTATTTGAAATCATATTTCAACTAAAAGCTTCATAAAATAATTAGGCAAGATGGCAAATGAAATCTTTGGATTCCACAGAAACATTTTTGCCATTGAATTTGGTTGGCAAGAGATTGGCAGAAGATTTTCAGTCTGATTTTACAAAAAGTCCTTCACATTTTCGCTGCTGTGGCGCAGCCCATTTGCTCTATTGTAGAAGGACAAGTTAGTGATTAGCTCAGTGCTTTGAAATTTCGATTTCAATGCACCATCCCTGAGCCAACTCACACAAATCTTTAACCTCTTTGCATCCCACTTCTTTCTCTGTGGCTGGAGGTGGTGACACTTCTCTCCCTACAACCTTTTAGGGGGACAGATGAAGACTCTGGTGCAGAGGTGACAGGACCACACATCCCTGTACCCTTATTTTGTGATTGCCACCCCCGTGGAACTGGAAGTACAAAATGAAACCACTCTATTATGGGCAGGTTAGAACTCCAGAGTTTTGCTGCACGTTTTCTGTAGAGCCAGGTTATAGATGCGCAAGCAGCAGACCCTTCCGCCCGCGCGAGTCGTTTCCTTGGGTCATAACACTCCTATTTATGGAACCTATTTTAGCACTTCTTAAAAAATTGCCTACAATTAATGCAGCTAAAATTGCGTGTTCAGCAGGAGGGAAAGCCATGCCTCGACACAGCTTGGGAGAACTAGAGCCAGCTGAAAGAATTATAATCTCACCTTGAACTTTACGTAAAATGAAGACACTTCTTCTAGTGATGGAAAAATTCATTGGAAAAAGCTGATGTGAGTGGCAGAGAGATGGGTGGGCTTGTTAGCAGGGACAAGTGTGCTTTGAAGCACTGTAGATTTTTAAGATGTATCAGCTAAGATAGACAGACCCATGCATGGTCATAAATAGAGAATTTCTTCCAATCGTTGCTCTGTTGAGCCTGCTAACTTGTGTTTCACAATGGCATTTCTTCAAGTAAAACTCCATTAATTTGTGTCACTTGCGTACTAATCTGGGAAGAGTTTTTCCAACTTCAGAATAAAATGGAATTTCGTGTTCATTTGGAGTACAACACAATGGAAGAGGAGGTACCTAGGCTATGGAATCTTACTGTAATGAAATGTGGTGGAGGATCAGTAAATTGGGCAAATATGGCTCAGAGTTACACAGCATTTGGTTGAATTTTAGAAAGTGACTCAGCAGAGTTTTCTTATATGGACAGCTGTATGGAGGGACAGATTTCAAGCATCCTTCTTCTAGAGTAATCTATGTCAAAGTCAGGATGCCCTGGCAACACTTCTGCTCGAAATACAGATTGGTTTATGGGAATATGCTCCCAAAATTTTGTCACAGACGACTCAAAGAGTGGGACAAAGGAATGATCATGCTCTTTGTGATCACAGAGCACTTGTCCTCAAAATAATCTGGAAACAAAACTTGCATGGGTACACCAGAGAAAAACAAGCCAAATTTCTGTTTGTTGTTATGTACATGGCAGTAGTAGCAAGGTGGCTTGGACAGAGGGGAATGCCAGACTGGGAAGCTCTGTAAAGGAACAGAGCAGATACTCTGGCCTAAAAGTTGCAAGTTTTCCTTATCTCCTCCTCCAGCCTGAGCTGTTGCTGTCCAGGTCCCTGTGGCTTCCTCCAGCTCTGTTGTGGCATATGAGGCATAAAATACCCCTGGAGGGAAGGGATGGATACACAAGTGCTTATTTTGTGCAACAAATCAAGGAAAACAGTTAAAATTTTGATCATAAGACAATGGACATTTGCTAACGTCCTTGACTAAACTATGGATTTTATACTTTAAAAAAACTCTGCCAAATCAATTTAAAGAAAAAAGTCGTGAATTTCTGGCTCCTGTTCTCTTGTTCAAGGACAACCCCAGTTGTCCTCGTGATAAATACAAATAAACTGCTACAGAAATAACATCAGGCTTAAAAATTCTCAGTCAAGTTCCTCGGTATGCTGCAGCAAGGTCGAATCCACGGGGGTAACATATTTTCATTACCTCTTTTGCTGGTGGCCTCCATTGCTGCAAAGCACTCCAGCATTCCTCCCAACGTCGAGCGCTGGCATTTCAAAGGACACGGCTTGTTCAGGACCAAAATACACGGCAGTTGTTGCCCTTTCCATTTAGGCCTTAAGCCCTGAATCAACAGCAAGAATCCTGGACATGGGAAAATACAGTGCTGACAAATACGTAATTCAATTAAATGGACTGGCATTGTTTAAGCAATAGCCCTTTCCTCTGATCCATCTCTTTCAGAGCTCTGTGTCTTAATATTATGGCCTACTTGAAACACTTGAGCTCATGAATGGATTAAAGAGGGTTTCATTTGTTTTATTTATTATTTTACTGCTTTGCTTGGCTTTTTGCAAACAGGGGAGGCACAGGCCTCATTTAGAATTCACTGTAACATGCACATTCTTCCCTCCTCTGTCGAGAGGAGAAGGGAGAAAAAAACAACAATAAAAAGATCGCAACTGTTTGTAAAGTACCAAAACTCTTGGGTAATTCATCATCAACGTTGACTGATTAACAAAAGTGGCTTTAGAGCACAATCATTGCAAAACATGGATAGCATATACATTTACTGCCACGGTAATTTGACAGAATTAAAAAAGGGGGAAGTATTTTACTCAATTTTTTGTTCAAAGTTACATTAGTTTATTGAATATTTGCCTTTTAAAATTCAGTCTTTGATTTTAAAGAGCAAATCCCTTTACTCTCCCAGATGTGATTTCAGTATTGTAGTAACTCACTGTGATAGTTGTCTGTCCCTTGAAATGCATCGATGTTGCATTACATCAACAAGGACTCAAGCTTCCATTTATCTTCAAAAATTTCACAATCCGCTGCAGTATATTCTCAGTTGCAATTTTTGCTTTCAAGTTTGGCCACCATGTGCGTAGCATTAATTTCTCTGTTCACATGTAATTCATTCAGGGACTTACACCAGCTGAGAACCACATATGGAGGCCCAGATTTACAGAGCTTTTATTTTGTGCCATGGAAGCCTACAAGAAACAATTTTCTATTTGAATATGGAGTGTTTACAGAGGTCTTGTTGTTCACTAGAGACAGGGGATTATGAAATCATATTCTGCAAGAATCCTATCCAAAAAAACCTGACTGTAACATTTATTAACTCCTCTTTGTTCAACTGCTCACAGGGTTCTTACAGGCCGATTGAATGTGGCTTCTCCTCTCGCAGAGTTTGTTATTTGTTATTCTTATTTACCGCATTTTAAAAATTGTTGGTCCAGCTTCAGTCAGTTCCTGTTGTGTCTGACATGGCAACTTAAAATGACCAAGGCATGGCAGCAGAGACAGGCCAGGAGTGGGGGATGTAGGTCTCAAGCAGACCCACACACGTGCTCTAGAGCTTAGCACGGTTTTGCAGTCAGAAAATTGTGAGGGGTATTTACACCGTACAACTCTCCAGCGCTGGTGTCTGTACCAGGCAATGTTTTGGTTTGAGAATACGCTCCTGTTCTGTCACATTTGGGTAAGCTCCAAATGCAGATCTCTAAGACCCTTCTGTGGTGCTCATTTAGGCTTGTTTTGAGACAATAATGACACATATTGAATGACTAATGTCCCACATAATTAATCCTGTAGCTCCTTATTTATCAAAATTTCAAGGGGAACAGAGCACTTTGATAGAAAGCAAGAAATCTGAAGTTAAACCTTACACAGACAAAAATCCCTGGAGAGATGCTTTAGGGATCAGGCTACCTGAGAGAGCTGGAGGAGTCCCTGGGTACTCCTGGTTATTTGGGAGGGGAGCTGAGGTGGAAGTTGAGCATCCCCAGCGTTCCACGGGCCTCTCTCCCTGTCTCCTGGGGTCATCCCTTCCCTCTGCTACTAGAGGGAGCAGAGCCGGGTGGACACGAGCTCTGGTCTGGAAAGCCCTGCCAGCCTCCCTGGCAAAGGACAGAAAGTGTAAATTGATTTTAATTAGGGATCACTCATGTGGCCTCTGAAGTATCAGTTTAAATCAAACATTAGCAACTGTCAATTTCTTCTTTCACCCAAGACCCAAATCCTGTAAACACAAGGACCGTAACAAATCCCTGAAGCAGGCTTTAGTGCACATATATGGAAAACATACTAAACTATAAATACTCTATACCATATGGCAGCGAGATTATCTAATTTCACTTCATAACTGGTGATAAAATGACCAATCAACTGACGTGCAGCATGAAATGCCAAGCCAAGGATTCAGCTACCCTTAAGATGGCTCTGAGGTTTCATCCTATCCCACCATATCCCATTGCATCCCTAAAAGTAAGCACGTACATGTTTCACTGACATGAGTGTGGACACAGCGGGAATATGTGCAAGGCTGGGTCTGCCTTCAGAGCCAGAGTTTGTCCTCATTTCTCTGCAGCTAAATTAAAGGTGGGGAAGCTGGAATGAGAGGACACCAGCAGTGCCAGAGGAGAAATTTTGAACTCTCCATTTATTTATTTATATGAAAGAAGCATTTGGGGCAGGTAACACTCATTCCTCAGCTTTTGCTGAGCCCAGAGGCTCATCAAGAGTCGTAAGCTTTACTGCAATACAGAAAAACAGCAGTGTGCAGAGCATCTACAAACAACAGAACTTAGTTGTGTACGTGTTACTAACACACCTTAATCAATTTTTTCCCTCACTACGAAAGTAATTTAATCAGGGCACAGGCCACAGCTCTGCTGTTCTGCTCCCGAGAACTGTACAGGGCTCCTACTCCAGCAGTGAGGAATCAGTTCTCAGGAATAAAAGGTAAGCACTTTGAAGACCAAAATCAAAGTTACTGGTATATTCCTGAGTTGGAAGAAAAGAGATTTCATCATTTTCTGAATTCGTGGTGACAAAGACAGGAGCCACCAGGGAACTGTTGAAGGTTGTCTCTAATAGAACTCACAAAGTCATCTGCAATGATGCCTGAACATTTGTATGTTTGGAGAGAACACAGTGGATATAACCTTCTAGGCACTGGAAGTTAGATGAATCTTGGAGTAATGCAAGAGATTTAAACCACGCCAAGCTTTAAAAAATAGACTAAATCCCAAATCAGCTTGTTTCAAAGTGAAACACCAATGTCATCAGCTCAGATTTTGTGGGGGCTTAGCCCCAGAAGCAGAAAGATCCATCAGTCCACAAATTCATTTCCCAGGAGAGTGGTGGAAAATGGCTTTGTTGGCTCATTTAAAATTAGCTTGGGTACAGCAGTTATGAATATACTGTGCAGAAAATTGTGCACTGAATTATAAGCAAATAGGTTGCTATGATTTGATGCTATTTTAATAGCTGGTGATTAACCAAATGAATGCTATTTGGTCTGGCCTGATTTGCCAAATGGTTCCTCTCTTCTACCATCCAGCCAGTTGTAAAGTAGTGCCCCATACAATCAGGCACTATTACCATATTAAACTCTAATAAAATATTTTTTAGAGGAATAGCATATTTTGGGATATATACTCCTATCAATTCCAGCATTGATCTTGAGCCAGCTGAGGGAAGAGCATTTTCTAGCAAGTTGTGCTCAGGATTTGCCTTTGATGTGAAGTTAAGATCCTTGAGGTCTTCTTCAAAAACGCTGAGATATTTCAATCAGATATGTGCTTAATGCCCCTCATTCACCCCAAAAGCACCTGCTGAGACAAACCCACATTAATATGCTCCTATCTAGTGTGGACAAACCTCTTCCTTGCCTCGGTTAACAAGAATGTGCCATCTGACAAAGCCAAGAGCTTGCCCATGCTCCCACAGCATCTTGGTTTTCTATGCAGTGTTTTTTTTCTGAAGGACTGCTGAGTGTTTGGGGATTTTTATTACTAAATTATTCGAAACTGAGCACCTACAAAGGACAATGCACTGCTAATGTTTAACAAGAAGAAAAATAGGAATTTCTGGTTTCTTGTCCAGTTCAAAAGAGGTTTATTTTTTGCCCAGCGTCAGTGTAGGCAGAGATCCTTTCCCAGGCACCCTCATGCTTGCTGCAGCGGTGGCCCCCCCTGAGAGGCTCATCCTTGCTCTCCAGTGGAGTTTGCTCCAAGATGATGGATGTGAGAGTTGTCAGGTCCCAGAGCAGCTGGGGTAAATGAGCTTAGCAAAGATGGGGCTGCCCAGCCCAGCAGCAAAGCTTCTGCATTTCCATAACAGCAGCTACAGCAGAGCTCATCCTGCCTTGTATTAACAAACTGGGGAGACGCATTACTGGGTCCACTTGATAATTTTATGGCTAGATCTTATTTTATCTATATTACTTGGACTTCTGCCTTTTTGTTGTTTTTTTAAAGGCGGGTTATTTTTATGAGAGAGCAGTAATTGGCACCTCAGTGCTGACAGAAGTATGTCTCAGGTGTACAGGGCCAATGCCTCGTTGTGTCCCCTCAGGGTGCATTAATTAGCACTGCTGCACTGGCTCCTGTCACTGCCCAGTTCTAGCTAATGCCAGAGGTTAAACTGTCCCCTGCCTGTGTCACCAATTTAGACTCAGAACAGCTCTTCACATGCACAATGCACATTAGTATTGCTCTAATCGGGATGCTGATACCGAACAAATGAATTTCTGAGTGATATTTCAAAGGTTTGCCTTCGGTCCAGCATTAGTTTTCTTTTACTTTACTATTTTTTAACTAGTCATTTACTCCTTACCACACCTCCACAAAAAACCCAAAACCCCAAACAGAAAACTAACATTCAATGTAAAAACGTCTACTTCCTTGAAATAATGAATTTTAGAAAAAAGGATGTTTAAAAGAGTTTCTTAATCAGTAATTTTCATCTTCTTAGTTAAATTTCTCCAATGCCTTTACAAAGTACTCACACCCCGTGTAAATAATGCCTTAACATGTATATTATTCTGTGCAGACACTTGGGCAACTTCTTGTGCACCTTAGAAAAAAGTCCAGGTTGAAAGGCTTTGCTGAATTACACAAAACAGCAGAGTAATTTTTGTCCCTTTTCTATGAAAGATTAAATGGGGTCGTGGGAGGTTTTAATGTTGATGTTATCAGAAGACTCCCCAAATTGTGGTTTCTTCCACATTTTGGGACTGAATGGCAGAGGCAGTGGTCGATGCCACCTTCTTCTGCTCCTGCAGCCAGGCAGTGCTTCCTTCTCCTCCAGACAAACCCCGTTCCTGCCTTATCAGAGAAATTTGCATTTCATTTCTCTGTTACACGAGATACTGTGCTGTGTGGCTGCACAAAGAGGGGCTTTGTCTCCTCACCGAAGGCAGGCAAATAACCAGCTCTTGGAACTGGAGAGGAAAGGAATAACGTGAGGAAATGCCACGTTGCTGGAATGCTTCTGCTCAGGAGTGTGCTGGCACAGATGGAGCAGAGCCTTGTCACCAGTGACCTTGCTCACTCTTCCGCACCAGTTGCATTTTTCCAAGTTCCTTACTCCTACTGCAGCTCCGGACCTTCCCTTCTCTGCGGTATTGCAACTTGCCAGCACTCGTCTCTGAAAGGGAAGCCTTGAGCGAATCATTTAAAAGGAAACAAAATGTATTGCAGAGGAAAATTATAGCACGTTGATGTGCCAAATCAAGCTATCTCTGTGTTGTGGCAGCATGATTGTATCACCTGCCCTGCAAAGACTGGCAGTTTCACCTGTCTCATCATTGCAGACAGATGCTCCAGTGCTACCAAACCACAATATTGAATCACCTGGTCCTCTCCAGCAATAAAATCAGCCATTCAGGATTTTTTAAATGTAGTCTTTGTAAGAAATTGGGATTAGATAACTATTTCATAATTTTTGAATCATCAACTACAGTAAACACAAATTCAAATGACAAAACAGGTCATAAGATACACAGACTATTGGGAGTTTGTTGACATATCTCAAAACCTTAGACACAGCAGCTGAGGAAGCTGTTGTGACCTGCACTGGCAGAAGAGACACAGTGAATGAGCTGACCAAGGTGTGAGAGCACTGAGGAGCTCAGGGTGTGTTTTCTGCTCACAGCCTGTACTGATGCTTGCACTGCCTCGACGTTATCTGTGTTGACATGTGCAACCTCACCTGACTCACCCCAGTACAACACTTACTGCTTGCACTGAGAAATCCTTTTGGTCCATTTCTGTTCTCCTGTACGTCCTCTCCCTTCTCTTCCATCGTGCTTGGCGCCTGGGGTCTGTGTTTGGCACTGACAGGAAGCCTGGATGATATTTCTTCCCACTGGGTTGCAGCAGGGGAAGGGTGAGATGCCATCACAGAGGGGTTTGTGACAAGTCCTCAGTTATGAGCACACCAGCAGAGGAGGGGGCTGCAGCCTGTGACCCCAACAGCTCTGGCACGCTCCAGTGCTGCTGAGCCACCATTCATAATCACCTGTGCTCACCAGGGCACTTCCAGGGCTGCTCTACATCCCTGCGCTGTGCCTCACCTCTGGCAGGTAGCAATGAATACAAATAGCTCTGAATACACGGGCTGAGCAGCCTTACAGCAGGAGAGCATCTGCACGGGGAGCTCAGCACTCGGCCCCCTGTGCCGTGCCCAGCGAGGCAGGAGACACAACATGTCACACCAAGTCCCCAGTATGCCTCATTTTTGCTCCAAGAGCCTCTTTAAAAGTCAGATTAAAAAGCATCAAGGCAGGAGAATTATTCTCTGACATCACGCCCTTTCTTAACCAGGTAAACTACTTCAGCCTGCAGCATAATCAGAGGCCGTGGGATCACACAAATTGTAATTAACTTGCTGAAGTAGGTCAGGACTGTGTGTATTGCAGTGCAGGGGTACTCTGGCTTTAATGATTTCAAATATTTTGAGCAGCAAACTGAAAACACTTAGTCAAATTAAGTGTTTTCTTTAAGCTGTCAGCGTTGTGAGCACTGCCAAGATGAACAGGATAAATTGGATTAGATGCAGTCTATATGCTTCGAATCCTAATGGCAAGGGATCCAAAATGTAAAGTAGCGCACAAAGGCAAAGCAAATATTATATTATTGTCTGTAAAGCAGCAGATCTCAGTTTACTGATTAACCAGATAGTTTGAAAATAGCATGACTCATCTCCAGAGAAGCCGAGCGTTGCTGCTGGCTCCCGTGCAACCCAGCTTGTGACAGCATGACAGTCTCTGCCTGCTAAATGATGGCTCTTACAACTGGGCCAACAGCACGATTTTGGTTCTACCCAGGGCAAATCCTGTCACTGCAGTCTGGCCTGAAACAATCCAGGATTAAATACAAACTTAAAGAATTACATGCAGGCAGTAATTTAGGTTAAATATGAAGGTGAAATCTTGTTACACAAGGTGCCCATGTGAGTCTTGAGCCACTGGTTATCAACAGGCAGGGATGCAGGATCCAGGTTACAAACTGGGGAGCAGTGGAGGTGGTAGAGGTGGATGAAGAGCTTCATCAAAACAGCAATCAGCCACTGCACCTGTCCCTCTGGAGGTGTCTGCACAGGATGTGCCCGAGGGAGGAACAGAGGGCACCAGCCCAGAAATCACACTCAGGTGAACACACAGACTGGTTCGAGAGCTGGAGACAGAGCTAGAAACTAATGCCTTGAGGGGGGGTTCATCGGTGTGGGAGGGATAATACTAGCTAAGGGAAGGGAGCACCCAGGGCTCAGAGCTGCTCAGAACACTTTTTCTCTGCTGGATGGAAACCATCCTTTAATAGCTGGCTTGAATTTTCTCAGAGTGGTTTCAATCTGTTTGGGTTTTTTGCCAATATTCCCTATTAGTGTAAATAATTTAGGTTTTATTTACCTCTATGTTTATTCTCTCAAGGTACTTGGGGGTAACTTATCTCCATCTCAGGCTTTGCTTTGCTGAGCTCAATAAGACAAACTGCTGATCATCTCTAAGGATAGACCCTCCACTCTTCTGATGATGCTGTTACTTTATCTCTGTGCTTGCTTTGGTTTGACTTTGTCTTTCTGGATATTCTTGCATGTTTTTTACAATGAGGGAGGTGAGGCCCTGGTACAGGTTGCTCAGAGAAGCTGCCCCATCCCTAGAAGTGTTCAAGGCCAGCCAGGTTAGATGGAGCTCTGGGCAACCTGGGCTAGTGGAGGGTGTCCCTGTCCATGGCAGGGATGTGGGACTAGATGACCTTTAAAGGTCCCTTTCAACCCAAACTGTTCTGTGGCTCTATATCCACGTCTGCCCAGTACTCTGCAAGAGGTAGGACCTAATTCATACTGGAAATTCGTAATTGATTGGATATATGAGCACTAAGACCCTCAGAGTAAAGGCTAAAGGGTCTCCAGGTTGCCTTGCTTACTCCACTCCTCATCCACCAGCTCCTAAAATAAAGCAAAAGAAACCTGGCCAATGTCTTGGAAGATGAGTCTGTGGCAAAATCAGGAATAAATCCCAAATAAGCCATTTACTTCAGCCATATGAACACAAATATCAAACAAGAGTATCTAAAACATCAACAAATTATGATAAGTAGCTAAAACACAGAAGTTGTCATCACCATGTCTGGACAGAATTTTGACAAGTCCTCAGATAAATCTTCTCCATCTCCCTTTTCCACGGTATGTTGGTATTTTGAACAGAAATTCTCAAGTCAAAAGACATACATCAATTTTTAGTTCTAGCAAAAAAAAAATAAAACCAAACTAGACATACAAAGCAGATGCTTTTCGCTGAAGCTTTTTTACATAAAAGTCTATTCTCTCATCACAAAGTTGGTTCAAAATTTTATGAACAGTTCTAAACAGGAGCAGTAAAAATGGTTCCCAGTGGAGATAGGCTACAGGTGCATGTTACATCTGTTCATCTGACAGTGTACAAATCCTTTAAAAATCATAAAAATCTTTTGTTTATTTAGGGAGGGCCACCAAGTATTAGAGAGGGATCAGCTTCAAAGTTCAGCTTTAAAAATGCACTTTAGTAAAATAAGAAATATCAGTGATGTAAGGAAAGATGTTTACATGTAGGATTCAATCCTATAAACTCAGCAGGTCTCAGTGCTGTACCAGAGACTTTTTGTAATGTCCCAAATCAACTCCATCTCCAAGAAAATAATAATAAAAATAACTCTAAGAAAACCAAAGGGATCTCAAGGAATAGATTTTAGAGGGCCCAAGGGGAAAAGACCTAACTTCCAGAAATGCTCACTGCAGCTGATCTCAAGGTAGATTTACATTATTTAACACCAATTAGGAGGCATCCAATTATAGAAGACCTGGCAATAGGAGGAGTATTCAGAGGGACAATACAACACTGGCAGTGATTAAAAAGTCCACTCTGCCTACAAGATGAGCAACTGCTGCTGGGATAAAGAGCAAACCAGCTGGGACAATGCTTTCCTGTCTCAGAAGATGAGGCCATTGGAGGTGGGGGGAAAAAGTAGGTGGAGAAGGAGAGAAGGAGGAGTTGAACATGAAAAAAAGATTGATGTGTTGAAATAGAGCTCTTGTTTATGCCAGTGACTTGAGCAATGATCTAAGTTTGATAATAAATTTGATATCTGTGCTACAGCAGAATAATTGCTGAGATAGAGAACGGAATGGTCAAAGATCTGTGCATGGAGACATCGCCTAACACATCTCCAAAGACATCTCCAGAATACCAACAAACAAATTGTTCCTTTTTTTCCTCCCCCCTATAATGAATGCATTTTACAAGACAATTGTCTTTTAATGATCTTTCATTTCTCCAAGCATGCATGAGAAGAGGAGCAGGGAGAAACTGTGTCATGTTCCCCTGTGTATTTTAGCATGAAGTGAAGCTGGGAGAGTTGCAGAGCAAAGAAATTGCCCAGAAAAAATGTAATATTTAATAGTGGCACCAATTAAGACAAGACGGATAATTGGGCAACCTGAGTTGGAAGAACTTATTCCAGGTAATTCAGTGCAGCAATGGGCTCTAGAGTGCAGCACCAGATATCTGCATGGTTTGAAATCCCTCCCCAAAACTGACTATTTAGTATTTGTTTAGAACATTTGTGCCGTAAGTGGTGGCATTATGTCATTGCACAGTTGTGTGTGCAAGCCCAGCAAAACCAAGGTGAGCAAATGTAACCACCTGACTCCCAGACAGGAGCACTTCTGCAACACAAACTCCTGAGCTGTAAGTCTCAGACTAAAAGAATACTTACTATGTTTTTAAATTCCTCTGTGAGACTACTAAATGCTGTGTTTGTAGTAATGATCAAAGAAGAAACGGGATTAACATTTAAAAAGAGCGGCTTGTATTCTGATTTTCCATTCTAGATGGGTGCCAAAAGTCACAACTGAAATTAAGACAATGTTTCATTGAACTTACTTTAATAAATTTTTAGAAGTACTATTAAAGCAGTAACTTTAGGCTAAACTTTTATAGAAAGACCAGTTATTGAATAGGATGATGTGACCCAAAATACTGGTCTTTGAAGGGATAAAAATCAGCTTTTGACAACCATAGCTGCTTCTGCAGCTGCAGGGAGAACATTTTCTTCATGTCAATTTATATTTCATTTCCTTCAGCTCAATAGCTGATTCATTCCAGTTCAGACACTGATGAGGAGTTGAGACGCAGGAATGTTTATTTTCTCTCTTGCAAATGATGAGAGCAGACCAGCACTAAAGCACGATCCACTACATCTAAATCCTCCAGGGACAAATGGTGGAAAAAACATCAGATTGATTAACTCAGGGCATTTTTCCTTTGTCAATAATTTATCAAGTTTTGAAAAACAAGATATTTACCTTTATTTTCTGATACATCCAGCAAACTTCACACAGTCTGAGCTAGCAAATAAAATGCCTTCATAATGCGTGTGTTCGTGATTTTGCTTGAATTACAATTTTCATCTGAAGCACTCTGTCATGAATCACAAATTAAAAACATCATCACTTTAACTGGAGAGACCAAGCAGCATATCCTGAGATGATGCAGGGCAGACAGGGACGTGTAGAAGTCCTGATGACAATGGGGAAGGAACAGAGGCTCTCCAGCTTCCACAGGTACCAGCAATTTAAATGACACCCCTTTGCTCAGTGCTCTTTGGTTGAGCTGGATTTTGAGCCTTTTAGAGCAAAGTATGAGATGATTTATCAAAGGGAATCTTTTGCCTCCCAGTATCTTCTCTACAGCGTCTTAATATGTATTAAGTTATATTATTATGTGTAAATGCAGTGCTTTACCCACCTGTTTCTCACAAACAAGTACCAAATGTGCTGTCCTGCTGGTGAAAACTGAGACTGAACCTCTCCCAAGCAACACAAGTCTGCGCTCCAAATGCAGAACAAGTTTTAAAAGACACTATTTAAATCAAAACCGAGACACCTGACAATTTAAATAATTTTTGATTCCATTAATTCTCATAACTAAGGAAGGAAAAAAAAAAACCAGAGGAGAAGGGTTCAAACATTGTCAGTAAGATGAAAAGTCACAGCACGGGAAGGGAAGGGAGAGTTTATTTCACGGTGTAAGTGAAAATTAAAGAAAAATACTACTTATCTTTACAGTCTAGCAACAAGCTCTCCCCTCCCCACAGGAGTGTGGGATCTGAGTTCCATGACCACTCATCTCGACTGGTAGCCCGAAGGAAACACCACATTTAGAGCCATTTATACTCACAGCTTTATTTGATTACCACGGTCAATCGATCAGTACCTGTTTGTATCTCTGTGGAGTACAAAAGCCTGTCAGGAAGTAGACAGCATGCTCATTTCGCCTTATTAAACACGCTCACCTGTGGTTTCTAGTCATGCTCAATTTTATTTCCAGTCATGTTGAATTTTATTACCTGATCTTTTTTTTTGTTATCAGTCAAGATAAAGATACTGTATTGTCAAGTGAGAGTTAATTTTCCTGAGAGAATTCCAGTTTTTCATTACATTTTCAGGGTTCACGGATAGCTAAAAAACTAAATAGTTCAGCAAAAGACCAAAACAAAGTATTTCGTGGGACTTAAAATTTAGGTGTTGAATGCTTATGTTGTTGCTTACAACAGTCCATCTGGTCAGTCCATGGTCATCATGGAACACCATGGCTGTGCACTCCCACCAGGGAAAGAAAACCTCATAAGGAAATCAGTGGAGATGCAGCCTCACCAAATGCCTCAACCCACAGAAAAGAATGTGAACATAAACCATCCACAAAAAACATATTCGAAAGAATAATGTTTCTGTTGTCACCAAAACCCTGTTTTGTATTCCTGGTCTAAAATAGATTTTTGCATGAGCTGGAATTATGCCCTACCACACTCCCCATTCCCTGAGTCCCCAGGTGGCACGCTGGAGCAGGGACCACTTTGCAATCCTACAAATGATATCCTAGTTATAAATAGCATTAATTAAAAAATCAGAGTCGTGGCATGCAACCAGGCATCACTGATTACTCTGGTCCTGCATGGTCTGCTCAGAGCAAAAACTCCCCTAAATAATCCAGAGTTCAAATACAACCTCTCTGAAGAGGTGCATTAAAAAAAGATCCCGGCAAGATGACAGGGTTTATGGGAATAACAGCAGGCATTTCTCTGCATGCAGATGATTCCAAAAAGTCTGTGCTTAAAGAAAATAATGAGGAATTGTAAAAAACCGCCCTGTTTTGTTGACATTCTAACACCCAATCCTACAAAGGCTTAGACTGATGGTTCACTTCTATAAGTGGGGCTTTTCAAATTGCTGCATTCTGCCCCAAATCCTGCAGGTTGCCAGCAGCCCCCACGAAGGGAAGGGTCTGGGCTTTACCACTGACTGGTCACCAGCTGAAGCTTGTGCCATATGAATGGGGCCCCCTCTGACAGCCTTATTAACACAAATGATTTTTATTCTGCATGCCTGGGTAAGCCATGGGCACATGCCTGCAAGATCAAGGCTTCAGTCATTAATAACTTGGGCAATCGCTTCACCTAAAGCCACACTCTGCACAGAAATCTTTCCGGGAATCTGGTAAAAAGATTGATGAAAATTAAACATCTACTTAGTGAAGCTGAAGTAACCAATATATGATTAATACTTTCCAATTATATTTCAGTACAGTACATTGCTGAGTTTGTTATTACCTGCACTCTTAACACTCCATCTGCAGTGTTAAATCCATCTGTTGCTGAAAATATGACTATATCTTCAAGGGTTTCTGAATCATCATGCTGGTACCTTTTAACATAATTATAATGAAGAACGATATTCATTATCCAGCGGAAATTAGAAACCTATAAATATGAGGGGAGGGGAGAAAGGGAAGAGCTGGGGTCCAGTATTGCCCACTGTCTCAATTGATCATTTTGGCTGCTCCCACTTGAAGTATTGCTCTGGGCTCTAGATTTAGCACCACCAGCCCCACTGGTTTCACTGATGTTTTCTTAACTCCTCTCGTGGGGACCTGGTCCCTCAGCTTTATTCTGCCAGGTGCAGGTGGGCAAGAGAAGTGGCTTCATGGCTGGCATCCACATCAGGGTGTGGAGACAGCACAGACCCAAGGGTGTGTCCCATGGCCAAAGCTTCTGGTGGGGCAGGATGTCAAACTTTGGGAATCACTCACCTGTCCAAGGAGGAATGGCTGAGCTGAACCAGGGGTCCTGAGCACTGGGTTGTCACTTGCTGAAATGGCAAGAGAAAAGTTCTGGTCATTCCTACCTTTGGGAAGGATCTAAAGCAGAGGGTGCTGTTTCTAAATACTCAGTTAAATTGTCAGAATAAATACATCATATTTTTATGCATGTATCTTAGATGTTAAAGAAACCCCCTCTTTAATACAGCAGCAGCTGGTTTAAATGTGCCTGCAGGTAACAGAAGGCAAAGCTTATGCCACAGTCTTCCCTGAACTGTGCTCCCTCCACTTCCTTCCCTCTGACCTTTTAGGATTTGTCCTCACAAAATCACAAGGCTCATTTGAAACCATTTAAAAAAAATATGAATATTCAGACACCATTACACAGTTATGGATAAGATACAGGCTTCACTTCCCCCCAGATCCCAGAGCAAAGGGTCCATTTTTGAAACTCTGGGTAGTAACCAGCTATGAAGAATTTTACGGGAAGAACTCAAACTAACTTATTTTAAAAGCATGCAAACAAAACTCCTTCCACCTTGGCAAGTCCATGCAGATCAATGAAAGTGGAGAGAGGAGGTTTATTAACTGTGAAAACTTTCAGATCCTCATGGGAGCATGAAGCAGGGTTTTCCTTTGCTGCATCCAGGGGGGACTGTAGCAGGACCAATCATTCCACCAGTGACCCTGCCTGCAGTTTGGGCCTGGAGGGGGTTCTCTCATGCTCAGCAGGTGTGTCTGTGCTTTTGGAATTGGAGGAATCTTGTCACCTGGTGTGAGAGATGGACAAAAAACACAAGAAAGACAAGGGTACCTGTCTATCCAAGGCTGTTAAGTCAGAAGTGACTTGCAAGATACTTCTCAGCAAGAGGACAGAGATGCTTTCCTCCGTGCCATCGGAAGCAGGGGATAAGTGAGCTATTACCCCACTGGGGTGGTTTTTGGGGCTCATGGATTTCTGAAATCAATCTTTCTCCTATCTAAAAGAAATCCACAGGGTTAATTGCTAGAGGCGCACAGCTAAGATGTGATTTTGAGAAAAACAAGAACAAGACTACACAGTATTTCTACAGAACAGAAAATGGGCTTGGAATTTTAAAAATATCCTTCAGAAAAAAACATAGCAATTAAAACTACTGAGCTGACTGAAGAAGCTTCAGTATTGCTTTCCTCTTACCAAGCTTTTATTGTTATTCTTTGGAATATAATTGGTGATAATTTTCTTCTTGGAGTCTGACACAAATCTTACAAGTTACTAAAGGTACTTGAAAAAATAAAAAAGAAATAGGTTGTTTTATTTCTCTTCATAAACAATTTGCTGTTGGAAACAGTGAAGCCTCTTGAACGACTCCAAGACTTCAACTGCTTGTTTTAATTTCTCAAATAATCCTTTCCTCTGGTTGTATGTTCTTCACTACACTTAACTCTCACTTCTTTTCTGCTTTCCCACTGTTGTGGGCAAAGTGGTCTTAGGGCAGAGTTTAACCATTTAGCTGAAGGATATAGCCTTGAGCATAATAAGCTTTACACAGCACACTCAAAATTCACCCTCCACAAATATTCATTTAATACTGGCAGGAATTTTGCTGATCCCCTTAACCTACCTGGCATTTTAGTATTTGCTAAAACACTTAACAAAGAATACATGAACACGTACAAACCCCAGACGGAATAAATTTGATGAATAATTTGCTTTTGTGGAGAAAATGCTTGCCTGGCTCCTTTGAAGGAATGCAGGCACCTTGAACAGGCTTTAAGTTCTGACTTTAGCTGGGGCTTGCTTATGAAATGGTACAATACAAATACATTCCAAAACTATAGGAAGAAGTCAGGCAATAAATGTGTGGAACAATCTGCAGGGCTTATTCTACAGCAAAGGAATTGCCAGACCTGGATTTTTCAAGCAATGCTGTGAAAAGATAGAAAGGTAGAAAACACTTCATTGAGTGAACTTTCCTGCCAGATGTGTCAAAGTGCTGGCAGGGAACAGAAACACCCAACAGTGGGTACAGCTCACCGTTTTCATTTTTTATTGAATGAAATCAGAGGTGGGGTTTGACTGGATTGGCACAGAAACTGCCAACCTCTGACTCTGCAGAGAGTCAGGAGTGAGCACAGCTCCTGCTCTCTGCCATGGGGAACCCAGGAGCTTGTGCAGGTCTTTGAAATATGGGGCTTGTCTGTTATCAAAAAGAAAGTGATTCATATTGTTGGAAAGCACTGGACAGATTTCAGTGAAACACTAAGAAAATCACTGATTTTGGTCCTTTCTTGCAAGATAGAGGAATTCTCAAATCTCTGCACTGATGAATGTTGTTCTCTGCAGTGAGGCTGCACTGTCTGCAACAGTCAGAAATGGGATTGAGAAGGTGATGCCAGGCTTCTGCCCTTTTTCTACTTTTGTACTCATTTGTTGTATTTTAACTTAAAAGTTTAGATTCAAATTAGCATCATTTGTTCTCATGCCTCTCCCAGCACCTTTTTATGAAAGCAGAGCTTTAAAAAAATTATAGTAATAATAATTGCAAATTATGTCAAAAGCTTTTCTTGTTTACCTGAAAGATGTCAAGTCCGAAGCAGCAGGACTTGTTTTGTTTGGTTGGCTTTTAGGCTGCAAAAATTAGCTTCCACACACTGTAAAAAATTGCAGAAGGGAAAAAGAAATGTTAGATCTTTTCCCTATCACGTTATAAAGTGTAATTCAGCTTGACAGTTTCATATACACGGGAGAAGTGAGAGAAACAAAACATTAACAGCACACACGAGTTGATTGTCTGGAGATTTGGTCTCTGGAGAGCAGAGCTGACGCCTTGTGATGGTGCAAGTTTCTTTGACAACGAGTTGTGTGTAGTTCCAGGCTCCCTCTGGCTCATATAACACGAGGAAACAGTCTTAAAGATGGCTGAAAAATGTGGAAATCCAGACTGATCCCACTCTGCTGGTACCAGCTCAGCTCCCAGCTCATCAATTCATAAAAATTCTCTTTCAAGTGTTGTTTTTTTGCAGTGTCTTCATATTTCTATTAATTTTCTATATATGTTTAAGTGTTGCAAGGAACAAATTGAATCAGCATACCTAAAGAAAAGAAAAGAAGAAAAATAAAAAGTCAATTGGCCTTTTTGCTTTTGCTTTCACCTTTTTTAATACAGAGCAAGTCTTGATTTTAATCCAGTCATTCATGTAAAACAGAAGCATTGTGTTATTACGGATGAACAGCTTCAGCCTTCCCGCACAATTTCCTACTATGCAATATTTCTCTGCATGGCATTCAAATATTTTGAATGCTATGTCATCTTAAAAGAAATTAAAAGCCATACTTACATGAGCATCAAAAATTAGGCAGTTCTTGACTATCAGATAAAGTGAATTTAAGCGAGTCATGAAAAGACCTCTTCTTCAAAGTTATGATGGCAGACAAGGCTGTAGAAGAGATTGTTTTGCAAGCACATTGACACAGGAATATATTAAAAATACAAGATCCATCACAGATTCTTTTAGGCACTCATCTGCTGTTTTTCTTGTCTCCTATTACTCCTGTATTCATTCCAGTCCCAGGTAACCCCATCCACCACACCTGGGGAGCAATAGCAGTTATGCATTTTCAGCTATGTGGACAACCCAGTCCTGCACTCCCAAACATTCCTCATCAAATCACAGCATCATGGAAGGTGGAATAGGTCTTTAAGACCAAGTCCAACCATGAGCCCAGCACTGCTGAGCCCAGCATTATTCACTCATCACGGAGCAGTACCAGGGGACTGGCACCTCCCCAGCTGCAGCACCTGCTTGGCCCATCTGCAGTGGATTCCTCCAGCACTTGTTGGCTTGGTTGTTTTAGTGCGGGTATAAGAATCACTTGAATGAATGAAGAATCACTGAAAACCCACAAATAAAACATCAATAGAGGTGTTTCAGGAAGAACCATCTCTCCCCTTTTGCAAGCTTGAAGGTGACATTGCTCTCCAGGTTGTCATCTGTTGGTGGGGTGGCAGTGGGACACCATTGCCCAAGGGGAAACCAGTGCCTAATGCTTTGACTTCCATCAAATGTTCTTAAAACAGCCCGGTCCTTGGCTGTGTCTCTCTCATCATGCTGGAAATAGGCAACTGCATCCTCAATGTTTTCAAACTCGAGGCTTTTGCCTCCTGTTATATAAATGCAGAAAGAAAGTTACCATGTGCTCTTTCTATCAACACAAATTACCAATAACATTTTCAAATTTAAGCAGATGAGACACACGTCTTCTGTTCCCCGTGTAAAGGCTGGATCCACTTAAAACCAACAGGAGCCTTTTCATTCACTTCAGTGAACTTTAGATCACGTTCCAAAGAAGTGACATGATTATTTTTTCACCCTCAAAGATACATTGGGCTGTTCTTAGTAACAAGCCTGAACTCTGCAGACTCTCACTGCAGAAATTCCAAAAGATGTGAAAATCTTATGGTTTTTTCAGAAGAATTTCTATTAATTTCTCTGGGACACATGCAAAAAAGTCAAACTTTGCCTAGGAAGATTGTGGGGGTAGGTCTAACAAGATAAACTATGCTTATATTCTGTGGGTGTTCACTGCATCCCATAGTTGAACTCAGATCTGACACAACACCTCACACTGTGATCCATCCATGCTGGGGACCTTCCATCCCCAGGAGCTGGACAGCATTCAGGTTATCATGGGCAGCAGTCTGTGGAGGATCAGAGAATCTCAGAATCACCAAGGCTTGAAAAGACCTCTAAGGTCATCAAGTCCAACCATCAACCAAGTACCACCTTGTCAACTATAAACCGTATCATGAATTGCCATGAATTGTCTGCTTGTTTTTCGAACACTTCCAGGGATGGTGACTCCACCACTTCCCTGGGGAGCCTGTTCCAATGCTTAGCCACTGCTTTAGTGAAGAAATGTTTGCTAATATCCAATCTAAACTCCCCTGGCACAACTGGAGGCCATTTCCCCTTGTCCTGTGCATTTTACATAACAGGGCACAGCCGTCCTCCACAGCCCAGCCCTGTGGTACACGTGCATGTAAAAACTGAAGAGTGCTGATAAGGATTTGCACAAAGAGCTACACAGCAAAATCCAAGATGCCAAACCCTCTCTTGCATCCAGTTTAAGAAGGGAGGTTTTAGAATGTTTATTTGAGCCTGGAGGAACCATCCTGTTAGCACACCAATAAATGTTGAGTGTAATACCACAACACCTTCCTGTACCGAGGGAATTCTCACAGCGCTCGTGCCTGCAGCAGGCAAGGAAAAGCAACAGCTTTCCCCCCTGAGCCAGCCTGCCTGCCGTGTGCCAGGTCTGCGTGAGCCCTGGGTCCTTCCAGAACAATATGTTAACCAGGAAATTGGAACTTTGGAGTAGAAACTTAATCCAAAACCAGAAAGAAACATGAAAATGTGTACAAACAGCTCTCCAACTGGTGGATTTAAAAAC
>VZTG01001547.1:0-80690 GCA_013397845.1 Melanocharis versteri
TCAGTCACCATATTTAAGCTACATGAAATAAAAAGAGGGAAAAAAAAGCAGAAAACCTAAAGAGAGCTACAAGATTCAGTAGCAGAGATGGATTTGTAGCTGAAATGGATTTTAACACCATGAAGGGTTCATGGGTCGCATAAATATATGGGATCTGATTCCCATGGTGCTAGCAGCAATGATGCAGAGTAAAGAACACAAATTTTTACGGTCTTGCAGGTTCCAAAACCCTCTCTGCTGTCCATCAGTGAAACAATGCATGACATTGGGGCTGGCTTTTAAACAACCCATAATCAGGCAGCTCTTGTGACAAATGACAAAGTCAAATTACACCTTTGAGAGTGAATTGGCACTTGCTTACCAGGAGGGACGTGGCAAACTTTTCTCTCAGAGCTGAGGAAACTTCCAGCTGACAAACAGGAAAATAAATTATGAGGGAAGAAAATACAATCCTGACATTTCCAGGGGTGAGTAATGAAATACTTAATGGCAAAAGATCTCAGGAGGCTCATACTACATTTTATTTTATTTAATTTTACAAGAAGCAATTGAATTATGCTACTGACACATGAGTGTCCTCAGCCTTTTGAAAACAAAGCAGGAATTCCAGCATCATTTACTCAATCCATGATTCAAAATGCATTAAAAGACCTCTTGAAACTTTCTTTACTGCTCCTCCAGCACAGACTGCAGGGAGAAAGCGTAAGGTGAAGCCGTTAAACTTTAATCAGGTTTGCCACTATTTACCATTTAATTCCTGACAATGTGCAAAGGAAGATATTAACGCCAGTGAATAGCACAGAGAATTCATTTCAAGGGTGAAAACTTAATATCTCAGCTGCTGTTCACCCTCCAGCTCTGCTGGAGGACACCTGGATGGCACCTGTGATTCTACCTGGCCTGGAGTGAGAGGATTGGAAAAGTTTGCTCTGAGAATTAGGTGCAATAATTCTGTTTTCTCGGCCCTGGCTGATGGTGTCCAAGTGTCCAGACTTGAGCTGACATGAACTGGCAGTCACCAAATGGTCAAGGATTGCATGGAAATGCCCATCCCACCTCCACCTGCTCTCCCTGCACTCACTGCTCTGTAGGGAACTTGTACCGTACACCCTAAAAAAGAGATAATTCATCACTCTTGTTTAATCTCATGATTAATTATGGTCATTGTTTAAAAAACCCCCCACAAAATCTTTGTTTTATTTCTCCTTTGAGTTCGTCTGATCTGAGCTGTCCATTCTGAGGGCTCAGCACTGAACAAACCACTTTATCAGGAGGTTTGAAAATGCCTCCTGCTCATTACTATCCATCAGCCACTGAGATTGATTGCAACAACATCACTGAATATTAGCGGTTTGGAAGAAAGGGACATGTTCTTAGGATTCAGTGGGGAGGAACATCATTCCTCAAGGATTTGGAAAACAAGATATTTCCCCCCTTTTCCTAGATACTCAGGTAGCCAACAGGAAAGATTAGGGTATATTTCTGAGCTACAGAGGTAACTGTGTGGCTGCAATAGAAGGACAGAGATTTCTGTGGCCCCTGAGTGTCAAACACATGCTACAGGGAGGCCCCTGAGTGTCAAACACATGCTACAGGGAGGCTGGAGAGGGAGTTTTTACCAAGGCATGCACAGGGGGGAATAATGGCTTTGAGGTGAAGGAGGGTAGACTTAGATTAGATATTGGGAAGAAATTCCTCCCTGTGAGGGTAGTGAGGGGCTGGGATGGATTTCCCAGAGAAGCTGTGGCTGCTCCATCCCTAGAAGTGTCCAAGACCAGGCTGAGCAAATTGGGATAGTGGAAGGCGTCCCTGCCCATGCCAAAGGGTTGGAATTAGATGATCTTTCATGTCTCTTCCAACCCAAACCATTCCATGATTCTCTGAAAGCCAGAGTTGTAGTGGGGTCTGTAGATAGCAAAGTCTCTGTGCTGTTAAAGCTCCTTCATTTTCTTTCACTATGTGCTATTCCAAGGCAACAACAAGCCTCTCCACTGATGAACCAAAAAAGGCTACATTAATAAATTAACATGCAGATCCCACCCCAAAAAAAGAGCAAGGGACAGACTCTGACACTGGCTGTTTTCTATTTTTATCAGACTTTGGCACAGCCCTTGCGTTCCATCTGGAGCGAGCAAAGAGTTGCAGCAAACAGGAATTGTTATTGTTTACCCATTTTTACACTTGGCCTCACACAGCTGATTCCCTAAACCGGAATTTGGTTCACCTTTTGTCTCACCACAAAATGGGAAAGCAGCAGATACACTGCATTTAAATAAGGAAAAAAACCAAAAAATTGAGCGTGATTTGGGCATTTAGAAGCCTTTCATTATTTTTCATCTACCAGTGACTTCAGCCAGAAAGTTCTTTGAGAATGTTATTTAGTTGTTTTTCACTAAAGGAGAGAAGCATTGATTTGCTGAGAAAATTCTAGGTTGTGGATACATGTGCTCGCTATTGCTTCACTTCAAAACAGCATTTGCTTTCTTTAGCAAAAGCTTTTTGGTCTTAAAATCTGGTTGATATTCAAAGTAATAATGAAACTGCTCTACCTGGGCCAGCCTGGGGCAACCAGAAGCTACCACGGAGGCAGTGAGACCCATGCTTGGTGCCCAGGTCACATCTGAGGTTGGAATCAGAGGTTCAGCTGCTCCAGTACAGAGACAGTTCTCTTGTGGCATGTTCTGCACTGCCTGGGGAAGAGATGGCTTTGGGAAAGGCTTAGTGCCCCTAAAGAGGCTCCAAGAGAGCTGGAGAGGGACTTGGGACAAGGCCCGGAGGGACAGGGCAAGAGGGAATGGCTTCAAACTGACAGAGGGCAGGGTTAGAGAGGATACTGGGAAGGAATTCCTCCCTGTGAGGGTGGAAAGGGAATGGGATGGAATTCCCAGAGAAGCTGTGGCTGCCCCTGGATCCCTGGAAGTGTCCAAGGCCAGGCTGGATGGGGCTTGGAGCACCCTGGGACAGTGGAAGGTGTCCCTGTCCATGGCAGGAGGTGGGACTGGATGGGCTTTAAGGTCCCTCCCAACCCAAGCTATCCTGTGATGATCCTGACTTGATGTCACTTCTCTGCTGCTGTAGCACCCACAAACCACCTGGTGCCAGGTCAGAGACCCTTGCAAGGCTTCTCACCCTGCCCCATGTCTTGTCCCCTCCCTGGCAGCAGTGTCCCTGGGCCATGGGCTCTGCTCAGGGTGCAGAAGCTGCTGCCACCACAAGATCGCTCCACATTTCCTGGCAGATCCTGTGTTCAGCATGATGAGCAGGTTATTAATCACCCTGCAGCAGGAGTGTCTCTGGTCCAGGCAGGATTGTGATACATTTCCACACAGGCAAAACCACTCTAAGATTTGCTTTGGCCACTCGAAAGCATTTGCTGCAAGTGCTGCAGCTTTGTTTGACAAAGACGTGAGGAAAAAGGTTCGAGCAGTTGAGCAGCTCTCAGATTTCAATCAGAACACCCTCGGAGGGCATTATCAGCTTTTCCTCAGCCAGGGGAAGTCCAAGGAACAGATCCCTGTAAAGCTTAGCAGCTGCTCCCAGACACGGTTAAACTGCAGAGGATGACGGATGTGCCAATGCCTAAACCTTCCAGAGTATTTCTTTCCACATGCTTACAGTTTTTCCGGGGGAAGCAGGAAAACAAGCATTTGTCAGTGCTAAAAGTCCTGTTTATTACAAATTTGTGTATAAATTCCAAAACAAGTCATATTTGTTTCTGGGATTTTTTTTTTTAATAAAACCAAAGATTTGGCATTGGGAAAAATATTTCCAAGATTTTAAATCAGCAGATAACTCATGATTCTATAGAAAAAGAAATGCCAAAGTACTTTCCTTACTAAGGAGCCATCGAAGTTCTCGCTCTTTGAATCATCTTTGGAAGGTAACATTGCAAGTATATATCAGAATATGTGCGTATATAAATATAAATAATATAAATATAAATATCTAAATCTATCTATCTATCTATCTATCTATATATCTCATGGCTGCCTATGAGACCCTACCCAGTGTTCCTTGATATGAAAAGGAACCTTTCCTTTAACTTCTCTCAATTTTAGCTACATTCCATGGGGCAGAATGTGGATAGTTAGATTTTCTGAAGGATTCAGGGGATATCAGTACCCAATATTTCATCATTTCAAAGACTTTTAGCTGTAACACAGTCAACTCTAATCCCTCTTTTCTCTAACTCTTCTGAAATGGTGTGATTTTCTTGCCATCTGAAACCCCTTGTGATGACCTCCAAGATATTGCTGTCATTTGGGTAATTAATCTTGAATTAGGAGCCCCTGAGGAAGGAATATTCCTCTATCGCTGGTGTCAGCCCTCTGGCTGCCTCTCTAGCTGTAAATGGGAATATAATGCTTGTAATTATAAAATAGCTCTCTTGAATTGATTTCTGATGGAACATCCATGTAATTGTATGACACTATAGATCCTGAAACTCTTGTTCCTGCAGGAATTTTGTTTCCAGTCATAATTTTTTCAAGACAGAACAGAATGCTATTTATTTTTTCCAGTGTTTTAGTTTCTTTGGTTACCTGCAATTCCTCACTGCCTCTGCCCTAACACTCTGTGTATTTTCTATTTTAGGTTCTTTCTTTCCTGCAATCAAACCCCCGGACACACTTTTTAAAATAACATTTTGGCTGGGATATTTAAACAGCTGCATCAACCCCATCATCTATCCATGCTCAAGTCAAGAGTTCAAGAAAGCGTTCCAGAATGTCCTGAAAGCTCAGTGCCTCCTGAGGAAGCAGCCAGCAAAGAAGCAAACCCCAAGCTTCAACCTCAACCATCCTGCTGGCCAGAGCATGGAGAGTGGCAAAGGGGTGGTCCGGATCCCTGTGGGATCGAGAGAAACCTTCTACAAGATTTCCAAGTCAGACGGGGTCTGCGAGTGGACGATCTTCTCCGCCATGCAGGGCATGCCCACCAAAAACGCCGTTTCCAAAGACTGCTCAGCTGCCAAAGCCAAGAGCAAAGGGTTCCTGCAGGAGTGCTGCTGTGCAGGCACTTCAGGGAGCCTCGTCCATGAGAACTGCAAAGTGCCAACCATTAAAATCCACTCGATCTCCCTGAGCGAGAGTGGGGAGGACGTGTAACCGGCTGAGTGCGCCAGGCTGGTAGCTTGGGGGCCTTGTGGGATATCGCTCTTTTTATGGGGAAGTAGGAGTAGGTGTGGTGATAGTTGGAAGGATCCAGGTATGAACAGGTTAAACAGGCCCAAATCTTTTGAGGAAGGATGTCTGTGAGTGCTGGAAGCATGGATGGAGCCCCTCAAAGACAGTGCATGGCTTCAGTGGATGGTATTCTGAGGGTCCAGCATCTGCCAGGCATTTCCTTGGCATTCAAAGGCTTTATCCCTCTATTCTCCTCTTTCAAAGTTCCCACTGCTCTGATTTAGGGGCAGTGGAGGAGAAAGAGAGAACCACAAAGACACTGTGCTGATTTCAGTCTCGACATTCTCTGACAGCTCCACCTTCAGAGCCATTGTTTGATTCTACCCCTCCCCATAAAGCCAAACCTCAGCTATGGATTTCAGTCAACTCCATTGCCAAGGAAAGCTTGATCCAAGTGACTGCATGCCACCGAGCTTCAGAGACCAAGGGGAACTTTTCCTATTTGTACAATCAGCCTCCCTAATCTCCTCACCAAACCAAATGAAAATTTGCATGTGCCCCTGGTTTGTTCGGACGATCCCTGTGCCTTGATGGGGGTCTAATAAAACTCAAAACTAGGTAAGTCCTCATCAAACAAGGCTCAAAGAGCTCACTTGTATTCAACCTTTTGTTTTTCATCTTCTGAGTCCGTCAGGAGCCTACTGAAAGGCTCAGTAATTCCTTGCTCAGGTGCTTGATAGCCAGATCAGTGCCACAGTCACGGGAAAAACTGAGGATTTTTCCTGTCTCCCTGCCCAGTGTTCTGCTACATTCCTTTTCCCGACTCCTTCAATACCAAGTGCTCTAAGCTTTCTGTGAGATCCTGGGTACTCTGGAATCAGGAACTTTCCCCTTGTTCTGAGCAGGGGGAGTCAAGCATGTTAAAAGGCTTAAGGACATCCATCCCCACGAGAAAGGGCCATCCCTTGGGAATTTGGGAGCAAAGCATTTGGAAGCATGTTATATTTTAATACAGCTAATCCAAATAAATAAGTAGATGCGATGGCCAGCATCTGGAAGAAAGAGTGGGAGGAATTCTCTGAACAATATTAGAAATAAGCAGCTCTTGACATAACTCCTCCTGAGCCTGCCAAGTAAGAATTCAGCTCCTTGAAACAACATATGAGCACCTACTCTTGTCTATGTCAGCTCCTGTGCTGAAGATCCGCTGCCTTGAAAAGGGAAAGGGCTCAAGATAAGGGTCATTATCACAGGACAGGGCCTTGAAACAACACCTTGGTGGTGTTGATGAGAAATCATTGTTTATTTATGTCTCACTCAGTATTAAGTCAAGAGGATTTGTCTCCTGTGTCTTTTATTTATGCACTCACAGAGCACGAATCTGTAGCATGATCCCATTTTTAGCTTAAATAAGAAATCCACCTCACTCTTAAGGTTTTTCAGGCCTAGAATTTGAAGCTAAAAGTGTGGAAATACCATGTAAGAAAATATTCTCATGGTGCTTCAAGCCAAAAGCAGAAGGAGAAAAGCTGGAAATCTCATAAGAAAGTCACGTGAGACTCATGGCCGAGGTTTCTAGTCTCACAGGGTTCAGATACATGGGACGTGTATTTGGACAAAACCTGAACTTTGAAACATTTTGAAAAAACACCCCTTAAATTGAGCAAGACTGGCAAGATTTAAAGTCTTCATTGCACACCCTTGGTGCCCAACCCTGTCTTATTCTACAACCAATACTTGTTTTATAACCAGTAAGGTCCTTTTTGCCATCTCTCCTTTGGAGCTGGGAGATTTACACAGGGTTGCTGCAGTAATTTCAGATTTATTGAGGTTTCATGGTGTCAGGAAAAGAGTTGTTGTGGAGCTACACATGGAGGCTGCCACAACTGGATTAATTCAACTCCAGAGCAATCCTGATGCAGCAATATAATCTGACCCTGTAAGATGAAGATAAATAAGTCAGCCTGCTGCTGGCAGTGTCAGGATGGACATGGATGTAGCACAGTTCTCCTGCGTGGCAGAGACAGAGGTTGGAATAATGAAGTCTTGGTCTCATCTTCATCCTTTTTTTTGTCACAAAACAGATGGTAAAGGACCTCTCTGTGTCCAGTGACTCTGAAAAGCTCCCAGCCCTGAGCATCAGGTGAGCCTGGTCCCAGCCACACCTCTGCTGCTGCTAGGTTTGCCAGCAAAAACAAACACATCATTTGTTTGGCTCCCTCAGAGAATTTCTGCAGGAAAACGGCCCTGTTCCCTTGTTGCAAGCAGGGTCATTGGCACTTGTCATCTTGGTGGATATTTGGACTGAAAAGTCTCAAAAACCATAGAAGGAGCTCTAGGAAGCAGAAAAAAAAAAAAAACAAGGAGTGCAGATTTAAGCAGCAGGGTTTTTTTTGTTATTTAAAGTGAACTTGGCACTGGTGAAAGAGCTGCAGCCACAGAGGCTGAATGTATCTGTCTGTCTAAAAGCATGAACAGGACAAGAGATTTTCCCAGTGGCTGGACATCAATCATCACTTGTGAAACCTTCCCAGCATCAGGATTCTGTCGTGTGAAACCTGGCAGGAGCACAGAGCAGAGATCAGATAGTGGCCAGATGGGAAGTGAAGTGGCAGGAGTTCCCCTCAAAGCTACATCCAGTGACCCACACTGACCTGGCAGTGGATGTGTCCTGCCTGAAACCTCCGAGGGATGGCTCTGACATCCCACCATCCTCTCGGGTCAGGGTTTTCTGTTGGGAGTGACAGCCAGTCACACACCCATGTGGGGTGGAGCACAGTCTCTGCTGCGAAGAGTTGAGAGCTGGAGCATCACAGAAATGACTCTTAATTTGCACAGACTGAGGTGAAGCAGATCACCAACCCCTCTTCATCCCAGGGCAGGGAAAGTTCAGTAGTTCAGTTTCCACAGTCAATTCAGATCTACCATCTGATATTTTTGAGGCTTCATGTACTTTGCAAGATTATTCAACCCCCAAATATTTAAGTTCTGCCCACTGTCCAAATAAATGTCTTCTCATTTTTATGTTCTTTATTTCTCTCTTCCAACTCCAAGGATAAATTGTGCATTGTGTAAAAGAATATTCTCCTTTGCCACGCCTTAAAGTCCTGAAAATCCACAGCACTGAAAAGAAGAAAGATTAAGGCCAGGAATACTTCTTGCTTCTCTACTTGGAGTAAGCAAATGGGTCACAAAGCTTCTTTACAAAATTTCCCTGCTTGACTTTTTCAGTTTTCTGAAAGGCGACACTGACAGGCTGCAGCACCTTATACTGATTGAAGTCAGTTAAAAAAGGTCTTATTGCTTTGCTGAAGTGGAAGTGCCCAGTTCTTAGGTGTGCCTCTTGGCCTTGAGCTGCTGTTGCACATGTCTCAGTGGAGTTTTATTAGGAACTTCATTTTAAAATAAAGCTACTGAGGCACAGAGCAGCTCTGTGATTCATCCAGCAAGGTTTCAGCTGTCCCAGGCTGAATTCATGCTGGGTAATTAACTCCACATCCTACCCAGAGATACCTTGATCCTCTTTCCTGTCTTAATATGGTTTGGATAAGCAAGACCATGTTGAAAATGAACTTGAGGGGACAGGCTGTTGACACCAATTATTCCTGGATGATCTCTTCCGACAGCAGAGCCAAAGAGAAAAGCCAGTTGGTCTTCAAAGTGTTGCACTTAGCTCCAGGCAAATCTGAGACCTCCACCAGCATTATCCTTTGCCAGAAGGAAAAAATCCAACAGGTCATGAGAGAGCTGCTCTCACAGCAGCATCTGCTCTTTGCTTGCACTCCTCACACACTCAAATATTTGTGAAAGTATTTTGTATATGACAGTGTTACAAAAACCACAAGACACTACAGAGGTAGCTTGTGGTGCATTAAAATACAGATCTTCCCCCCAGCTTAATAGATGTAATTGAATCACTGATTTCCTGGGAGGAGATGGAGCATTTGTCTCAGGGATTGGAGTGAAATGTCATTTCTTCTCTGCAGAGCACACTGCATATTTCTCATGCTGACAGAGAAGGAGAAAATAGCAAACGTGAGCTAGGGGGAAATGAATTGCTGAGGAGGAGAGCTATGGATGGCAACCATCACATGAGAAATAACACATCTGTCAGTCCTGCAATGGGCTCAAAGCTCTACTTAATGCACATTTCTGTCTCAGTGCAACACTGAACTCAAACTCAGGATGCGTAACAGCCTCTCCTTTATCATCACGGTAACATCAAGATCTTTTTCAGAGTCAAAAACCTCCACATGTTAATAGTGAAAATAAACATGATTTTACAGTGCTCAGCGTCTCATCCAAAGAACGAGACTTTCTTGCATTAATCCAAATTTCTTTTATCAGCTGCCAAAACCCAGCCCTTGTAAACAATTTTCTGAAGTAGGAAAACACAAACCAGCCCAGCATTTCAGCAGATTTCCACTTTCCAAGCAAGTCCACTCAGCCAATGATAGAAAACCTCCCTGAATTTCACCGAATACTCAATTCTTCCTGACAGTATGACCGTGGGAATTGTATACAAGCTGGTTTGGGCTTTTTTTTTTTTTTTTGCTTTGCCAGTTGCAAAAAAATGTTTCTAGTTTTTTTTTTCTTCTGCCTGTGGCAGCTTTTTGCCTGCATGTCGTACAAGTTTGGCTGCCAGTGGTTTTAAAAGATTTCTTCTGAAACAGGCACTGCATTTTCTGGATGTGGTATTCCTGTGTCATTGCATTTTCCATGTGCTGTTGTCCAGCTTTATCATGTTTGAACAGTCCATGCTGGTCATTTCCCTGAACAAAATACTGAATGTATATGAAATCTTGCTAAGGTGAACAAATAAATTATTGGGGGTATATGCACTTTGGGATATGTAAGCTGCAAGTCTGTTTTGTTTTTTTCTCCAAGTTATTAATATAGATTTGTCTTCTCCCTTTCAACAAACATTTCAGGCAGAGGATCAGGTAGAGATTCTTCCTGATACTTCTGGTCTTAGAAGGGTTTAGTAGGAGCAAGATGCAAAGCAAATAAAGGAATTAAACTTATATTTCTACTGTAAAAAGTTGAAGTCTTTAAAACCACTTTGAACAAGTTCATTTGGGCCCCAGGTCCTTCCTTACTCTGCTCCTTCAGTTTGCTTACAGTAAAACATCAGGTCCCAGATGAAATCCAGCCCATTTTGCTGTATTCCTTATAAACAAACACCAGGAGAACAATCCTCGTCCACCCAAGAATGTAAATGGGAAAGACAAGTGCTGAGTTATTATTTCCTGATTTATTAAGGGAGAACTGAGACATGGGGAAGGAAAAGACAGATTTCAAAAACAGCTGATGCACCAGGAGCCTGGAAAGCCCTGGCTATGTCTGCCTCTATTGAAACTCTAGGAAATTTCATCCAGGGAAACTCTGGAGAAAACTTTAAATGAAAAAAACCCCAACAAAATCAAACCTCAGTTGCCCTCCTGCTTCTTCCACAGGCCTGTTCTCTTTCTAGATTAAAATGTGCATTTATCCTGAAAAATTTTGTGCTTCAGTAGAATCTGGGAGCTTCAGCGAAGGACCAGGATTTGGTCCTTAATGGACACAAACCTTGCTCTGAAAAATTCCCTCCTGAATTTACAGATGGCCACAAAACTTGTTGCAACTCTAAGGAATAACTTGGAGTGTCAGAATGCCCTTGTGACCACCAGATTTGCTGTCAGAAAAAAGAAGTGTTTTTAAATAAAAATGTGCATTTTTGCTTGGCATTATAATTTAAATCCAGTTCAGCTAAGATTACACATCAACACCATCATCATCATCATCATCATCATCTGTCTTGGTAATGTGGCTGTAGGTCCTTTCTGTATTAAAAGTCACCCTCCCTTGCTGGATCCTGCCAGGTGAGGAGAGGAAGCAGTCACATTTTCTGGCATTTTGGATAAGGATTCTGTTTTCTTAACAGGGCAGTGAATTTTAGGCCTTAAGCAAGTCACCACTCTTTCACTGTGTCCAAACTCCCCTCTGTGCAATGGATGTCATTTATCCCAATTGTCCCAGGAATGCTGAGTCTGATAAAACACCATCAATGATTTTGAAAAACTGACACATGACAGGGAAAAAATAAAACACGTTGGTGCATTTATTTAATTTCACTACAACGACATGAATTCATCAAATTCTGCTTGTCCTTTTTTGGCATTAATTTACCCCTTTCTGGCTCCTCAGATTTCTGTGATAGTTTGTCCACCCATGGGCAGCTGGTGATAATGGCAGTGCTTCATTTCTCAGACAGATTCTGCTCTCAAGACTATTGAGGGTTTTTTCATAAGATCCAGACCCGGAGAGAAATTCTATGACAGTTTTAATCACAGCCCCTGCAGGATAAAGATAGTATCTTTTGTTTTGCTAGTTGAGCTGCAGGCAAAGGTCAAAGCAGTCGGGAGCTTTATTGCGGTTCAAACACTTCTAACAACACAAGTGACACCGTGCTGGCAATTACAGGAGAAGAAAACATCCAGTTTTTCATTCAGCTTCTTATTGGCCTAATGCTATTGAGGTTTTTGCAGTAAATTTCTGTTCAAACTGGATTTGTTTAAACCCACCAGTTCATATAATGAATTACCAGACAATTACCAGGCCTTGATTTTTATCAGGAGCTGTAGAACTGACAGAGTAACTTTGGAAAAATTGCTTCTTTCTCCCTGATATCAACATTAACACCACATTAACACCAAGATTCCCCAGTTTTGGCCTGGGAATGCAGCTGATACCATCTTTTGTATGAAACAAATGGATTTGGAGCAGCTTCATGGACAGGCCACCAGTGATGTGGCACTGCTGGTTTGGTTTCTCACTGTAACGATCAGCTCCATCAGGGACAGATTCCCAGATACAATTAGAAATGCTCCTTTAATCTAATAATCCATCTCCCAAAGCAAGAAGGACCTGCACAATTTGCATCAGTGAGATGGGTAAGAAATTCTGCATAAACATTTCTAAGAGTTTAATTGAAATCGTGAAATGAGAGGTAAAAAATAAGGAGTGGGATTGGATTTCAGCTGAGGATTGTTCCCAAATACACTTCCACACCACATCTTTTAGCTTTTACAGTTTGTTATAACTGAAGTGCTCTGTTATGTTTTCAGGAGAACACAGTGCATGATGGATAGAAGCTTTCTGGGTATGTTTTCTTTTTCTTTTGCATTTTCTTCCTGACGTATTTTGGCAAAAAAGAGAAAGAAAAAAAACCGGGAAAAAAATTAATGCCTTCCATAACCAAAAGAATGAAAGGCTGATTCTGTTTTACCTCAACCCAATTAAAAATACATATTGAAGCAGATCCAGCATTCCTTATCCATATTGAGCAGTCAGTCACAAGGAGGCCCGGGACAGTTTGCCACGGAATTACCTCTGTCTCCTCATCATTAAGCTGGAGAATTCTTGGTTAATGCAAACACAATCTCAAAAAAACTATTACCAGCAATTAGGAAACAATGCATTTCAGTGGTGAAGTAGGCAGAGTGAAGCCAACTCAGCATCACATTATCCTTTTTGTAAACACCCAGAGCCCATCTAAGCTTAGCCCAGAGTCCCTGTTCAGTGTCTGAAGGCATTTGCATGGCTGAGACTGGGAAAACTGGGGGCAACAATATAGTCTGCAAGAAGTAGGAATCTCTCAGTTGATTCAAAGGGTTATTTTAGAAAATGGTGTTCTGTATGAGATTTATTTTCAAATAGAAAAACCTGCCCTGAAGTTGTTGATTAAGAGCATACACCTGATCCTGCACATTCCTAACATGTTCTTTCACTCCTTCAAAGCAAAGGGAAGAGAGTGTTGGAAGGCTTCGTTAAATATCTCATTTGTTGGTTGTTTCCTTCCCATGGACACCCCTACTCTCACATTTGCCCATAGCTCTACACGCTTCCCTCCTTCCCAACAACAAAGCCTGATTTTCCTTTCCTTTCTTGGTGGAGCTGGACAAGGTTGTAGAAAATGGGGTTTTCTGCAGCTGCATTCCTTCTGAATGACAGGTTCTCCATCAGGTGACACCCAGGAGACAGCACTTTCACATCTCAGCATTCTTCGTCAGGCTTAAGCTCACAGAAAACTGGGTTTGCCAGGAGAGCATCCTGGGCTAGATAGGCTTAAGTCTACATAATATAGCTAATATTAGTCCTGAGCTGTAGGAGGAAAGGGGAGCAGACAGCCAGTCAGTAATGACCCACCACTGAGCCCACCTCCTGTCCAGTTTTCCTGTTAAACTTTCCCAGGAGCAAGAAATTAGAGGAGTAAACTATATTTCGGCACAATTACAGATTCTCTGGCTAGTGCAGTATTTCCCTGTTGCGGTACATTTGCATTGCTTGAGCAGGCTCAGGCAATGTTCCCAAGACATCTCCCTTTTCTTCACTTAGGGTGAGAAATTGTGTTTCCCCCACGATCCTTTTCCCCATCCATTTGAATTATGTAAATCCTTGTACCCCAACTGGTCCTTGTAATCTACTCCCCAGTTCTCCCCTGCATGGTTATATTCTAGTAAGTTCTTCGTTACACGATTGCCAGTTGGCTCCCTGCTGTACCTCCTTGTTGTTACCATTGGTTGTATCCATGTCATTCCACCCTTGTACTGCCCCCCTGAGTTACCCCAATTGGTTAATTTTGAATGTACCCCCTCCCCTCTCCCCCGGTATAAAACACTGCTTAACCCGTTGTTCTGGGCTCTTTGCCCTTGCTCCCTGCTGCCTTCTAGAACCCTCGCTCCCCTGGATAAACTTTCCTTGCACCCACGAAGAGCCCCTTCCGTCTCTTTTACCTTCCTCCTGCGCCCTTGTCACCGGTAGGCACGGCGAGCCCTTTGAGAGCTCTCGCCTGCCTTCCTGCACAAGAAGCAGTGACTGACTGCCCATGACCACAGCTGGGGAAGGGCATCTGCCTCTGGTCTCGAGCTAGCCCTACAGGCGGCGAGAGAGCAGTGTCATTTCCCTCCCATCAAATATCTCTGAAATACTCCTGGGTTTTTCACCAGCTCCTCAGGAGTGAAAACTGGAGCAATTCCACTTGCAATCAATGAAACCCACAACAGTATTTCAGCCCAGTTAGGGCTGTGTTATATTAAAAAGGTTTTGTTTTGCTGATTGAGAGTTTTGTCCCACTAAAAAGCCTTTTTTATCACCATCTGCAATTGCACTGTGATGTTTGGTGTTGACACAAAACTGAAGAGCTGCTGCCTGCTCCTTCCCTGGCCCTTTTTTCCCCCATTCCAGCTGCAGAGATGGAGGCAGCTGGCAGCAAGCAAAGCCTTCCTGACAAGTGAGTTCTTTGCTACCACTCCCTCCCTCCAGTTGTGATGCTTCTTTATAATCAACTCACTGCTGGACATCACTCTGAGCTACTTGGAGATGAAACATTTACTATTTATTAGTGACTCAAGCAACAGTATCGGTGTCTATTGGCCCCCTGCCTCTCAAACCAAATATCCCCTCTGTTGGCAGCTCCCATGATTTATCCTTGGGAGAGGCTGAACTCCAGCTCAGGGACTCCAAAATGCTACTTCAGTTTCAGGAATGTTCTGAGTTTCCCCTGAGAGCCATAAAAATCTCAAGCTAATGGTGCTATATCCGGAGCTGTGGTGCAGGAGGGGGCATGAGGCAAGAGCACTGCCAGGGTTTAAAAGCATTTCTTTCCTTGAGCACTTGGAAAATGGAGGACAAACTTAACTATTGTTAAAGCGAGGGATCACTAATTAACCCCCCAAAAGCAAGAGACACCAAACCCCTCCTCGTATTTTTTAAATTTAGTTTTAATTCTAAAAATTAGAGAAAATCAGCTATTTTGGAAAAGAGAACTTCTTGCACTGGCTTTTTATAATTTGAGGATGCCCAGTCCAGCAGTATCCCATCTCTGAACTTCAATAGGATCGTGTAAAAGGGATCTCAGGGGGAGTGTTCCCCTTTGGAAAACAGGTATTTCTGAAAGAGATGTCCTATTGTGCGGGGAGAATACAGCCAGCATTGCAATGAGCAGCCTGTCCTTAAAATACTCACAAACTCCCAAGGTTTTGTTTGCATTTAAGCTTTGAAGTTCTCACACTCATTGTAGACTTTTTAACATGTAGTGGATTTTTTATAAAAACCTGTCTTTTCCTTACATATTTTATTATCCAGGGTGCCAACTGACCTGCAAGAAACAGGGTTTTCTCGAAAATCCTGAAAGAGATCAATTTCAGAGATGGATGGGGTCTATTTTGAGATTATTATTTTTATTACTATTACTATTAGTATTACTATTATTATTACTATTGAGACACCACCAGCGACCCCTCTGAACATTAACCGTTCTTGATTCTGTGATCATTATCTTTATTATTGTTGTTATTCTTCTTATTGTTCCCTTGGCCTTACATTTCTCTACACTCCCAGAAAACTGACTCTTTTCTGCTTTCAGTGTTACTCTGTCAGAGCCCCATTACAGAATAATCATAGAGAAAAAGATCTTTTCAGTCTGTTTTTTTGGTACTTAGTTCAGGCACTGCTGCCTAGTGGCCTGCATTGAGGCAGTTGAATTTAATCACCAAACTGAAAGTGTTTCCTCTGTTTTTCCTATTTTTCTCCACTCCAGACTATTTATCTACTTCAATTACTCCATTACTGTTTATCTACTTCAAAAAGGCCTTTTGCTGCTACCAGATATCACAAACCATGAAGGTGAGAAGCTAAAATTTTTTTTTGCTGCTGTTTTCCTTTATGGAAATCAATATTTCAAGCAGGTTCAGTAAAACAAGCAGCTTGTCTGGGCTCAGGGTGGTGAGGCAGAAGTGGATTTGGAATACCCAGCGCAGGAAGAGTTTCCTCACAAGGTACACACAGAGAACCCGTGCCAGTTCAAACAGGATAAATTCACATCCCCAAAAAGTCTGTGCATTCCAATCGACTGCCTGAGGAGTTGTATGAGAATTTATAGGGTGTGTGAGAAATTATAGAGAATCTGAACAGCCAAACAACCCCTGCCAATGCAGAGGAAAAGGAACATGTACTTATTTATGAGCACTGAGCCCAGACCCATAAATTGCCTCCTCCTTTTGCCAAAAGCACAGGTTCCATGGGGTTGTTAGCAAGCTATTTTCAGGCACTTCTATGCCTTACACTCTGTTGTTATATCCAAGGAACATTTGATTGGGAATTCAGTTGCCTGATTCTGAATGCATGACACATACCCCAAAGAGTGGCAGTTAAATTAAGTTACTTGATTGGGTTGTTGTTTCATTTGCGACATGCCTGCAGTGTCTCTCCAGGAAATATCTGAATATAAATCTCATCCCAAGATATATTTCCATATGGATCTGGGCATATTGCAGGGCTTCTGAAGACTCCTGAGAACCACATGCCCCTAGTGCTGCCAAGGAATGGTGCTTAAACACTCCAGAATCCCTGTTCACTCCCTGGGGACATTTGTTTTGCTGAAAGCCAGGTATAAAAATACAATTTGAGGTCTGTGGAGGCAGGTGGCAAACAGCAAATGGACCAGTCCGCATATGCTGTATCCCCTGGCAGTTTTGCCATCTCGTGGTGGTCTGGAAGCAAAGCCAGGGCAAGAGGATCTGGGAGGAGAAAGTGATGCTACAGGAACTCAGGAAAATGGGGGGAAAGTCAGGGAAGGCAGGGAATTTCCCTCACCAGTTTGCGCTCCCATTTTACACCGATTCCATTTTACACCAGGATGTTGCCCCACTGCACTGCACAACCAATTTATGCCTGTCGGTGAACTTTAAGGATTTTATTCCTGATCCCACTGCTGCTGAGCAATGGCAACATCCAGGGAGGAAAATCTCCCTTCCTGCTGCTCAAGGGATGTACAGGCTGATGATCCAGGCATCCATGGGCTTATCCCAAACAGGAACATGGAGTGATGGCTCTGCAAAGAGGTCACAGCAGCTTGGGAGATGCCAGAGCAGGACCAGGGAGGGAGGCAGGTTTGGAGAACTTCAGCCTCAGAAACATCAGCAGAAAATGCTTGAGATTAACTGAGCAGACCAAGGAAATGTTGAGACTGACACAGAAAATGAAACCTTCCCATAAAACTGTGATTACTGCAGTGAGTTAATGGTGTATCTCCTCCCTATTTTATACAGCCAAGGTTCTGCAATTCTTTTGGGATTAATTTTGTTTATTCCAACAGAGGAAATTTTTTTGGGGAGGGGGAAGATTGGCTTGGGAGAGACTTTTCATTGGGGTCCAGGCTCAGTTGCTGTAAAGGAGTAATGTGGACATGTGGAAACCTGGAAAGCAAAATGAAGCTGGGGTTGTTTTCCTGCTCTTCCTTCTTCTCCCGTGAACTCCAGGAGCTTTTGAAGTGTGTTCACTTAATTAGTGTCATTAATATAAGTGGAATCATATCATCTTAATTTGTATAGAGGTTAATTTTTATTTGGGAAAAAACTGGCTAGACCTTTGTTTAATGTGCTACACATGTCATTTAAACCAGCTATTTAGCTCTAAATGATGAATTAGAGGTATAATTTCCTTTCAGGCTTTGAAAATTAGCATTTAATTATTCTTAACCTAAGTGATATTAGCACTTCTTACGAAAGGGAATAACAGCCTGGTCTAAATTTAGAAGAGAGAACTCCTGGGTAAATGGCAAGGCTGGAATTATGCAAAGACAAAGGAATCAAGCCACAGGAAAAAAAAATCATTAAAAAACCCCCCAGAAATAATTTTTTAAGCTGACCAAAGAAAAAGGAATCTGTCTCTTTGGGATCTGTATTGGTGACATGACCCAGCACCTTCCTGCAGCTTGAGACCAGCTCAGGACAAGCAGCAAGACACAACAATGGGATTTCCATTCTCTTTGGCACCATTCAGATTTCTTTGAAAAAACAGAATGCTTTTAACCTTTTTCTTCATTTAAAAAAAAGTCAGTGTTTGAAAGGAAAATTAGAAATGAGAAGTGTTTTGTTTATTGGGGAGAGCAAAATAGATTGCCAAGAGCCATGACAAATTCTCCATCTTGTCATGGTTTGACACTGGCCAAACACCAGGCACCCATGAAAGTCGTTTGCTTACCTTCTTTTGTCATAGTTGGGCAGAGGAGAGAGGAAACAAAATTAACGAAGGGCTCATGAATTGAGATAAGGACTGGGAGAAAACACTCTGAGGGCAAAACAGGTTCAAATGTAAAGGTATAAGGTAAATTTATTATTAAGAGGGTCAGAGGAGGATAATGAAAAGTAAAATAAGCCTTTAAAACACCTCTCCCCCCCTCCCTTTCCCACCCACAGTGCAGGGAGACAGAACTTGGGGGTTTGGTTCAGTTTGTCACTCGAGATCTTCTTCTGTTCACTATGGGAGAGGAGTCTTTTCTCTGCTATGCTCTGGGGGTCCCTCCCACGGGCAAACAGTCTTCCCAAAACTGTTGTGGCATGGGTCACTTGTCCATGGGGTGCAGTCTTTTAAGGATAGGCTGCTCTAGTTTGGAAGCAAGGGCTCTCTCTATCTCTGGAAGCAGGGGCCCTCTCTCTCTATTCAGGTCTCCCACTGGATCACAGCTTTTTCTGGTATCCACCCGCTCCAGAGTGAACACTTTTTCCATGGGCTGTGAGTGGATCTCTGCATTTCCTGTGAACTTCATTCATTATAGGGGGACAGTTTGTTTCATTATAGTCCTCACCATGACTTGCAGAGGAATCTGGACTTGGATGCTTGGAGCACCTCCTCCCCCTCTTTTTGTACTGACCTTGGTGCTGCCGTGTTGTTTTCCCTCACATGTCCTCACTTCCTCCTCTTCTCTGACTAGAAGAAAAATTGCTGCTGGTAGGTACCGTTGCCAACAAGTTCCACTAATTCAAAAATTCCTACAGGATTCTGCGGTGCCCAGAAGTCGATCTAGTCTAGGTTCCATGTCAGGGAGTCGCTCACCATGTTTCCACTGCTGGCCATGCGGCCCCGCTGCCACCGAATGGGCAGTGGTGCCTGCCGTGGCGCTGGCGCTATTTAACGTCTCTCTTCATCTGGGGCGCTGGGAAGGGGAAGCCACTGCAGCCAGCCCTGCCCTTCTGCCCGCAGTGCAGCTGGCCAGGGGCGGCCAGGCAGGCAAGGCTCGCCGCGGGCTGCACTGAGATGGCGGCGGCCGCTGCGGCGCCAGGGATGGCCCTGGCAGCAGCACCACACCACTGCTGGAAAAAACTGCGCGTGTATTGCTTTGATTTTCTTCTTAAATATGTCATCACAGAGGCATTACCTCTCTAATTGGGCCAGCAGCATGTCCATCTTCAGAGCCATCAGAGATTGGCTCTGTCAGACATGGTGGAAGCTTCTAGCAGCTTCTCACAGAAGCCCCTTCTGTGGCCCTCACCCCCTACCAAAAACCAGGCTGTGCCAAATCAACACAATCTCTAAAAGACTTTTAATAAAACTAAATGAATGTCTAAAGAATGTGATAGCTCAGGCTCAAATTCTTGGGCCTGTCTCGGAACAAATTAGGGAATTAACCAAAGAACCATAAATTATAAAAAAAGGCTTAACATTTAGGAATCCAAACACCTTTGACAGCTATAAAACTGGAAATATTTTTCTCCTTCCAAAGTGCAAAAAGCACAGGTCATTTTTTCAGGCGGATATTTCATTATTTGAGGCTTTTTCTTCTAATGAGAAGCATCATTTTGTATTTCTTTTTATCCTTAAACCACAGCTTATTCCAGAGAGAAGTGCAGCAACCACCAGTAACAGGACTGGACGTGGCCTGACAACTCATTACTGGTGCCTGATGAATTAAATCTCTTCGGAGAAGGAAGGTAACACAAGAAGGGAGCTTTCATGGGAGATCTCCATGTGCCTTCAGCCTGACACTTCCATCCGTGCTGCCTCCACTGAAGGTTCTCCAGTCAAAACCCTATCTGTGCCATGTTATCTCATCTACTCTCATCTCCAAGCCAGAAAGGAAGCACTTCCCTTTTCTCCCAGGGCTTTGGATTATTTTCTCCTCCCTTTGGGTGTCAGGCTGGTCATTGTCACATCCTTCCCCCATGAGTGCTTGTCTCTGGGAATACTTTCACCCTGCACAAAGCTGGGGGTAATTGATTTCCCTTCCACAGCACACACAGACCTGTGGCATCTGCACTTTGCCTGATTTCTAAATCTAACTCATGGGACAGGCCTGAGGCCAGGAGGTTTTTCTCAAAATAGGAGTTTCCCATCTCCCGTGATGGTGGAGAGCAATCTGCCCTTCCAAACTGGGATATCTCCTAATATTATCGACTCAGATGTTCCTCAGCTTTTTCCCAAGCTGTTTTGGTGCCCAAGCAAAGTGTGTTTAATACAAGTTTTGGCAGCCCTAGTGACTGAAATAATCTCAACACAGAACTGAGGGTGCTCAGGGTAACCTGTGGGTTTTCCAGTTTCATGGAAAATAAAGGTTCCGGTGGGGTCAGTGGGAATAGTGTGTCCAGGGTCATGTCCATCATTGCTTGTGCAGGTCTTTGGGGCTGGTGATGGGAGCTGTGCAGGCAAACAGGGATGGGATTTGCCCAGAGGAGCTCTGGCTGCTGCATCCCTGGAAGTGTCCAAGGCCAGGTTGGATGGACTTAGACCCTGGTCGAGTGGAGGATGTCCCTGTCCATGGCAGGGATAAGCTTTAAGGTCCCTTCCAACACAAATCATTCCATGATTCTGTGATCAGGAGTGGGGCTTTTTCTCTGGGATTTCAACTCTCAGGCTCCATCCTTTGCCACACAGGCAGGGAGCTGCTTCCATGCCTAAAACCCAGCACAGGCCAACACATTCCACTAAATTATACCCTAAAAATGTCTTGCAGGCACTTGCCTTTGGATGGGAGCATTAATGAGCTTTGCCAGCCCCATTACAGCACCAGGCTGACACAGCTCTTCGAAGAAGATTTAAAACAAAAGTTGTAGGGGTTTGGATTATATCCCCTCTGTTGCCGTGGTTGGTTCGTAACAGGGGTATTTAGAAAATAAATTTATTATAAATAAAAAGGCCCATTTAATATCCAAGTGACAGGTTATGGGCAAACCCAAAGCATATAAACGCCAGGGGCTTTTTGCAGTCTATAAAACCTTGTTTCTAAGTTTATATAAAACATCTTGCTGGCTTTGTTTTGTGGTTTTTAAAGAACTCTAGGACCCAATCCAAAGAGTGCTGAAATGGATGGAAATCTTCTCATTGATTTAAGTAGTTTGGGTGAGCATGTTTTCAGTCCAGCGTGGATGCACAGGGAGATGTCGCCAGCCCAGGATGCAGGACTCATGCCCTCTGGTGGCTGTTGAGAAATAAAGTATCAGGAAAAACTGCTTTTGAGCTGGATTAGGAAAAAAAACCCCACCAGCCAACCTCAGTGTGCTGGGAGGGTGAGCCTGCAGTGACAGAGGATGTGTCTGGTAGCACTGGAGGAGCTCCACCAGAGCAAAAATGGCAACAACTTTATTTTTTTCTATTTTTTTTACTAATTTTTCCCATCTGTTGTTCCCAGATTTTGACCTGTTCAGCTGCACAAAGTGGGGGATTTTTCAAGGCTGTGCTGATGAATACTCTACCAGTCACCAGCTCAGAAGACCCTGCCCAACACAACTCTGCAGCACCCCAACACAGATGTTTAATAAGGACTGATTGCCTGGAGGTCCCAAAAAGTCTGTGGAGGAGCTGGGTTCCTCCTGGGTTTGCTGGTCAGGGTGAAGGGATCTTCTCTACTCCTTGATTTTTTAACTCTGGCAAAAGCCAGAGCAATTTGGCCATGAAAGACATGGTCTGAGTTGTTGAAATCACCACTGGGCTGTGAGAAGGGAGATGAAAATAGATCTTTTCATTTTCAGTTTCTTTTAAGCCTATGATTTTTGAAATTTCAAATTATTCATATTATATTTATTTCTAATATTTATTTTATGTACTATACGTTGTATATTATATATTTAGATATAATATATTTAAATGTAATGTATTTAAATACAATATATATTTAGCTGTAATATATATTACATAAAAATAAAATATTTTAAAGAATTTAAAAATTAATTTAGGAACTTAACCTGGCCACTTCTGTAAAGGATAATAAAAGAACTGAATTTTAACACTGGTTCTATGAGGGAAAGATGGTGTCTGGGGCAAGGCACTTTGTGTTTACCATTCCTGTGGGTGTTCCAAGTGCAAATTCCTCATGGCAGGTGCTCTTCCTTAATCCAGACTTTCTGCTGGGAGAGGGGGAGAGGGATTCCCATCTTAAATCGCTGCTGTTAGGGTACCTGAGCCCAGCACCTTCTCTCTCTCTGAGGAGCTGAACAGGCACCTTGCAGCCCCTCTCCCTTCCAGGCTCTTGGCTCTTCAGCTCTGTTTGTCCCCTGGATTTTCCTTCCCCATCCCTCTCCACTTGAATTTCAATCAGAGGCAACAGCTGCACAAAAGGTGCCATTTCCAGAGGCATTGACATCCAGAGGTGATGGAGAGGATTTACCCAGATGCAGCATTATCATTCTACATCAGAACCTGTCCTGCCATGGCAGTGCCAGGCTGGGGCTGTAAATCCTAAAAAAAAAGCCGGGCTGGGGCTGTAAATCCTCATCCAGGCTCATCTTTCATCACACAGAACAATAAATACCTCTTGGGGTCACATTTCTACTCTGCCAATTCTTCATTTTTAGCCATGGCCATGTTTATACACAAGCACAGACGACTCCATGCCACACAGGGCTGTGCCAGTGGTTGCCTTGGCTGAGGCAGGGGTGGCCAGAATTGCCCTTTCCGAGGAGCTGTGTGTTCCCACGTGCACAGAGACCCACACAGCACCAACCATCTGTGTTCTGCTCCTCCCTTTGGGATGGTTTATGCCTCTTGAACCAACACTCTGTAACAAAGACAGTCCCTCTGTACTTCTGGCTGTCCTACAGAGTTATTCTGGGATGCTGGGAAGGAACTTTCCCCTTCATTGTTGCGGTTTTGCTTGTCTTCAACCTTCTGTCCTTCTTAAGAGCCTGAGCCAGAAACATCCCCTCTCTCCAGCATCTTCAAAAAACCAATCCATCATTCAGGGGAGAAAAAGAACCTGGCTATGGGTTTCCTCCACAGAGCATGGCTCAGGCCCATCATGGTTTGTGTTTCCTTTCAGGTACAAAACCCAGCCAGTGAGTGGATTGAGAGGTATCTTGGGGGTGTATTCCAAGGGGAGCAGCTCTGGCATTGGTTTGGGAGTCTCTCTGCAGCACTGGTTTGAGCCTGTTGTAGTGGAAAACTTCCTTGCAGAGCTCCAGCCTTGTCCTTTCCTTGATTTCTACCCAAGGTTCCCATACAGCAGCACAGGCTGAGGAACCGGATGAATAAAATTGAATTTGAACACGAGGGCAGGAGAACATATCCCTTGGAGTAATTTATGAGGTGTGTTTATAGCTGTTATTTATAGATCTCAGTGGGGGATTCACATTGTCCTTCACCATCTGACATTATTTGGCAGCTTAGTGGTGCCTGCAAAAAATAAAATAAAAAATATCCCAACCCCCCAGAAACCTTCCCCAAGACCCCATTTTTGAGTAATAATCCTGAAAATTCAGAATGTCAGCAAGTCCTCAGAAAGACTGTTCCTGCTCTCCTCCAGGAACATATGGCTTAAAGGAATAAGGGCTTGATTAAAACTCTCATTAAAGTAAATCAATAGCAGCTCAGAGAAAAGAGGTCCCTTCCCTCCCCCTTCCAGAAAAACTTTGCTGCTGGCATTGATTGAGGATTTTTGCCAGAAAAGCACAAGTGAATAAAGTTCTCACTGGGGTGCTGAGTCCCATCCATGGAGAGCTGGAACATTTTTATTCATGTGCCTCCAGTGTTATCTTGGGAGAGACTGATGAATTCAGGTGCTGTAAAAATAGTCTGCTGCAAACAAACAGATCCCTCTCTGGCACACTGGAAGGATGAAGAATGTCACCTGCAGGGACACAACCTTGGGGACACTGGGAGGGTGAAGAGAGGCTGGGATGAAATTCCCAGAGAAGCTGTGGCTGCCTCTTGATCCCTGGAAGTGTCCAAGGCCAGGTTGAATGGGGTTTGGAGCAGCCTGGGATAGTGGAAGATGCCCCTAATTAGAGGAGGCAGGTTGGAAAATTAATGCTGATCCCTCCAAGCCTCCATGCTAGAAGGGCTCATCTCCGTACCTGATCTGTGAGAGTTTTTTCACTCTGTTTCTTACACTGTAAAACCTCAGGAGATTTTAAATGGACTGCTAAGCCCTGGTCACATCCCCCATGGGGTCCCCCCTGCACCCAGCAGTGAGGCTGCTCCGAGTTGTCGGAGGAAAGGACAAAGTAAAACTGGATTAAAACACAAATGTGGGGTATTATTTCATTACACCACTGGCCCAGAGCCCGGGAAGGCTTGATCCTACCACCAGCCAGGCTTTAGAGAGGACAGGGAATCAGAGGGGAGCAAACCACAGGGGTTTCTGGAGAGCTTTGGTCAATCTATGGATAATTTGGGTCTCAGCCGTGCCATGCCCAGCTGGGCTAATCCTCTGGGACCATTTCCCTCTAGCCAAACACAATGTGAAATGGCCTGGAAAGGGAGGACACTTTACACCCTATGATGTGCCTGCTCTTTCAGGTATCACCAAAGCCAAGCCATTCCTGGGAATTGCCAGGAATTCAGAGCTAGGAGCCTAAGTGCTGTTTAGAGCCGTGACAGTTAAATGTCATTCAGTCCCGGGCCAGGTCCCAGTTGCTGTTTGAATTGGCACCTGGCCTGCCTCTCTGTTCCAGAAACAACAAGGTGATATCCACCTCCTCTACCTCTCCCATGGTCCATTTGTCTTTGTCCTGCAGGAAAAAAAGGCACAGGAATATTTATAAATAGACCAGGACGTTTTCCTGCTTGCTTGATGTCATTAAGAGAGAGGGGTGCAGCTGCTTTCACCTTGCTTGGACTGTTCTGTAACAAAAATCTTGCAAGAATCTGTAGAAAATCCTGTGGGGGTGGCTCTGATAGGGACCATCACTTGTAAAACTTGCTGCAAAATTCTGTGTGTAAATTTAAAAATGCTATGAAAAACAGATGATTCCCTATTATACTAACAGCCAAACTTGAGGGGGGGGGAGGGGCAAAAGAGGTTATTTCAGATGTGCATGAGCCAGCATTTATCTAATCCAGGATAATGTGAAATATGGCAGGTTTTGGTGTTGAAAAGCATCATACAAAAATGCCAAGGCCTATATGCTTTAGGGAGGAAGTGATGTGAGCAAGAGGGAGAACGGGAGCTTTAGGAAAGGAATAAAAACTGTATTTAAACACGGGTATCTGGTGCCCTCCTGTGGAAATGAGAGGAGCAACTACCGGGTGGATTTAAGGAGCAGATACTCCTCTGCTCTGCAGCCAGGCTGGGAGAGCTGGGGATGTTTACCTGGAGAGGAGAAGGCTCAGAGGGAGACCTCCTCAGAAGGGAGAGCTCAGAGTCCCTTCCAGTGCCTGAAGGGGCTCCGGCAGAGCTGGAGAGGGACTTGGGACAAGGCGTGGAGGGACAGGACACAGAGAATGGTTTCCCACTGCCGGAGGGCAGGTTTAGAGGGGATTTTAGGAAGGAATTGTTTCCTGTGAGGGTGGAGAGGGGCTGGGATGGAATTCCCAGAGAAGCTGTGGCTGCCCTTGGATCCCTGGAGGTGTCCAAGGCCAGGTTGGAGCAACCTGGGGTAATGGTAGGTGTCCTTGCCCCTGGCAGGGAGTGGGATTGGATGGGTTTTGAGGTCCCTTCTAACCCAAACCAGGCCACGGTTCCCTGATATTGGTTGCAGATCTGTTGCTCTCATCATTTCATGGGACACAGCCCCAGGAGGTGGGGGAAGGATGGTTCCAGAGGTGAGCCCCCAGGTTCCCAACAGATCCCAGAGAACAGCCCCACACATCCCAGGGGGATCTTCCTTTTATTGTGGGAATGCAGAACAAGAAGGGATGGCAAGAGATGCAAAGCAGGCCAGTTCAGATGGGAAGCAGGGAGAAAAATGAACCACGAAGATGATTAATCCATGGAATAAATTGCCAAGGGATTTCCTACCATTTGAGGCTTCGCAAGTCGGCACTGGTAGGCACTTGCCAAGTTTTAGTGGTTAATGGTGAAAAAAAAATGATTGTGGAAAGAACAACACATTCAAGCACGGAGGTAAATCCACAGCTGGAATGCCAGAGCTGGAAGTCAGTTACAGCTTACAGGAATTAGCAGGGGGCACCTCCTCTGGCCTGGGTTGTAGGGGAGAAAAAATAATTTCCTCTAATTGTCTACTTTTATCTCTTTAATGAAGGGAACTTTGTCCCACCCCTTGCCATGGGCAAGGACACCTCCCCTTATCTCTGGTTGCTCCAAGCCCTGTCCAACCCGGCCTTGGACACTTGCAGGGATGGGGCAACCACAGCTTCTCTGGGAATTCCATCCCAGCCCCTCACCACCCTCAGAGGGAGGAATTTCTTCCGAATATCCCATCTAACCCTTCCCTCTGGCAGTGGGAAGCCATTCCCCTTTGTCCTGGCACTCCAGGCCCTTGTCAAAAGTCCTTCTCCAGCTCTCTTGAAAGTCTGGGTGTTCTTTGATGTAATAAATTGATGGGTAAAGTTTATAAATTGCTCTGTATCTGATTTGAGACAAGTGTCTTGTCAGGCTTTAACAAGAAGAGAACACACTCAGGTGATTCATATCTCTTTAACATTGAAATACCCTTCAATATACTAATATAACTGAGAGGATGTATGTGTGTGTCACGTCACAGTAATCCTAAGCCCTGTGCATGTTCCACATTTATTACATCCTAAATAATTCCCAAGATGATCCATGTGCCTTGAGGGAGCTGGGCCTTTACATTTCCCCATGTCCTGCTGCCGCCTGATGGCACTGAGCAAAACTGGCAAATTTGGGGCTAAAAAAAAGGAGGAAAACGGGTTCTAAAGCTTCCATAGTACAGTGACATTCGTTGCTCTGCCACCAAGGGATAAATCAGGCTGCATTGTCCTCATCTCTGATAACCCCCCTCTCCTCAGGAGCTGACAGCTCCTGTTCCAGGTCAGAGTCGCATTCATCACCTACTCTATTTCTTCTTTCAGCCACATAATTCTTCACCGATGTCAAGGTCAGGTTAGATCTAATTTGGGCCTTACACAATGGGCTGGCAGAGAACCAAATTAGCACCTATTAACGAGCTGTGGGCTGTCAGATCAGGAATTACCTGGATTAAGGGGCTGACCAAATACAACTGTTCCTGTGCTCCTGTGCAGCACCAGACCAGGGCTGACCCACTGACTCAAATATCCTCCTGAGCTTTCGGCCTGCCTCGGTCCCTCAGCACATGTTCGGTTTAGATCTGGCCGTTGGCAATTCTTCCTGACCTCAAAACCCTCTCTACTCTGCCAGTTCCAACAGCTTCACTGAGTCCCTTTTATTTCCTCAGGAAAAGGTTTCTTTTGTTCCAGTTCAGGTGCTGAACGAAGAAATTAATGATAGAATAAAACCAAATGGAGGCTCTGCAGGTGTGTATTAACTGAGTACCAGCGCTTCAGGCTGAATGCATCTTTCACTGGGATATTATTGTTGGGATTAGCTGATAAATCTTATATACAGCTACCCACCAACCCTGCTCCATGGGACCCAATTGCACAGATGCTAATACCGAACTTCAGCTGCCAGTAGCCAAATAACTGCACATCACTGGTGCCAGAGCCAGGATCCCCACGCTAAGCAGAGGTCTCTTTACCATTGACCCTTCTAAGCAGATAGTAAGAAAAAACCCTCTTAAAACTTCCCACTCTGTGGGGTGCCAGATTTAAAGCTGGGTGGAGGAAGCTCAATGCGTTTCACAGAGTGCTCCAACATTTGGGTTTGTTCAGATGAGGAACAAGAGCTAAACCTCCTCATGAAGTCAGTCACAAACTCCAGCTGTGCTCTGATTTGGGGGAAGATACCCCAGAGGGCTGAGCTGGTGGGTGTAGGGATGTAGCATCCAACACTCTGAGTAGCTGACAGGGATGCTTGACTGTCTCTGTGACAGTGAAATCCAACCACCACCACCCCAAGTTCCACTAGTGTTTTTCCTGTAAATCCCAAACATGACCACCTGAAGTCCCACTGGTGTTTTTCCTGTAAATCCCAAGCATCACCACCCCAAGTTCCACCGGAGTTGTTCCAGCTAGCTCCAACTCTCCCCACTCAGTTGCTGCTCCTATTTATGACTGTGCTTTTTTCCCCATTCCTTGGCTGGCAGATCATCCAAGCAGAACCACACTGGGGGCCTGTGGGCTATGCCAATACTTTTAGGGGCTTTTGCTCACATTCTATCAGTGATCTGTGCAATGCAGAGCCAGGATTTTTCAGGCAACTGTCTCTGCTTTGCCAAATGCTATTTTAAACAAAGTGCCCTCAGTCGCAGCTTGCTTCTCTCCAGAGGAAATGACTCTGTGGCCCATTAATTCCTCTTTACCATCACCACGGGAGTTCCTCTCCAGCTCTGCCCCTGCACATCTCCACATCAGCCCACCCTAGTGTGGTTTTCAGGGCTGTTTGTCCCTGCTGAATGCAGAATGCAGTGACACACAGCATGCAGCACCTCGAGACACAGATGCACCTACTGAAACAACAACATTTTGTCTTTATTAGGAGTTCCCATGATAATATAACACAGAGTTCTTAAGGAATAAAACACAAGACTTGGGATTGGGGTGGGGGGTGGTGTTTTTGCCATTGAGACAATGGTCAAATATCAGTACTCCTCTTTGTCTACACACATGATCAGCTTTAGCACTTACAGCTCCTCCACTCATGGTTCACAATCACAAATCCAAGGGTTAAATCCAGCTAGTATTAAATCCTACTTTTTATTACTTTTAGAGCTTCAAGTCACTGCGGTTAATTAATTAATTAATTAAGTAATCGTCTTTTTTTTTAAGCATTTACATATGACATTCATTAAACAGACACAAAGCGGACGAGCTCTCACAGAAAAAACATGCTTACATAGCCTGCAAAAATCTTTTTTTTTTGTGATTTTTTTTCTTTCCTTTTCAAGAACAAATTAAAACTTAGCAAGTTATCATGAGTCAGTGAAGGAAAAAAAAAAAGGAAGACTTAAGTGAATACAGAAGAGCCGCAAGTGTTTCGTAGAATTGAAACGGATCCACAATTATTTTTTTTTCTCCCCAACTCGTTCAGACTGATTTTAACATAGAGGTGACAAAGAAAAAATAAAAAAATGAAAATAGTTGCAATATATATTAAGTTCACGGATTACTTAACAAACAAAGTGCAAACTCTTTATGCAAAAACTAGAAGACCCAGGAGTTGAACCTAAATGCAAAATGCGTGGAGGAATATGGCAAAGTTTTTCTTAACTTTTGTGTTCAGAGGGGCCTAAACAATTTAGGTGCTGCAGCTGGGAGGGTTTGGGTACCTAAGTAGCTTCCCGATGCTTTGTAGATCCCAGCATTGATACTTCATGACAACAAATCTGGTTCTTGTTTCTTGAAAGTCTTCATACATATATATATAGGTTTTTTTCCTAAAAGAACCTGTAAACACCATTTAAGAAAATACAACTACGGAAAAACTAGGTTGGTGGAGGTGGCAAAGCACAAAGAGAAGAGGGAGCAGAAGATGCAGCCAAGTGCCAGGGCAGCCAGACAGTGGAGGCAACGCCGTGCTAAAAGCTCTCTGTGCTAAGACAAGTCCTTGGGACTGCTGAGCCCTCCAGCTACAACTAAGTGGGCATCTCATGATGCAGGTTTATCCTCCATGTCCCAAAACCAACAAGCCTCCAGTCCCAGAGCTACCAGACCTTCAATCCCAGAGGATGGTTAAACACCCAGACCCCGCTGGCTGCTCCAAAGCTGGGGCTCCTCCATTCCTTTAAGGACCACTGATGGTGTTTCAAACCCTAGGCATGTGAGGCTGGGTTGGGAACAGCCGGGCCTTCCCATGGGTACGTGCAGGACTCCTGCAGGGCTGGGCAGCTGTGACATTCCTACAAGAGATTCTCAGCTGCTGAGGACCCAGCCAGCTCCCAGTTACAGCAGCCGGGCCTGGACTGGAATTGCCACAGGTGCTCAGCACACACTCCCTGACTACCCTTTGAGAGCTAAAGATAAGCCCCCAAAGCTTTAAATAACCTCTCCTTGATGGCCGGAGAGGGGGTTTCTGCTACAGAAACCTTTCAAGCAACGTGTTGCTCTTTGCCCACAGCCCCCTGCCCATCCATACCCACCTCCAGGGACAGAAGAAAAACTAAATGCTACAGACTCTTCCAGATACTCCATCCCAGCAGCTCAGACGGTGTCCAGCTCCTCTGTTTGCACCAGCTCAAGACCTGACGGACTGAAGATCTTATCCCATGGACCTGCTCCATGCCCTTACTGCAGCTACGTGACAAAAAATGGCTGGAAAATGCAACTAAGGGACACCTGAAATACCAGGGTGGCAGTGGCAGTGACACTGGCAGGAGTCTGTGACTTGGATGAGGTTCAGGAAGAACAGGAAGATTCCCAGTTCTCAGATAAGGCTTCATAAACACAATGATACAAACATATTAAAAACACACACACAAACATTAAAAAAAAAAGTTTCCTCAAGGATCTAATCTGCAGCAAAATCCAGAAGAAAAAAGAAACCAAGGAAAAACCAACCCAACAGAATGGAAGTCCTCAAGGATTCTGGCTCACCCAGTGGCTGGGGTGATGTTCTCTGACATTCCTTGTGCTGGGTCCTGTTTCTCTCTCCTGGCAGCATCCAGTGACCTCAGAGCTGGTGGTGGAGAATGGCCACAGACAGGCTGAGATTCCTGTCCCTCCATGCTTGCCTAGCTAATTCTGCTGGAACACAGAACCCTACAGAATATCCATTTTAAAACCCTTGAACTACTCTTCTGCTTGACATAAAAAAAAAAAAAAAAAAGCTTTTTTTTAATGCATTTATTTTTACTTCTTTCTTTTTTTTTGTTGTGTGTGTGTCTTAAAGGCAGCTCCCGGGAAATTCACTTTATCCTTCCTTTATTAAAAGAAAGATGCTGAATGGGACAGAGGCCACATATCTCAAATACCCTCTTTATATTTACTCTTTCATGTCAGAGGTGTCAAAACAGGATTTATTTCTTTAAACGTGTAAAGGCCTGACAGGGGATGGGAAGTGAGAGGGGTTGGTGAAGATGAGGAGGGAACCTGAGGGGACTGAAAGAGGTGCTTTTACTTCAGCCCCCCCCCACACTGGGTGCCCGCAGTAACTGTCACAGGCTCTAAAAGAATCAGAAAGGGTCTCCAGGTGCCCCGGTCCCCCTGGGTGTGCCTGGTTGGGCACAGGAGGGCTCGGTCCTTAGCCCAAGCTGGTGATGTTGGCACGGCCACCCGGCGGGGCCACGATGCGCTGGGTCGTGCGGCGTGGGATGTTGTCATCGATCTGTGCCCCTGTGGGAGAGAGAGAGGAGTCACCAACTCTGCCAGGGTTTAAAATCCATGTGGGTGTGGCACTTTGGTGCTGCCTTGATGATTGGATTTGATCTTACAGGGCTTTTCCAGCCTAAACCATTCTGTGATTCTGTATTTGGAGGAAAAGCCTTCACTGGCCCGCACTGCCTTAATTCTGCTGAAACCTGTTCTGCATTAATAATATCTCTGCCCTGAGCACCTGAAGCACCCAGCCCTGCAAAGGTAAGAGGTGGATGAATGATTATCCCTTAGCCAGCCTTCCTATCACTTTCTATAGTCTGCCCTTCTTGTGCTGGACCACCAGCTGAGAAATCAAATCTGCCACATCCCAGATCCACAGCTGGTCTCAGCTGGCAAAGTTCTCCTGAAGTTTGTGCCATCTTAAAAAAAAAGGTTTTTTTGCTAGAGCCTCTTAAAACCAGAAAATTCCCACTTCTAAACACAACTGGAATCATCTTAAGCTGAAGGAGGGCAGGGTTAGATGAGATATTGGGAGGAAATTCCTCCCTGTGGGGGTGGGGAGGGGTTGAGATGGAATTCCCAGAGAAGATGTGGCTGCCCCTGGATCCCTGGAAGTGTCCAAGGCCAGGTTGGATGGGGCTTGGAGCAACCTGGGATAGTGGAAGGTGTTCCTGCCCATGGCAGGGGGTGGGACTGGATGGGCTTTAAGGTCTCTTCCCACTCAAACCTTCCCATGATTCCATGATCTGCCCTCTCCAGACACCCAGCTGAGGACTGAGCTCAGAACACATAGGAGTGCTCAGCATTCATGTCACATCGTGAGAAGAAGGAGGAATTTATGACAGCTCCTGTACTACTCTTCTTCCTCCCTAAAGGGAAAACCTCCCAGGTAAAAAAACCCCACAGCCTCTCTCATTCCATCCCTATCCCAGCAGAATGAACTCAGAGCATGGGAACACAAACCAGCCGCGATTTCAGTGCAATAAATCACTCAGCAATAAATCATTCCCAAAATCACGTACCAGACAAGCTGAACCCAGACTGGTGCAGGTTCCTCACGGGGGGTGCCTGCTGTTTGGCAGGAGAGGTCTTGGCTGAGGACGCTGGTGTGACGGTTTTGGGTGTCACCGACACCTCGCAGACCGGGCCATCGTAGAGGCCTCGGGGCACCCCCCGCAGCTCAGCCAGCTGCAGGGAGAGAGGGCAACACTGCCTTAAAACACAGCCACAACACAGCCCAACAGACGCCCAGATGTGGCTCAGCCAGTGACACACATTTTGGGATTGGCTGTAGGTAAGAGGATTTGAAAGCACACAGCATCTCCTCTGTGCTCATCCCTGGGGAGCTGCTCTCTATATTTATTTTGTATCTCTATCTTTATTTTATCTATATCTATTTTACATCTATATTATATCCATACCTATATATCTATATATCTGTAACATATTTATATCTGTATTATACCTATATCTAGATCATGTCTATTTCTATTCAATATCTAATTCTATATCTATATCATGTCTATGTCTATTTCTATTTCTTATATATCTATCTATCTATCTTATCTGTATATATACATATTTCTATTTTATATCCATATCTATATAAAACATGTCTGTGTCTCTGTCCAACCCAACCAGCAAACAAGGTAAATTTGCACTATTTTCCCACAAGTTAAAACCAGTATTTGTGCAGCTCAACACCTTCCACCACGGAGAGCTGAGGGGCTCTGAGTCCATGGGAGCCCCAAGGCTCCTTGGCAATATGGACTTGGCTGCTCTGCACTCCCAAAAACCCCACTGTTGGTTCATCCTTGCTGTGGGGTACTGTGAGTTGGGAACAGGGTACATTCCTATTTTGGCTCTAGATTTTTGTGCAAGACAGAATTCCTACTAATTAGTATGTGACATGGAATGTGCTGTGGCTCCAGCCAGTCTGTCCCCTGCCCAACAGGTGCTGTCCTTTAATGATCCCAACCTACCTGCCATGGGATTAAAGGCTCCTGACAGGTCTCAAATGCACCTTATTACTCATCCCCAAAAAGCCAAGCAGTGCTGAGACAGGCAGGGCTGCCCAGGGGAGCCAGGCTGGCTTCAATCGCCAGCCCTGGAGCTGCACATTGGGATAAATACAATTATTCCAGTTGAGATGCTGCCCAATTGGATTTATAGGTCAGACACGTATTTCTGTGGGAGGACACAGCAGAAACCAGGGATCTGTTCTCCATGGGGCTAAATTATGCCAAGTTGTAATTTTGGTAACTTGCAATTTCTTCAAAAGAACAATCAAGGAAAGATGATTCGCAAGGACTGGGAGGATCACTTGTGTCCAGCAGAAACAACACAGCTCAGCAGTTGTCCAGGAGAGGGCAACACTTCAAACAGCAAAATAATTTCTCCTCAGAAATTATTTCATCTACAAATAAATTGGTCTATAAACAAACTTCTTCAATTCTCAACAACTGAATTCAGTGTCATCTTCCCTTCCCATCTTGCCATCTTCCCCCAGGCAAATTCAGGCATATCAAAAGACAGGTTCAGTTTTGAATGAGTGCATTTTGCAGAATCACTTCCCAACTATTTTGTCTTCTTAAAAATAGAACATTCTCCCTTTTAAGCAGTCTGTAGGCTGCACCTGTGACTCACCAGTCACCAGACAAGAGCATCTGATCGTATCTTGCAGAAGGGAAAGCAGCATAACATATCTGTAACAATAAATTACAATTCTAAATTGCTGCTGAGAGCTTTGATATATAAATGCTAGTGATAACTTCTCCTGGGACCTCTGTGACAGGAGAAACCTGGTGGGTTCTGGGCAGTTTGACTCATGGCCAAATTGGAGGGTTCCTGGACATATTTTCTGTTCGGGTGTCCTCAGACAGAGAAAAATTAAAGACCCAAAAAATAAAACCTGCAGAAAACCCAAGCTCAACCCAAAGCATATTCCTGTAATGACTTGAGTGAACAGCAAAAATAAAAGAGGAATGAGATAAATGTGGCTCCCATCCAGGAAACAGCAGTGTGGCCTGAGCCAGGGGACAGCATCTGTTTTCCAGACACTTTAACTTGGCGTTGTCACAGGGAGAGAACAAATGTGCAGCCAAACATTGACACTCACCCTGCTCCTGGCTTTGATGCGCTTGTAAACGAAGTCAGGGAAGGGTTTCCTGGGGATGTACCTCCCAGAGCCTTCGGTGACGTGGAGATTCCCATCCTCCAGCACGATCTTGCCCTGGCTGATCACCACCAGGGGAGACCCACGGCACTCCATGCCCTCGAAGATATTGTACTCCAGAGACTGCAGTGAGCAAAACCAGCATATAAGGCCAACATATTCACCCAGCAGAGCCTGCTGGGCTTTACTTAGCAATCACCGGCCATGCTAATTGCCAAAATTTTAAGGACAAGTGGAAGCAAACTCAGTAGTGTTTACCTGAGCTGTATTTGCTGTGATTTAATAAAGGCTGCTCTTAATTATCAGTCTAAGTTTAGGGGTTTATTAATGCAAAATTTCCATTGAAATAAGGTTCATAAAGAATCCCAGAATGGTTTGGGCTGTGAGGGACCCTAAAGTTCATCCCATTCCACTCCCTGCCATAAGCTGGGACACCTTCCACTAGACCTGGTTGCTCCAAGCCCCGTCCAACCTGGCCTTGGACACTTCCAGGGATGGAGCAGCCACAGCTTCTCTGAGTAAGAGAAAAAACAGTTTCAAATGAGAATATCTCAGAGCCTCCCTGTTTAAATACATTTAGGTACCTATCTCTCCTGAGCTGGGGGCAGATTTAGGAGCCACAGAAAGCTTTATGTGAGTTTCCTACTAAAAATAATAATTCTGAAAAATCTGTATTTCAAACGAGTGTTTTGGTTGATGGGTCAGGGTCCAGGACAATCTTGTTTTGCTCTGATGGGATTGCTCATCCTCAATTAACAGGATTGGAAACATCACAACGTGGAAGAAAGGCAAGTTTGAAAGGCATCACTGCCAATGTGAAACATCCTGGAACGAGATGCACTGCAACCATGTTATTTGGGGACTGTTACTCTAGTGACCATCTCTGAGTCAAATGCAGGTCTTTTTTACCGAGTTAATGATGGAGTTTGCCCTTGAAGTGTGTTATAAGTATGGGCAGGCCTTAGTGCAGCTTTGCAATTAGCCAGACCAGTGGTTAAACAGAGTCTGAATTGGGTCCAGCCTGAAAAAAACTGTGGTGGCAAAGGAGGAGGCTGGGTCAGGCAGGAGCTTATGGATTAGGCTGCTTCCAAGAACAACACCACCTCCCTCTCCAGCTCCTGATGTTTCCTTGCCAGAGAGTGGCAAGAGCAGTGTGAATTCTTGGAAGATATCTGTAAGTTGCTTGAACATTTCAAAAAGTAACAATCATCCAAGGCCACAGAATCAGAGGGTGTCCCTGTGCCTGACTGTCAAGAGGCCTTTTGTTTTCTGCTTGGCCAAACCAGGATGCCTGGACTACAAGGGCATCACTTATATCAGTTTCTCCTCTAACACAAGGTATCATGCAGTGTGAGACCAAAAAAAATACAGAATTTCAGAATCATCAAGGTTGGAAAAGAGCTCTAAGGTCACTGAGTCCAAGCTGTGCCTGACTCCCACCCTGTCTCTGGCCCAGAGCACTGAGTGCCATGTCCAGGCCACCTTCCTTGGACACCTCCAAGGATGGGGACTCCAAACCTCCCCGGGCAGCCCCTTCCAATGTCTAATCACCCTTTCCATGGAGAAATTCCTCCTCATGTCCAACCTAAACCTCTCCAGACTCTTCAGGTGTGATGCCAGGTACAACAGGAAAAGTGATGACAGGGGAGGAGGTCAGAAACGTATTTGTAAGCAAACAAGCTGTGATTGCTCAGCCTTTCAAACTCTTGGGAACAAGAGCCCTTTATCCTCCATGCTCTTGGCACAGCTTAAGGATGCAGCCTTCAGCCACAGCTGAGGGCGGAGGCCTCTTACACAGCGTCAGGGTTTTGGGGGATCTGCAGTTCTCAGCAGACAAAAATACTTCTGAATGGAGCTGGTTCTCCTTTGCCTTGCCCAGATCCATGGAAAACCCCGGAGCCAATCCTGACCGCCCTGGGGCATATCCACGAAAGAGAAAGTCAATGAGTTCTGTGTCCGGAAATTGAAAGAGCCCAGTCCATTTCCAAAAGACAACAGCCATTAAATAGCAATGACTTTCAAGCACTCCACCCAAACTACTTCTAGGTCTCTGAGCCATTCATAAGCACAAGCCCAGGTTCAGACCATGAAATCTGGCACCTAAAAGCAGTGAATCCCTGGGTTCCCTCTTCTTAAGTCATTCCTCTCCAGACTGGAAGGAGTCTGGAAGCACCTCTAAGGTGATTCAAGTGACCAGACTCTTGGAATTCCTCTGTCAGAAGCCTAAGCAGAGGAAGGATAAAGCCAGGCCATCTGTGACCAATTCTGACAAAGAGTTAAGTCACAGGGAAGTGAACCAAACCTTTCAAAAAAAGGAAGTTTCTTTGTGAATGTGCCCAGGGATCCAAGTGTGGAAGAAAATTTTCCTCCTTCAGCTCCAGAGTGAATGAAAGCATTCACAGGAAAAAAGAACAAGCAGTTTTTTTCCAGGGAAAGATTCCATAGGTTCATGGCCAGCAGCAAACATTGTTGTCAGCAAACACAAACAGTGGCTGCTTTCTCTGAGAGAGGGCTCGAATGTCACGGGGAGACTCCAATCAGTCCCCTGCACTGGGACCATTCTGCAGATTCTAACAGGCTGGGACAGCTTGATCACTGCAGGGGCCAGGTGTAAGGCATGGGACACAACAAAAATGTCCCTAAGAGTGCCACCACAAAGCTGCAGAACAGCTATGGGGAAAGTCTGGTTGGTTTGCGTGCTGTCCTGTGCCAACTAATGTGGGGATGACCACCAGGAAAATCCTGACTCTACACACATGTGCCAAATCAGTAGGTGGTGTAAATCTACTCAGACCCTGGATCTGGGCCAGATTTCTAGAAAAAGTGTTCAGAAGCTGATAACGCTTCAGTGAAAAGGGGCAGTTCCCATTCCCACCACTGGCAAGCCTGGATGTCACAAACAATACATTGTCCTAAAAGGCCTTTGGATATTTTAGAGGATTTAAAGAGCTTTCTGTGTGCTCAGATCCAAGCACCCAACATTCAGGAAGAGCAGACAAACTCCCTGCTTCAGGGGTAATCCACGTGATTTCAGATGGACTCATCCTGTTCACACAGCTGAGCTCCAGAGTGAGACCAGAGAGGGCTTCAGGTACGGGGAAAATGAGCCCTGAGTTGTCACTAGCTCCCGTTGCTGGCAGCACAGCCTGGCACTGAGGAAGAGAGGGGGAAAGGAAGTAGGGAATGGTAGGGAATATCCTTACTATGTTGTGAGTCTTGGCAGAGATTGTCTTGACACTGTCGGGATCCCAGATCACCAGGTCGGCATCAGAGCCCACAGCGATGCGGCCCTTCCGCGGGTACAGGTTGAAGATTTTGGCTGCGTTTGTGCTGGTCACAGCCACAAACTGGTTCTCGTCCATCTTGCCAGTCACCTGGGGGGACACCACAGGAGTCACTGCATGAGCCAGCAAAGAGCTGGCAGCACAGCAGATTACCAAGGATCTCCACAGGAGTAAAAACCCCAAGTGGAAGGACCATGACAAGAAAATAACACATTCCTGCAGCTCCTTCCCCTCTGAATGTCCAGCTGAAACCTAAACCCACGAGACGTGTGACCTACCACAGCCTTATCCCAGATGATGGACATCCTCTCCTCAGTGCCATTGGTTCCTTCAGGGATCAGGGTGAAGTTGTCCTTTCCCACAGCTTTCTGAGCAGTGTTGAAGGTGCAGTGGGCACTGCCAGTCACTTGGAGGTCTCCACTGGAAAAAAAAACAAAAGGTATTTAAGGTATTGTCACAGGTTTGCTCCTGAAGGTAAAACAGCTTTTTTGCTTGCTGGCAGCAACATCCCTCATTTTATCACCCATTTTCTCACAATGAATCACATGTTGTTTGAACACAGAGAGCTCTACTCACCAGGACAGTAGTGAGTTGAGAAAATCAGGGGTGGTCGGGTCAGGACTCAGTGGTGGGGATGTAACAAAAGCTGCTGCCTTTGCCCAGTTCTTGCTCCAGTAATGGGATCCATCGGTGCCCAGGCTGGCTGTGATGGGCTCTCCATACACCACAGTGCCTGTGAGACAGGGACACACACAAACCCTCTGTGAGCACCAAGTAATGTGTACTTCCAGCCTGGCTTCCTGGCAGAAAGCATCCTCCTGGGACAGGACACACGCTACAGGGCTGCCTGGTACTTCCTCTGAAGCATTAAATAATGATATTGCTACTGACTAGAGCTGGAAGCAGCAAAATGATCATTTACACAACTGCAGAGGTTGGCACTGATTAATTGTCCTTGAAATGGTTACTGCAAAGATTCATTTTATTGTTTATATTCATTTTATTATTTATTTATCCTGGGCCAAGAACTTTGTGGAAGAGGCTGAGGGCAACTGTAACGGTGTGAGGAGATTCAGTCTGATCTAGAAGAGATGTGCAAGAAAAAGAATGAAAAAAGAGGCCTGCAATGTTTTTATAAATTAGTATAAATTAAACACCTTCTAACAAGGCCAGGTTTCTTGGAGCAGGGTCTGTGCATAGACCAGGTGGGAGAAAACTCCGACCAGGAAAGTTTTTCTGCATGCAAAGAAAGCCCATCACAGGGGAAGTATCAAAGTTCCTGGTTCACAAATGCAGCTCAGGGGAACTCTGTGATCCCCCCAAGGCACACAGCAAATCTGTGGCAGAACTGGGAAATGGAACTGCATCTCCTGACTCTGTCCAGTGCACTCACCACCAATGCATCCTTCCTCCTCATTAACATTTTTGGAACCACATGAAGGAACAGCAGATCCTTAAGGTCAAGATACTCTGCAAGCTGGAATGCACCAGCACCATCTGCACACCAAGCAGATGCTTCAACTTCAAAAGCAGCATGAGCTGGCAGTCCCAGGGATCTGCTCACCAAATGCAACCTTGCCAAAATCTGCTTTGTGCCCGCCCACCCACCTGCCTCCCCAGCCCAAGCACTTCATGGGTTTGGATCTGCCTGCCAAAGTTCTGGGCGGCTGAGATGCCAACCCTAAATACTTCAGTCAGGAAAGATGAGCAGAGGGACAACCAGAGCTGGTCAGCAGGATCTCACACCTCACCATGCAGAGTGAAAAGACAGAATATTTCTTTCACTATATTGCCAGAGCTACTGTTATGTCTCCGGGATCTCAAGATAGATGGGAAAGAGCCCACTAGCTGAGGCAGGACGATGATTAACTGGCTCCATGCTGCTCCCAGGACCCTGCTGACACAAGAGGTGCAGGAACAGCCTTTGCTAGAGGGTTTCTAGGAGCTGAGGAAGAGGCTCCCTGACATCATTGGCCAGAAATAGGGTTCTGAAATCAAAACAAGGCCAAACACATGCCGGCCATTAATGGGAGGCCTCTTGTGGCCCAGCACACTGGGGATATTATTCTGCAGGGAGTGATGTTTTCGGGTCCCAGACCTGCCAGCGACAGAGTCTGCAGGGAATCTCCTCCATACAAAAGCCACTGGGAACATCTGGCTTTGAATAACGTCTCTTCTTTTCCATTTAACAAATCAATCCTGGTTTGTTTTCGCCTTGGATAGTCTTCGGTTATGTTTCCTCTGTTGTTTGGGAGGGCAAGACCAGTGTGTGTGGCCCTCCTGGGCTACTGCACAGCATTTAACTTGAGTTATTTGAATAAAGGAACAGAGGATGGGGCACCATTTATACCCAAAATTCTCCTTATAAGGAGAAAACACATTTTGAATGAAAACTGTGTGTTCTGGCTCGCTCAGGAGGCTGAGTGAAGTGAGCCCTGTGGATCATTCATCTGGGAGAATCCCAGCACCTTTCGCAGGCAGGGTAACAGCCACCCAAGCCAAGTTGTGCTTTATGGCTTCCTGTGATCCAAGTGTGTGGTCCCTCATCCCAACACCCCACTCCACTTGCAGCTGGTGGTCTCAGGACACTGAGTGTAGCAAGGTGTTTCTGTTGATGCTCCACCTCTGTGCGGCACATGCCTTCAATATTTTATCTGGAAGAGGGAGGGAGGCTTCCCTGGCTCTCAGGATACAGCTGCACCATGACATCGAGTTCTTTTCTGGGGGGATGCAATGTGCGGCCACATTGCTAGGTCAATGCATCTTCCTTCAGGATGATCGCCTCTGACGGAGCTGGGAGAGGAAGGTTTATCCCAAATGGCTTGAGCTGCTTCCACAAACAGCCTTGAAAATCAGTCCTCCTCATCAACTCCTTTAACAGGAATCATGGGACCAAAATACTCCAGAGCTGATGCACAAACACTGATCTGTTTGCTGGAAATCAGCTCTTCTCGCACCAAATACCCAGATGGAAAGTGATGTCATTTGTATACCCATCCAGGCTTATTCAGGCTGCAGAAAATTAAATCCAAGCCTTGTGAGGAAAGAAAGGGGTAAATCATCCCTCCTGGTTACTCACCCATCCTGAGCAGCTTTAAATAGAAGTGAAGGGTTTAGTCACAGGATAAAGCAGCAGACAGCACTCACTCTGTGGGCAATCCTGACTCCTTGGAGGGCCAGGCAGCAGGGGCAGGCTCCTGCATCCCTCAGAGCAGCTCAGCTCCCTCACAAGCCTCAGTCAGAGAGGAGAGACACAGGCAGCAGCATCCACTGCAGGTCTGAATCTTGCTTCTTGCAGCATCCCTGAGCAGAGTTATCAGAGGCAGTCGCAATTCCCAAACCTAACCCAGCCTGCTGATCCCAATCTCTGCATGGATGTCAGGCTATGAGTTACAGCACATGGAGAGAATCTATTCCACAAGCAAGAAGCACAGCAGGCAGCTGGAACTGGTGGCCTCTTTGGCTATTCCAGCTAAATACAGCAGGGCTTGTGAGTCAAGAACTCCATCAGGAATCACCGCTGACCTCAGGAACCTCAGCAGACAGCACCAAGTGAAAACCACAGCAGCTGGCAGGAGGACCCAGTTGCAGTCTCCAGGGGGATTCGCTACATGGAGAGAACATGGAATGACTCTGTGACATGAAGGCACATGGCTCGGTGGGGGAGGATGAGTGTGAAGAGACAAATTCAGGACTGAGCAGAACAAGCAGCTCCTGGCTCTGACACAACCACTGAATCCTTGTCTGTGGGAGATGAGGCAGAAGGAGTTGCTTGGGACCCTTTTAAAAAGAGCCTGGACAGTAACACTAGAAAAAGAAACCTTTTCTGTAGGGATGAAGCTGATGTTGGCAGGAGCTGAAGTGCATGAGCTAAGGAGGAAATAACTTACCCTTTTTCCTGGCTTGAGCAATGACATCAGCAGCACTTTTGCTCATCACCTTGGTGATGTACAGGGGGCAGTTGGTCTGGTTGGCAATGGTTATTGCCCGGTTCACAGCCTCTGCCTCCACCTGAGGAACAGAGGCAGCAGCAGGTCAGGGACACCCCACAGCACCCCAGTCACCCTCAGAAGTCACAGACCCTGCTCTCCCAGAAAACAGGGAGTGATGAGGCATTCCCCACCTCTGAGCCTGAAAAGGCACAGTGTAATCACAGCAACTAAATGGCATCAAGCTGCAGTTCCCTCTCATTACCACCTTTTCTCCCAGGCTGCTTCAGAGCCTCTTTGCCTGAACTAAAACAACACTCCAGGTGCTCAGGGTCAGAATGATTAAGCCTCTTCTTTAACCTAGACAAAAATAAGCAACTAAAAGTTGACTCTACAAAACTGCTCCTGCTCCAGCCCACGCAGAAGGGAGATGCTGCACCATATACTCTGGTAAGCCACGATTGCAAACAAGGCTCCTAAATTGTACCCTCCACTACAATCTCTGGCTTGGGATCAGACAGAGTGTGAACCACCCCATAAATCAACTGCTTTTCCTTGCATGTGTACAGAGAATTAACCTCAGCCAAACTGAGGGTCACGTTCTAACTGCAGCCTCAGGATGATGGGCATCACTCTGATTTTATGGATCACACGTCCTAATCAAAGGATCCAGATGACAGATTGAACAGATGGGTGATGCTCACAGTGCCTGCAATGCCGCAGACTTTTTCCAAGTAAACAACAGAGGAAACAAACCCAGAGCAATCCCCCACCAGATTCCCCAATGCAAGAGGCTCCCAGAACCTCTCCCATGGACTCTGGTGGGGTTGGCACACACTCAGCACTTGTGAAAATCTGCTCTGCAGTGACTGATCACAGCCCAAGTGCCACAAATCATCATCACCTGTCCCAGAACACATTGCCCAGACAGGTTGTGTCTCATCCCTGGAAGTGTCCAGGACCAGGCTGGATGGGGCTTGGAGCATCCTGGAATAGTGGAAGGTGTCCCTGCCCATGGCAGGAGTGGGACTGGGTGGGCTTTGAGGTCCCTTCCAACCCAAACCACTCTGAGATTCTGTGACTGGCTTTCAGCACTGTGCTTGGAGGAAAAGAACTACCAGCTTAGGGAACCATGGCCAGGCTGATGTCCAAGTGTCCTGAACAGCTCTGCTCATGCCAATGAAACCACCACTTGCACCCATGACCTGTTTGCAGCCAGAATACTCCAGCAAAACAATGGCCAGGAGTTTTTACAGCACGCCAGCCCCCCAGAGCCAGCAGGGTGGTCTCTGGGGCCCAAAGGGTTACAGCCCCAGGCACAGGATGCTCACAAGGGGGTATTTTCTGGCCCAGCTGCCCCAGGCAAATGGGAAAGGCTGTGAGGGAGGGGTTTGTTCCAGGATGTTGGACCCAAAGTGTCACAGCCAGCAGCACTCACAGGGGCTGAAAGGAAAGCCAAGAAAAGCCCAGTTGTCCCTTCTGAGAGACAAGGGGGAGGACTCAGGTCAGAGCTTCTAGGCCATGGCCTCCCTTTGCAAACTCCCCACTAGAGCAGGTCTGTGCACGGCTCTGCCTCTGCAGCATCTGGGAACCACATTTCCACTCTGTGCCTCAGTTTCCCTGCAGGCAAAGCAGAGATAAAACAACATACACCCCCAGACTTTTGGGCAAGAAGGCATTTGAGCAATTGTGAAGCAGCAGGAGAATATTTTCTGAACAAAGCTGCTGAATTCCTGCCTTGTGCCCAGATGCTATGGTGACAGGCACATAACAATAACCCAACAAGTAGTCCAAAGGGGAATGTTTGCAATCACCAGGATGCATTAGAAGCCCTAGCACAGCAGTTCTCTTGGAAAAAAACCAAACCAAACCAAAAAAAGACAGACACTTCCTGGAGCACTTGGACTGCTTGTGCTTCCAGCGTTTTTGTGGCTGAAATAAAAACAAAAAATGATGAATTGCTCAGAAAAGTCATCACAAAATGAACTGAGCTGTGACAGGGAGAGTTTTCCAGAACCTGATAGTGAGGCTGACTTAGGATGGTATTGTCTTAACTCAGGCCCTGTTTTCTGGCTGGAATAACGTGCTGTACAGTGTCACCTTGGCTCAGTCCAGGTGACAGAAGTGAGCAAAGCTAAACTCCTGAGTCAGCAGTGAAACTAAAGCCTCAATTCGAGCCTCCTGCCAGCCTGGGAATTCAGATGTGTGCACTCCAAGACACAAATGCATGTGGCCAGCCCCTGAATGCTTCACTCTGATGTAATTCTCCCTGAAATGAGTTGGAGTTTTGAGTTAACAAATGTTTTAGACTTGTTCAGCAGCTCCTGCTGGTTTGCTGTAGATGGAGGTCTGAATTAAGGAGCTCTCCAGTCATATGCCAACCATCATAAGGATGGGCTTTGCATTCCCTAGGGGTCAGCAGGAAAAGCCAATTCTAGCGTCAACAGTGCCCCAGAGAGATACAACGAACATCCACTTCTGTGGACGTCAACAGGAATTAGGGATCTGCTGCCACCCTTGGAATCTTGCCTCTATCACCAGCCAGCCCAAGGGGAGCTGGATGTTTTTAAAAGCACAGAGTCACTCCCGTGCTGCAGAAAAGGAGGGGAGGGAACCAGATGACATAGTTTCCTGCTCTGTTTCCTATGACTTTCAAGGAGGAGAATGTTGGACCAAAAGCTTCCCAAGCCTGGACAGAGCACAGCTTGAGTTCAGCTGCACAGAGGCTGCCTGTGTGACATCAGGGTGAGGCTTCACTGAGCCTCATCTGCGGTAGCCACGTGTCCTCAGGCTGCCTTTTTCCTCCATGCACTGAGGCAGAGCACAGTCCTGCACAGATTAACAACCCATCCATGCCTGGGAACCACACAACTCACACTTTAAAGCTCCTGCTCCATGAAGGATGAGGTCTTAAACAGCCAGACATAGCCTGACTGGTTTGATGTCCAGATCCTTCAAGGTAAGGGCTGCCTTCCTTTGAAAACAACACATATTGAACTCCCTAAGGTGGCACACCAGCATCTGTTCCCACTCTCCTGATGCAGGCCAAAAGATATGTTAAAAAACCACAAATTGGATGGGTGACTGGAAATCTCAGTGCAAAGTGTTTGCTCACGATTTCAGGAAGCAAAAGATCCCAGCTCCAGGAGTCACACAGATTCTGTGAGGATTCACTTACTGTCCAAGTGGAGCATTTTTTTTTCCCCAGGCATCAGAATGACTTATGTTCCTACTGAAATGCCTCTGGATGCTGCTTGTCTGAACCAAGGGGAGGAAATGGAGAGTGAGCATGAGGGGCACGTGTGGATGATCTCACAGCCCCAGCTCCCAGCTGCCACATCTGGCAGGCAGCAAAGCCCCAGGACCTTGGAGGAACAAAAAGAGCTGCTTGTACAGAACAGATGAACCCCACAAACCTGGAATGCCATGGTGAGGTGTCCGGCTTAGAGACAGTGAAGGACTGGGAATGAAGAATGCAATGAAACCAATCTCAAAGGCAAAGTTTTAAGGCTCTTTCATACTTCTGGGATTTATTTCAAGGCTTAGAGGGATTGGGGTGCTCGTCCCTGGAGAAATCCATGGGGAAATACAAAGGGTAACTCTGTTAAAGTGCTGGGCTAGGGCCTGAGCATGACCTCCCCTCTCTGGTACATATTTTCTGTGCCTTCAGCAAACCACTTAATCCATTGCTGTAAAAGCCCCCCACTCACTTGGTAAAATTTCATCAAAATATCAAATATCACAGTAATGGAAGCTATGGAAGCACCTAAAACAATGTCAGGATTTGCGCATATATTAAAAAATTCTGCTAATTCACTGGAGTCTGATAAAATAATGACCACATGAGAAGCCCAAGAGAGTGAATCTAGAAAGGACATTAGCAGAATTCCACCAACATAACCCCAAATGCAGAAAAATCCTGTTTCCAGCCACATTCATCCCAACATGAAGTACTTGATGGCAATGCAGAGATGTTATAAATTGCAGAGGGGGGTAAATGCAAAGGCAGGGGAGTTCTCACCTCTTCAGGTCTGCTCAACACATGCCCTTCAGGGCCTGTGATCCCCAGCTCCAGGATCCTTTGCTGCTCCTAAGGCAGAGAAGAAAAAAGAGCAGGGATGAGATTTAAAGCAAGAGGGAATTTTTCTTGCAGCACACACAGCTGTTGGAAAGGGGCACGAGTGAGATCCTGAGCATCTGTGCTGGCTAAAAATCACATGGGGCTTTGCATAAGGGCCCTGCACGAGAGTCCTGTCCAACTCCCCTTGCTGAGAATAATGAGAGCTCACAAAACCTTGCTGATTTGTTCACAGGAGGTCAAGGAAACCTTTTATTTGGATTTGCTTCACACTGTGTTCATAGCCCCTCAACTTTCAGCACTCATTTGTGTCTATAAAATCATCTCTAAGATGTGGCAAAATGATTTCTCATGAAAAAAATCATCCTGCAACTGGGCTTAAGGACTGGGGTGGGCTCTTGCCCAGCCAGAGAACACAGAAATCCTCTGAGTGCTTGAGACACAGTGTACAAAATGAGCTGGAGATAAGATTAAATTGAATACATTATTAACATTTCTCCCTTGCTGCTGTTTAAAGAATAAACAGATCCCAAGCATCAGCACCTCACGTACTGTATGAAGCTACATCCCTTCCCACTCCCCCTCTTCTTATTTCCTGCAGAACATTTTGTTGCACGCAGTGACAGTCACACCTAGCTTTTCACTTTTGGGGAGAGAGGCAGAGATGCCTAATATCCACCCAAAACTGAAAGCTGCCACAAAACCCTGTTTTATCAGTGTCAAAGGGGATAAAATCTGCTGTACAGTGCTGCTCATACCCTCGATACAGCCATGCCATGCTCTCAAAAGCCTGGGTGGCTTTCTGTTTGCAAAGGAGTCAGAATTTAAACCCCTCCCAGCATTTGAAGCCAATAACTCAGAGAACAAACAGGCCATACCTCAGCAATGATGTCACCGTTCTCAGCGTGCACTTGGGCTGTGGCACCGATGTCCCGAATCACACTCAGGACCTCGTAAATCTGGGGGACAGATAACACACATCACAACAGGGACACACTTGTTGGGAAGGTCACACTCCAGATCCCCTCAGAAAACAGAATTTTGCAGAAGGGAAGAGAGAAAGAGAAGCATTAAGCAATATAAATGTGGTTTGCAGGAGAGATGCAAGCCATTTTCATGCCTGTCACTGAATTTTCCAATTCTACAGTTGGATGCTGCTGATATGGCAAAGAAGGATTATCCAGTGGCAGGTTTAGAGTATTTACCACACAGGAGGAAGAAACAGCAACACCACAAGCCTCACAGCTGCATGATTTTAAAGGACTTGCAGAGTTGTACCTGTTTCATGTCTCATTTACTGGTACCTGGCATGAAAAACATCCCTTATATCTGGGTGGTGGGGGCAGGTTCTCCATGGAAATCCACTATCTGGAGGTAGGAGCAGTGTGATTTCCCACTCCATCAACCAGTCTGAGAGGGCTCAGGTCCAGTAACTCCCAACTGGCACCGTCAATGTTCCCTTATCAAAATGTTTCCAGAGCCCTCAGAGATAACTCACACACCAACGCTCCCAGGCATTCCTCTCCTCCCACACCTTCAGAAACATAAACTGCCCCTCTGAACAGCTAAATGTGCCCAAATGTGCCCACCGGAACAGCAAACAGGAGGGAAATTAATTCCTTTCTAAGGTCCCAGCAATTCTACCACCAAAAACCACCTCTGGACCAGGATCAGTTTTAGCTTCTAAACAGAATAATTATAATTACCCCAGAGATCTCCCTGTCCTGACCTGTGCAGAGGCATAAAGCAGCAATTCATAGAACTGCCACTGCTTCCACCCCAAAGGAGCTGGAATAAAACCTCAGACCTCTCAAAATGAGGGTTTTACCATTGCTTCCCTCAGCCAAGCCTTTTGGGGTTTGCGGTTGGTTGGGTTTTATTTTTAATTAAAAATATAATCTTCAAACCAGAGCTGTGGGTGCTGTTGCCAATCTTAGGTACTGTTACACACATAAAGACTGGAACCAGGAGAGAGGGTCAGATCCCAGGATATTGAATTTAAACACTTATTCGTGACAAACTGAACACGAAGCCTTCCTTCCTACCTGAGAATCACTGAGCTGAAAGCGATCTTTGAAAGCCATGTACACCAAGAAAGAATTCACACCTGGGGGAAAGAGAGCACATTGCCGTTAAAGCCATGGAATACAACCCCTAAATCAGCCCCCCAGCAATAATTCCATGGATTCAGCATGCAGGAGGTTGAGTAACAAAATAAAAGCAAAAATGCATCTCACACAAAAGCAGAGGCTGGGCCTGCCTGGCTGGTCCCCCTCACCCTCCAGAGAGAACAATGGGAAATCTGTGTCTGTGACGTGTCCAAACTGACCCACTGATCCTAAGCTGGCTTTCCCTCTCCAGCCTTTGGAACCAGTAAAAACTCTCACCCAGCATGTGTGGGAAGCTCCCATTAGGGCATAAAATGCTGGGTTTCAAAACTACAAACAGGATGGAAAATTACTTCAGCCTGAGGATGAAACACCAAGGAAATTAAAGAGGGGGAAAACTTGAGGTCATTTCACTCAGCTCTTCACTTTTAGCAGCCAGAGGTGGATTGGTCCTCCTGGGGCTGCTATTTCCCCCCTCACTTTAGTGGCTGCAGGTATCACCAAGGGCACTGATGAACCCAAAGAGCTCCAAAGAGCCTCCACTGGACACAGGAGCTGCTCTGCATGGGAAAAGTAGGAGATTCACCTCTGGAAAAATCAGTGCTGCAACACCAGTGTGCCCCAGCCCCTGAGCCCTCTGCAATCCCAACTGCCCAAACCTTCTCAAGGAGCCAGAATGGGCCCGAAACAGCTTTATTGGGATATAAAAGTAAAATACTGCCTGAAAGACAGCCCTAAAATTAAGGGATCCTGAAAAACAAGGAGGGGGAAGGCTTCCCTGAGCTTACCATGATCTTTAACCAGAGCTTCCATCTCCTCCTGGACACCTTTATGCCACTCAGTGATGTCCACGTGCAGGGAGTAGTCACAGCAGGATTTGCTGTCTGCCCACTCTCGCCACTGGTCGAACGCTGTCAACAAACTTGTACCAGGCTCGGGAACCACGTGGTCAACTGGGAATGACAACCGAAGCACTGGTAAATGGCTGAAGTAGGAGCTTTCCTGGGTGCCCAGGACAGCAAGCATAGCTTTGCAGAGGCTGCTGCAAAATCAAGACATCCTCTTTCCCCTTAAAATATTTTTAAGTTTGAAATTCCTCAGTGGTTTCTAGAGAATGCAGCCAGGGAAGTCAATTATGGAGCAGCAGCTGAAGGAAAATGAATTGTTACTACAACCTGTTTACTACAACTGTTGGTGCTACACATCCCAACCAGGAGCACCTTCCAGAGGACTGGAGGAAACGGGACCAACAATTTGGGGTTGGAGAGATCTCTCTGACACTGAGAAGGTCCTGCTGCCTCTGGCACCTGCTCAGTTTGATCCTCACACCAAATCCAGCAGCAACTGGATTCACAGGCAGCTGCAGCTGCAGGACAGCCTCAAAGGGTGACACAAGGGACATGGATCTGAAGGTTCAGTGTTCCTGGTTTTTATTTGAGTACATGGAGTCTCTGAGATCTTCAAAACACACTGAAATAAAAGAAGCAAGTCAACATCTCCAGTACTGAATTGCGAGAGTAGGAAAAGCCTGTGGGATTTCAGGGGTCACAAACTGGGCAGGCATTGCTGGGGAGGAGGAGAGGACCTGGCTTGATTCTACATTAAAACACACAGAAAAATAAGAAGTTGCTTCAATTATCAGCAGAGAAATCCCAGCAGTTTATTTTTAACTTTATGGTGAGGATCAGGGCTGCTCTAAATCACAGCTGGGATGAGACAGAGCCCGTGGGTTCCACTCACCCTCGAGGCAGAACAAAGCTTTGCTTCACCCCCATGCAGACACAAGCAGCCAAGATTTACTGGTTTTGCACTGCCTAAAGAACCAGATTCACACTGGGAAAGGCAGCCCAGCTCTCCTGAGCAGCCATGAGCCTCAGCCACCCGAGTCAGCAGAGACATCTCAGCTGCCTGAGCTGTGCACACACTGCAGAAAAGCCAAGAGCTCACCCAGAACAACCATCCCTGCTGCAAAACTCTCTCTGCCCACCCTCTCCCCTTTGCAAACGGAGACAGCTTAGAATATTTGTGCTTTTCCAAAAGGCTTTTCCCCTGGAAGCATCGCACCAAGGAAAGGACATAATATGCACATCTTTACTGCCTCGGCAGTGCAGCTGCAGCTTTTATCAGCTCGGGGCTTCAGGAGTGGCTGGTGGTCTCTGTCTCTGTTCCCTCCCTACCCATCACAGAAATCCACGCTATGAGTGAAAACTTGGAAATTTGCCTCCTGTCTGGCACTGCATCAAGGATGTGCTTTACACCACCACTGGGAAAAGCCCAAATATAACCAGACAATAAACTGACCTGTTTTTTAAAAAATTATCCCATTTCTGTTCCATGATCTGCTCCTCCTCAGTGGTCAGAAACCTTCTGCTAACTTCCAGCCTGAATTGTTTCTTGGCTAGTACAGAGCCCCTGTCGCTCTGCCAAAGTTAATCTTTAGCTTAAGTGGAACGAATGACAAGGAGAAAAATAACATTCCCTTTGCTTTTCCAATGGGACATGAAGAAAGCCCAGGTTTACAAAAACGGTGAATTAAAAAGCAAAAAAATAGCCCATTTAGTCTCTAACACATCACAGGAATAAATCCATCTCCACTTGAGACTAAAAGTGCCCTCAGAGCTCTGTCAGCCCCAAGATGATAGATGGCTTGTGGGCGTTGGAAAATCCTGCCTGAAGGCACCAAGGGGTTAACACAGAGTCCTCAGAGCCCAGCACTGAGTCCCTGGGAATGGCTCTGGAGCCCCCTGGAATGACTTTAGTGTCTGGGATCAGAGCTTTATCACCACCTCACTTCATGCACTGCCCAAGGATGACTAATGGGAGTTTGTGGGGGCAGTGGGATCAGGGGTAAGGGACCTCTGTCAGCTCTCTGACAAAGCCAAACCACGGCTGGTTGCAGTAAGGGTCAGCGATGGAGGTGGTGGTGCAAGTGTGCAGGGAAGTCAGCTCCAGGGGTTGGGAATATCTCCTGTGGCAGCTCCCCTGAGCTCCATGACAGCCAAAGCACTCTCTAGCTCCTTCAAAACACAGCATACTTTCTCTCCACAATAGCTCTGCCAGGCAAACATCAGCAAACAACCACTTCCACACATCCACATGGAAGAACTCAGCAGGAAGGCGGCCTGACTGTGCAAGGTAAGCAACAGGCTTCACATCCTGGGACTGAACTGGTCTGAAGAGACTTGGGGAAGGGACCCAGCAGAGCACACCAAGGGACAGTCACAGTGACAGGGACATCCCTGGAGAGGGGCCCAAGAGATGGGGTCCTGTATCTGACCCTGGGGCAGGATGGAAGCTGTGCTGCCACAGCAGAGGCAGCAGGAGCAGTGGATGCTCCACAAAAAGCACGCAGAAGGTGGATGTAATCCCAAATCCTGGTCTGGAGGCAATTCAGACACAATTGGCAAAGCCTCCTGGATCCTTCCATCCTCTGTGCAATGGGAGGGGCCAAACACATTGCAAGATCAAGGCCTACATCCCTCCATGCGAGGATGGGGTTTTGGGGGCACCAAATAAGTAAAAATGAGCCCAGACCCAGGAAAGAAGAGGAGTCAAGGTTGACTCTTCATCTGCTCTTCAAAGGACTCAGCTCTGAAACTGCTTGTGCCTGTGGGCACAGCCAGGAATCGTCCACATGCAGCTCAGAGAAGCTTCTTTCAGCCCTCAGGCACAGCTCAAGAGCTCAGAGTAAAACAAAAAGCTTTTTCTTTCAGGTCCCTGCACTCCAGAGCAGCACAAGCAGCTGATGGAGGCTCCATCCTGCTGCGTTCCCACAGCCCCAGGCTCCCAGGATGACCCCTGGGGATGATCTGCCCCAGGACCACGGACCCAAGGGCTGACCCATCCCAGCTCACAGGAAACCCCTCTGTGGAGAAGTCCCAGGAGGCTTCCCATGGGAAAAGCAATGCCGTCCTGACCTCACAGAGCTCCTTCTCCCTGGGGACCCCATCCCACTGCCCCATCTTTCCTTCCATCACCTCAGGAACCAGGAATGTCCAATTCCCGGGGTGGCCCCACGCCTGCAGGGCACACTCAGGACAAACTGTTGTGATCCCTTTATTCCCTCCACCACCACAGCCTTGATCTGGTTGTGCTCCTCAGCCCAGATGTTTTCTTCCTGTTGTTGATTTTTTTTGCTGTGCAAATGAATTCAGCTGCTTGATGTCTGAGAAGGAAGTTGCCAGCTCATTTTTAAACTCAAAGCTTGTTCCAGAAATAGAAACAAAACAGAGAGGAAAAAAAAAAACGAAAAGGAAAGATAATTTAAGAATCACTTCATCAGTGCTGAAATCTTCAAAGGAGGAGTTAAATAGCTTGTGGGCCTTGTGGTGGCTCCCTGAATCTGAGTGAAATTCAGGCCTAATCCTAATGTTTCTTTTTATTAAACACACTCTCAGCAAGGCACAGGGCGAAGCCAAGCTCAGGGTTACAGTGGTTTCTCAGCTATGAGCAGAAAACATTTGGTAGATTATCTTTTAACCTTCTGAGCTGCAGAACACAAAATGCAGCAGCCCAGGGCTGAGGGCGAACAGGGCTGTTACACCAGCAAACGAACTTCTTAAAAAAAAAAAGAGAAAAACTATTTTATACATTACAAATAATCTAATTTTTTCCTTTTTAAAACACTGATAGGATTCCAAAACACCTGGATAGTCTTATCTTTCTCCCAGACAATCCAAGCCCTCACATCCCTCTGAGGGTGGTGGGATTTGAGCACCTGCGAACCCACATACTCCAGCCCTAGTCACCCAGACTCTTAATCCCCTTCCCGTGCCTGGTTTGGCTCTCCTGTCATTACACACAGGCTTACAAGGTGCATCTGCTCCTGCTTCCCAGTGTTCCAGCTCCCACCCACCACCAGCCAGGGCTGTTTTCCTGCCTGCCTCGCTGAGCTCAGGATCCTTCACTCCTCCTTGGGCAGATTAATCGGCTCAGGATTAAAGGCAGACAATGAGTTGAAGTGAGACAACAACACTGCGTGATCCACGTGGCTCTTCTGCACCAGAGCTGGCACCCAGCCATGCCAGAATATTCTGTATCTCATGGGCCAAGTGGGTTAGACACTGGTGGGGAGATATTTGGGTGTGAAATGAAAGGGGAAGGCAAAAACTTAGAGGAATGATTAAATGTTCCAAGGATGGGGAAAATAAAGCAGTGTTGTTTTAACATAAGCATGGAAAAATCTACACAGGGTAGAAGTGCTAGCAGCACTTTATAGAGCGCTAGCATCACCAATTATTAACACATTCTTATCATGTATTAACATAAACCCTGTACTAAAATCAGATCCCAACACACTCTCATATACACACAAGTAATTTTGAAGTTCAGATCATTCCTACTGCTTTTTTACACAATTCACAGAATCATGGAATACCCTGAGCTGGAAGGGACGCACACAGATCAAGTCCAACCCCAGATCAAGTCCAACAACTGATTCCAGAAAGGGCAGCCTAAAAGCTGAACCACAATTAAGGCTGGCCTGAAACATCTCCTTGTCTTCATCCAGCTGCTCCCAGACTTTAAAACCACTTCCACAGCCCACTGAAAATAGTGCCAATCTCAGCTTTAAACGGCGGCTTTAGGAAATGTTGCATCACATCTTGGCTCCCTTTTCCGAACTCAGGGGCTTTCTGCTCCTCAAGAGCTTTCCTGGAGCAGGGTGGTACCTGCACCCTGAGCAAGAGGGGAGATGGGCAGGAGGGATCTGGCACAGAGGGCTGGGGACTTACCCAACGGCCTGCAGGATGCTCTGAGATGAGAGCCAGAAAAAGTCTCACATGATCTCTTTCTGGCACTTGGAATCTCTCTCAAATTAAAAAAAAAATGCAGATGAAGAGCAATGCCTTTATATTTTTGACCCCTTGCTAAGCTCCAGAGAAATTATTGCTTCAGAGGGAGAGTTGGATCCAGCTCTTTGCCTCGCCTTGAAAACAAAACTCTGCTTTTGGGATGGATGTGCTCATGGGTGGGGATTAATGGGTTTTATAGCTTCCTGGCATTGTGGCATGTGCATTTTTTTTTCTTTTTTGCATCCTGCCTCAGTTGAGCAGGCCTTGGCTTGCAAACAACCCCTTCCTGGAGCTTCTATAAGTAGCCCTTGCTTCCAGCTTTCCCCTGGAAAGGATTTTTTTCAACTGGTTTAATTAAGTGTCATCCAAAACATGCATGAAATTTTTTGGGGGCTTCAGCTCATGAATGTCACTACCAGGCAGGAGAAAAACTGTTTAAAATGGACAATATAAACATGAATTAGGGTCAGATGTTACCAAAATTGTGTATGCAATAAAAACCATGTATTCAGGGCTCCAGTTGCTATTATAGACTGCAGTTTTACACATTATTTCTTGCTTCTACTAGCATTAAATGTGCCTATTGTTTAAGAGGAGTTTATAAGGTGAAAATCCTTAACATTTAAGCTGAACTGTTAGCAGGCAGATCTACCCTACTCAAAACTTTAAATAGCAGCTTGATCACTATAAACACATCTGCCTGTTTAATACTACTTAATCCCCACAGCAACTGCATGTGATGAAATCTGGTGAATTTATTGAGTTGTACATTCTGTCACAAGCCATTTTATTGAGAGGTTGTAATTAAATTCAGCCCTGGTAATCGCACAGTTCCCTACTTAGAAGTCTGGAGTTGTCAGGCTGTGGCTGCAAGAATATTGTCGTGGCACTGGTGTGGAGTGGGAGTAATTCTATGAAAGCAAGAGGAATAAAATCAATCTCCGTGAACTGAAAATCAGGCCCTCGGCTGACCCATAGAAGATTATCTCATAATCACAGACCTTATTTCATCCAGAGGCTTCAAATTCTCAGCTGGTAAAACATCACAATCCCTTCTAGCTTTATGTATCATGACCCTTTTATGTGTCAAGGAACTGAGCTACCAAAAGCCGCCTCGTCCAGTAACAAAGCTGTTCCAAAGTCAAACCTTTCAGCAGCAAAAATTCTGAATTAAGTATTAAACCCCAATTTCCAGCTCAGCAGCCCTGCACCTGTCCAGAGACCTCAGCCCTTCTCTGAGCTCAAAAATCCCAAATCAAGTGATCCAGAAGAGCCTCACACCTCCTTTGTTCTGATTACATCCCAATTCTTCCTCTAAACCACGCTCTGGGTCATGGGTTTGATCTGGGAAAAGGCAGGACAGTGACAAAATCGCTCTGAAGGAAACCGCTCCATGGACCTGGTGCACCTCAGCTGATGAGAAATCAAATGAAGGATTTTCTTCACATCCTGGCTCCAGCAACCAGATTTCAGCTCTGTGTATTTGTGGGTATTTATTCCCACAGTATTTTATTCTTGTTTTCCCCCGCACCCCCCTCAAAAGAAAAGATACCAGAATAAAGAGGTTATTCTGAAGAGTTACAGCCGTGCACAGAACAGCATTTATGGTGCTAATACAACTACCCACGGACTGTTCTCCTGTACATGCCTGCCAAACTCATAGAAAAGGCAGCCTAAATGACATCACATGTTGTTTTCTGTCAGTTCAGATCCAGTTTATGAGACCTGATGCAGAGAAATCAGAAGCTGGACCAGGCTCAGAAGAATCAGACACATCCGTGCTCCACTGATTACATTTTCAGACTGCAATGTTTCCTTATTCCCCCACTGATGTCATACAGATATTTCACTTGTCCTTTTGGCTGATTACATCCAAAATACAATTAACAATTTGAGGCCCGCTGGACACAAACATAAGTAATTCAAACAATAATTAATAACCCTCCCCAGCAGCTGGAATGGCAGCGTACTAAGGTCAGATCAAATAAAAGGCTCCAGCTCTTCCCAGTACAGGTTTATTGTGCATTTATTGTATCTCAGGAGGTCACCATGGCAGAGAGGGAGGGGAACCAAGTTCAAAAGAGACATTTAAGTGGTTCCAAGATTTATTCTTTCTTTTAGGCATTACTTCACACTTCAAGGCCATGAAAAGAGCACACAGGACTTCAAAGACTTCCATATGAATTGGTCTGTAAACCTTGAGGGACTGGGATAGAGAAAAACCTTGGTTTGTAGCCATGGATTTCAAGTCAAGACAAAACACAAGAATTAACAACACATCCAAGGGGCAAGAGCTGATCAGACACAGGAGGACAAAAGATCACGTGCCATGAACCAGCTCTGTCCCTCTCAGGTCACTGGAGATGTGTCCTCCCCCTCAGGCTTTTTCCACTCACTGGGAAGCTGGAACAGTTCTGGATTTGCATTGTTATCACCAAGTTTTGGCTTCTCACTTTCATTTCACGACCCGGGGTTGTCTCAGGGGTGTTGGAGATGAAGAGGAACACAACTCCAGGAGGCCAGTTTTTACAATGGAAATTCGTGGTGGGTCTGAGAAGGCTTTGTGTGTTTGGGATTAGAAAAGTTGGTTTCCTCCCCCCCCCCAAAAATAAACAAAATGTGAAGAGCTCTGATCCTAAACAAGCACTTTTTATTAACATAGCTTGTGAGAGAAATGGGGAAAAGAAAAACCCTGTATTTGTCAAATAAACATCTCCCCTGGCTAGATGAGGACCAGACACTTCCTCTCCTCATGTCTGTGACAAGGTGACATCATGTTCCAAGGAGGAAGTTGTCACCCATCACCACCAAACCACCGCCACTTCTGCTACAACACCGGGAGTCCCCATCCTATTCCCACTCAAACCACTGACAACTCTCAAACACAACTGCAAGCAAGGAAGTGAGGGCGGAATCAAACCTAAATGTTCACGTGTTTATGGAGAAAACGTGGTGGGATGTGGCGTGAAGGTGCAGCAGAACCTGTTTTCCACCAACGGACAAAGATCAAGCAGCACATCCACCCCTCACACAGCCACTTCCTAACCACACCTGCCCATCTGCTGGTGTTCTCTCCACTTCGTGGCACTGATATTGCCTGCAAATTAGCTCTTGTGCTTGCTGAAATCATTAACCTGTAGGAGGTCCTAACTAGATTATCCCCAGTTTAAACAGAGACTCCTGTGGCATGTTCCCCAGCTGCTGAACTTCCTCCTCCAGCTCTGAGCCAGCCCAGCCTGGCCTCACAAGCTGTCTGGTGCCTTCCTAGATCTGTGAAGAATCCAAGGTTTGGGGCACAAAGCACCACTCCTAGGCACCACCTGAGCTGCCCAGTCAAAGAGAGACACCCAGCCTGTGGCAAAGTGGTTCGGGAAAATCCTACACACGAGATCTAACTTTTGTTATTTTCATGCACCAAGTTTTTAGAGGCAACTGTTGCATTTTACACCTCAGCTTAATTTCCTGTCTCAAATATGGAAGGAAATTCTTTACTATAAGGGTGGGGAGGCCCTGGCACAGGTTGCCAAGAGAAGCTATGGCTGCCCCATCCCTGTCCGAGGCCAGGCTGAACAGGGGTTGGAGCAACCTGGGATAGTTGGAGGTGTCTCTGCCCATGCCAGGGGATGGGACTAGATGGACTTTAAGGTCCCTTCCAACCCAGACCATTCTGGGATTCCATGAACAGCCAGAATTGCCCCTGGATCTGGGCAGGACGGCTCAGTGGCAATTGCCCCATACAGCTGCCACCTTCCCCTTTGTTACAGAGTGTTTGCACTGCAGAAGGACTGACTGGTTCAGAGTCCTGAACTCTGGTCCTGGTTCCATGGCCTAATTCTACTTCTAAGAACACCCTGCACATCTACATTTTTCTCAGCTGTGCTACAAAGACTTTACAAAACTTTTTCCATTCACTGTGGAAAAAGAGTCTCTGCACATCGGGCTGAAAAGTCCTTTGTAGCCCATCAGTAGCTGAACTCTTCTCTTGGGACACTGATACTAATCCTGAGAAATCTTATCTGAAATAAAGAAAAGCCTCCTGGAAAGTATCATTAACTGACACGCACTCTGGGATGAGATTTTTTGAAGCAATATTGGAATATTTGAAGAGAGAATCCTGTGACACAGCCCCTGGCCGCTGAACCGGCCCTACCTGGATTTTCAAGGAGTCTGCAATCTTGCCAGGCCCATGAAGGACCCCAATTTGGGGGCACAAACCACTCAGTGTGTTGTAGTTTGGGAGCTTCCCCACTTCCCTGCACCAACTCAGTGCTGTGCAATAATTTGGGAGGGTTCTCCAGGAACTCCTTCTCCAGCCCCTGCTGCCTGGAGGCTGCACCGGGCAATTTCATTCATATGTAAAACACCACCATCGAGTCCCCCAGATTCCAAAAATATCCACGCTGCACATATGTAGCTGCTTCTAGGGACAAAAGCAATCTGGTGGAAACACACCTGGACAAGTGGCCGAAAGGGAAGCTTCCAAAAGCTGAGCCCTTTTTGGTGGGCTCTGGAAACCAACCAAAGCCTTCTCAAGTTAATATTTGCATGTGAAATCTACAAGTTCCTTCTTTTACTTAAAATAGGAAGCCAAAAGCACTTTCCTCTGGATGTGCAGATGCCAAGTAGAAGGGACAGGGATTATCTCCTTGCTTCCAGTGTTGCCCACACCAGCTTCTCAGGCAGCTCTTCATAAAAATAATCTTGTTTTACTTACGATATGCGGCTCTAGGTGAGCTTAATTAATTTGAATTAAAACCACAACCCCTCAGCAACAAAGCCACCTCCCATTATGGATAGCCAGAAACCAGCATGGAGAAATGGAATGACATTCCCATTGTCACAGAGGTGGTCCCAACACCAACTGCAGTGTACCAAGGGAAGAAAAGAGTTCTCCCAGAAGCCATAACTCCTAAATGTCCATCCCTGCATTCCTTGCAAATGCACAGGGCTTCCATGGGAGTGAGGGCTGTGAAAAGATGCAGGCACAGCCCCAAGCTGGTAACAACTGGCAGCTCCTGAGTGTGATTAAAGTGTGCCAGACAGGAGGAGCTCATTTGTATTCCTCAAACATTTCTCTCTCACCAGAAAGATTAAAAAAAAAAATCCGGTTTCTAAGAAACAGATGGGATCTATGAACTCTGAAGGCACATGGGCTGAAGGAAAGAGGGGAAAAAAGGCTCTGCTGATCGAAGACATCAAATCCCACTCCACAGGCAGCACTCCAAATGCATCCCGAGTGGGGAATCCTGCAGTTGGTTTCAGTCTCTGCTTCTTTCAGGCTCTGCTTTCTTCCCTCCCATGGCACAGAGAGCTAATTTCCAACGTGGAGAGCTGAAAGGTCCTGCCTGACCACAGCATTTTCTGCTGAGTCAAGCTCACAGGAAGGCAAAAGCAGCCAAGGGGTTGAACACTGGTAGGGTGGCAAAAACTCCCTGCCCAGAGAAACAGGCCAAGAAAAGAGCTGGAGGCACCATTTCCTGCTGCTTCCTTGTCAAGACTTGAGGGTGATTAAGACACTTTTTCTAGCAAGGTTTAACACACATGCCCTGAAAACCTATCACAGGCAGCCAATGATGTTATATGAAGCGAGGTGGATAATTTCATTTTATTTTTTAAGATTTTCTTCCATCCACAGCAGACCTGGAGGAGCCAACTTTTACACCTGCTCACACGAAAACATCATGCACATTTTCCATTGATGTAAGTGGCTGGGTGAGACACAGCACATCAGAGAGATCCACTGGCTCTTTACTTCTGTGTCATCTCTAAGGCCTGGAACTTTGGGATGAGAGCACTGGACGCAGAAAGCAAGAATTTGGGGATTTTGGGGACTTTTCACAAGTGCATGTAGTCACAGGACAAGGGGGGTGGCCTTAAGCTGAAGGAGGGCAGGTTTAAATGAGGTATTAGGAAGAAATTCTTTATTATAAGGGTGGTGAGGCCCTGGCTCAGGTTCCCTATCCCTGGAAGTGTTTAAGGACAGGCTGGACAGGGCTTGGAACAACCTGAGATAGTGGAAGGTGCCCTGCCCATGGCAGGGGGTGGAACAAGATGATCTTTAAGGTCCCTTCCAACCCAAACTATTCTGTGATTCTGTAAGAAAAGCACTTAAAAGCAGCTCTTCAAACAAAAGAACTCTTCTCCATGCAGTGGGAAAGCAGCATCGCTGATCCCCAGCATTAAATGGAATAAGAGGCATTAAGCGCTATTGCATCAACAGACATCTCGGGTTAATTTCTCCTGAAATAAATCCCTCTTTTTGGATGCATGGAAAAATCTAGGCCAGTCACACCTGCACTGTCACAGCTGCTGCCACTCCAGCACTCATGTGTTCAGAACTAAACCAAGCTCCAGCACCTGTGGAATTGCTTCCATCTCCTCCTTACTGCACAGGGAGGGGCTGGAGCACAATGGGTCAAAACAAACATAGAAAGGGACCCCTCACCTGCTTTTTAAAAAATTGGTGCTGCCAAGAGGCAGAAGGATGGCAGAGGATGCAGAAGGATGGCAGAGGAGGCAGAAGGATGGCAGAGGAGCAAGGGGCAGGATCCCCAGCAGCTTTGAGGAAGGAAAAGATGGGAAAAAGGGAAAAATCTCCTGATTGACTCAAAAACAAGCCAGGCTGGACTGCAGAGGTTTCCCAGGACGCCAGCCCAACACCAGGGCCAGTGATTTTACCTTTCAGCACTGAGGGGGGATGACGGCCCAGCTGAGTATGTGACAGCTGGTGTTAAACCCCACCACACCACAGGCCTCCTGCATCACCCCAGGCACAGCCACACAGCTCCTGAGTCCTTGTGTGCTCCTCACAGGAGACTGTTCCTCACAGGAGCCTGTTCTCCCAGCACAGAGAGGTGGCAAACAATAGCTGCAGCCCAAAGGGTCAAAAAAACCCCTCCTCAGCACATACAGAAACACACAACACATCTGAGGTCTGCACAGCTGTTTCCTCCTGTGCTCCCTGGCAAGGGACATCAAGGGCTTGGCACATCCCCGTGAGGCTCTGCTGGAATCCCCACCAGAACAATGGGGGATCCCATCCAGCACTGCTGGGACTAGAGCAAGCCCCAGCACAGAGGCTGCACAACCTGCTGTAGGCAGAGCCTAATGGACTTAGAGGGGTTTAAAAGCTCGGGAAGAGGAGCTCACACCAGGGAACTGCCCAGCTCTGCTTACCGCCCCACTTTCTCATTAAGGATTTTAAGCCTGCTCTGAATGAAAGGCACAAACACAGCAGCAGGAAGCTGGTGAAGCAAAGAGATTTAGGGTGAATCAGGGCCAAGGCTATTTTTGGGGGTGTAAAAAGGACCAAGGGGAGCTGATGAGGGGAGGGACAGGGCAGGAGGGACTCTGCATCCCTGTGTGGCGATGCCATTATTCCAGTTACAGAGAGCAAGGATTCCCACCCATAGAAATCCCCAAAAATCTGTGGACATTTTCACTATGTTTCTAGAGAACTAAACATTTCTTTGGGGCAGAAGAACCTCTGCCAGAAAGAGAAATAAGCTCCAGAGCCAGGGCAGCCTGTCTGCAGGGCTGGTCCCAGCACACAGTTCCTCTTTCATGTCTGGGTGCAAAGAGAAACAAAACTGGGGCTGGTGCCTGTGGAACAATGCAGTGCTGTGCACACACAGCCAGGGACCTGGGGAGACCCTGCGGCTCTGTGGTCGCTGCTCTTGGATGCAAAACACTTGATTTTATAATTCCAGCTTGGCCACAAGTCCCTGTCTGACCACTGCTGTCACCTCCTTCTGTCTCTGCTTCCCTCCTCCTCCTCTCACCATTTAGACTCTAGACCAGCACAGGACTAACCCTGATAATATAAAATAAATGCACTCACTCAGGTAGAATAGGATCTAATCTCCACTGGTGGGTTTAAATACCACCCCACAACCTGACCCTGTCTAAATCCCACTTTAAGCTGAGACTATCACAGAGTCTGATCTCCTTTGGGGCAGCTCCATTCTCTGTCGCACTCAGATCAAAACCCAAGAGGTGAGGAATCATTCCTGACTGGAAACATCTCCTTCCAGGAAACTGGTGATCTTCAGGATGACCTGGGAGACCTGGTGTCACCTCACTTTGAGTTTGATTGCGGCTGGGCAGCTCAAACCCTGCTCAAACCCCTGCCATGCTGCCCACGGGAGCTCTTTAATAGCAGGGTCAGGAATTAGGAAGCCAACAGCACCCCATGTGAGGATCCCCTTCATCTCGTGAACCTCCCAAGCTACACAGGCTCCCCTTCCCAGCCTTCCCTCCCCATGTCATTAGGATAACTGCTGCTCAAGTTCAAAACGCTGCTGGCTTCCAAGCCACCAGGCCAGAAAAAGCTATAATTTCTCTCACTGTAATTTCTCTCTATGATTATAACAGTGGTTGATTGAGTCAAGAGAGGCAATGTCAGCAAGAGATTTCACTCAAGGACAGCAGACACCAGGGGAGAAGCAGAGTCTGGGAGGAGGGGCTCAAATGTGTGTGGGAGCTGGCCTGGATGGATGGAGTTCTCGCTGGGATATTAAACAGGCTCGGGGATCAGAGAGCCAGTAAATATACAGAGCTTAACTTCTTCATCCCTTCTGCAGGGCTGGGAGCAGAGAGAGGCAATCCTGCCCCTGCTCAAATCAGGGGGAGCTTTTCCACTTTCCACAATTTTGATGGGGATTTCACCCATCACAGTTAATCAGCGACCAAACCATCAACAGGCTCTGAGAGGCCACCCTGTTCCTAGCAGGGATTCTTCCTCCTCTAACAGCTCCAGGGACGGGGCTATATCCTGGGGTATTAAACTAGGTCAGGTTGGGAAAATAGGGGCTCAAAAATAGGTGTGTCTTGCGCAGGACCAGGTGTTGAGCTTTAATGATCCTTGGGGATCCCTTCCAACTCTGAATGTTTTGTGATTCTATGAAAAGTGCCATTTTTAGCTCACCAAAATTTTAGCCTCTTGTAAAGGACAACTTCAGACAGAGTCCTTTTCCAAAACTCTGGGAGGACTGTTCTCTTTCCGTGGAATACAGGGGAGTTTAGGGAAGCGACCAGAACAGGTTGGAGCATATGTAATACTCCTCTCTCCTTCAAAATTCTCTGCGGAGCATTTTGGAATTCTCCTTTCAACTTAATGCCCAAACACTGCATTCTGACATTTCAAAAGGGCGAGAATCCAAGTTTTTTCCCGGAGCAATGTTATCCTAAAACCCACAGGGAGGGCTGTTCAGCTGACATACCCACACCAATATTGTTTTAAGGTGGGGACAGAGAAAAGGACCGTGCAAATTGTTGCTGCAGAAAAACAAAGGTATCACAATACACCATTTCAGGCAAAACCAACTCTGTTTGTTCCTCTGTTAGCTAAGTCAGCTGGAGCCTTGCCTTTGGCACTGCAGAGGGGAGAGACAGAAGGATCATAGCTGGAATTCCTGCTCAGATGGCCTCAGGGGAGCCAGCAGAAAAAGAAATCAGCCCTAACTCCTGAGTGGAGCAACCTAAGGAGGGCTCAGGAAAGCAAGGGATAGAGAGATAAAAGGGCAGATTTGCATCATCACCCCCAGCTCCTTTTCCCTGATGGACTGGGAAGCCCTGGTTTGGAGCTAGATCTGCTTCTCACCAAGATAAATCTCTCCTGGTGCCACAAAAACCCCACAGTTGTTCCATTTGACACCAGGACCCATCCGATTCCCCCTCCCTGATGCTGCAGGGATGAATTTAGAGGGGAACAAGCAAATGAGGACAGGGCTTGGAAACAACAGTTTACATTCCTGTGCTTCCCTTGGATGTATCTGCCATAAGAATTAAAGGGACAACATTGAATTTGATCTGAGCTGAAAATGAGGTTCACCAAAGCAGATCCTCCAGGTGAATTCCTGGCACTGCAGATTGATGCCAAAACTCACCATAGTCAGAATTTCACCCACAATTTTTATAAACCAACCATCAGTGGAAACCCATCCAAGGTTCTTGTTTCAATTTCACTGAAAACTGCATGTAAAATAAATATTTCCCTAAAATGATTGTAAAGTAAACAGCCTTAAAGTGCCCTCCTGCACAAAAATGTGAAACAAATTGAAGCATGAAGCTGAGGAAGCTGTTTGTGTTCCCAAAGTGGGGTTTATGCATAAAGCAGAGAAACAGATGGAGTAAAGGTAAATAAATAATACAAAGTTTGCTTAAAGCACTAATGAGGAAATTGGGTGGTTTTTTCCCACAAATCTCACGTCCAAAAAGAGGTGTTTTTTCCTAAAAAAGCCTGAAGAACAGAGACACAGCTGGATACAAGTCCACAGGAGGATCAGATTCCCTTTGCAAAATCCCAGCATTTAAAGTATACAATGAGATAAGAGTGTCATTTTCAGGCTGCAATTTGTGATATCATGAATCCAGTTCACTAAATATCGTCCTGTTTATCACAGGAGAAAAAACGCTGCCATCCACCACAATTCCCACCTGCTGCCGGGAAGCCCAAGGGCCACCCACCAAGAGAGTGATCACCAATGCTTCACTGTGGAAAAACTTTTGCAAATGCTGTAATTTTGCTCAGGGAAACAGCTGAGCTGACACAGGGCAGAGGCTTCAAAGCCTTGAAGTCTACTCTGGATCACTCATCCTGCTTTCCACTGCTCCAGTTGCTGATTTCCTCCCATCAGAAATATCTCTCCATCATCCTATTTAGTCCAATTAGTCCTTGCTTAGGAAGATCTTTTTTTTTTGTTGTTCAGAGATGATTTTGTATTTTAGTGTCTTAATCTGAGATACTCAGGATGGTCAAGTTTAATCACCAGCCTCCTCTAAATGGTCTGCCCATGGTCATAATCCAAATCATGCTCATTTTCACAGCTGTAAAAGGAGAAATTGTAAAACGGGGTATTCTCCTCCCACTTCCCTAACTCAGAAAAGTGTTATCTCACCGTTAGTGAGGTATTCAGGTACTACAGCCATAAAGGCAATAAATATTTACACACATAAAGGATTTCTGAAGCAGGAGGCTCTGCAGAGGTAAAATTAGGCAACCAAAGTAAAGGGCTACTCCAAAAAAAACTTGCTAAAGCAATTTCTACTTTCAAAAAGTGCCACTGAGGAGAACGGTGCTGCTGAAAGATCACATGCAGGTGACAGAGAATGTTATTTTGATCTAATTCAAATTAACAAGGAAGAACAAAATGATAATTCAAGTGTGAACCAGGTGTACTCCTAACAAAGGAACAACCAACAAAACAAAGTCAATGAACTGAGGCTTAAAGTAAAAAACTATTTCAGTGCTATTGATTTAAACTGACAGCAAAGATTTGAAGGAGAACTGGGTATTAGTGTGCACAAAAGGACCATCCACAGCCACATCCCGTGTGTGTGAGGTTATCTTCAGCCACAAAACTCACATTCTGAAGTGATAATGTTATGAAAAATAATTTCCCAGGTTATTTTAAGATTATTTCTTTGAAGCATCAGGCCAAGGCCTACTTCCAGCCTCCTGTCAATCAATCCAAGTCCACCCACCACGCCACGGATCAAGGATTGCTCACAGTCAAGCTCTGGGAGATGAGGATGTTCCAGTCCACGCGCAGCTTGGTTTGAACTGAGGAGAGTTATGCTGGCTCCTGGCTATGCCTAAGATCTCTTTATACCCATGGACTGGACAATAGACACTAATACCTGTTCTGAACCAGCTTCTTTTATTCCTCTGTATGAGAACTCCTCTCCTGTGGAATGGCAGCAGCTCAGAGCACATGAAAGACTGCGAGATGCTCAGATTTTTGATCACTTCACACCTTTACCCCTCATTCCCACATGCAGCAACAGAGCCTGGGGTACCACGGTAGATTTTTACACCTGATCAGCTGCCCTGCAACAGAGGGGTTTGGTTTTTTCCTCTGGCCCAAACAAGGCTACCAACAATGACTTGCTTGTGGAGCTTTAAGATCCTGTGGCCAACACAAGCAGGGACAGATACCCTGGAAGTCATTCCTGAGGCATTTTAGAGGTAGAAGGGAACACCAGGAGTGTCTAATCCTGCTGTCAGCACAACAGTCAGTCTGTCTGCCTATTTTATTTTGAGGTATTTTCACTTTGCAATTTCTGTCTTTCTCCAGAGGAGGAGATGAGCACAAATGGAGCTACGTTAACAAAAATCCTGGTGGCTAAAGCAGATCCTGAAGTAAGTGGCCCAGTTTTCAAAGACACACCGAACACTGGCATCAGGCTTCTGGGTGTGAGAAATACAATGGATATCTCTCCACAGAGAAGGGACCAAGGCACAGGAATGTGGGGGATCTGCTCCTCACTCTGGAGCCAGAGTTCACAGTGACACTGGTTCCAGCAGGAGCAGACCCAAAAACCTGCTGAAGTCACACCACCAGCAAGGGAAGACAAACGAAATGAGTGACAACTGCAACATGGGGAAATCCCGGGGTCCTACTTTTCCACCCCTATCCCCACAAGCTTTTCCTGGCAACCTGGCCAGACATCACCCACTGGTCCAGAACAAGGTGACTCTCACAGCTCCTGGTCTTATCTGGGAAAGAGAAAAGCCCAGCTTTGCTGGAAGAGGAAAGCAGGCACTTACTGATCATGGTGGTGCCCCCAGCCAATGCAGCCTTGGTTCCTTGGAAGAAATCATCAGCAGATGTCATGCCCTGCTCTGGCATCTGGAACCGGGTGTGGACGTCGATCCCTCCAGGAATCACCATCCTGCCGTGGGCCTCGATAGTTTTCACCCCCCCTGGCACGATCAGGTTCTCCCCTATTTGTCTGGGGAAAGAGGTTATGAGGAGCAGGTCAGGCACACCCAGGTGAGCAGCCTGTAAACAAACGCCCCCGTGCTACTTAGCCTGGCCGCAGTTGTCTTTTTCCATATAAAGCAGGGCACAGGATCAGCACACACAGGGCTGAGGGTGCTTTATTCTTCCCCTGGAAGCAGTTGCATAATGGCAAGTGAAGTGTGCAATTCCTTCAGGACTTTGGGGCAATATTAAAGGAAAGGAAAGAAGGAGACCCTCTGGAAGGGGCTGTGCAGCTCATGAATGATCACTGCACCATACACAGCTTCACCGGGGCTGGACTTTTCAAAGTGGCAGCTCAACACTTGATTCCAGCTCTCTAACAGCAATTTTGATGTTACTATTGGTTTGGGAGCACTGGAAGAATTTTTGCTTCTACATTTTCTACCTTCCTCTCATGTGAAAGTACTACAGAGTCCCTGCACAAACATAAATTCAAGCAGTTACCGGTTACCAAATTCCTGGTGAGATCCTCAGAGGTGTCTCCAGTCCAGCTCTTCACAGCCCTATTTTTAGCAGTGCAGTAGTAGATGACACACTGCAATTAATTAGCTGTCTCTGGCTGGCTCCTTTACATTTTAACATTGATTTAAAAAGCACACGTGCTGGCTGTTTAGCCAGAACAGGAAAATTCCTTGTTTGTAACCTCTGGCTTGTCCATTTTTTCCTAGGAGTAATTTTCCAAAGAAATCTGTAACACATTTAATGTGCCAGCAACACATGTTTCAGGCCTGAAAACACAGGAAGAGGTCTAAACCTCTTCCACTACAGGGTCATTTTTAACTTGAAGAGGGGTTGGAGTGATCCTTGCATCACAGACCCAGAGAAGTCAGCACTGCAAGAGACTTCCAGAGGTCACCTAAGTCCAGCCTCCAAGCCTAAAAGAGAATTAACTGTGTTAGGACGCTGAAGTCTGGATTCAAAATATCTGACGTCGTAACTCAGTGAAACTTTACAGCACAGATAACTTCAAACACATGTGTCATCTCAGCATGGGGCTGCTCACATGGCTAAAATTAAACACATATAAGTACCTCCTTGGAGCCAGTAGGGTTTGGGCCCAGTTGTTTATTTATTCAACACCCTGCTTTTAAAGCTCCTTCATTAAACACCAGGATAGAGGTGGATATATTAATTTTTCACTGCAATTTAATAGAGCTCTCTGAGATTAAGCTATTCCAGCCAATCTGCAGCGCATTTCTGTACATCCCCAATCCCACCATGAGGCTTCACTTACTTTATCAACCCATCCTCCATGTAAATGTCTGCATAGAAGGACTGGTCGTCGTTAACTATTTTACCACCTTTGATCAGAAGACGATCGCTCTACAACAAAAGAAGCACAACACAAGACACAATTATTCAGTGGGAGAGCTGACAGTCCGCAGTGTCACTCCAGAGATGAAAGAGGAGGGAAGGCAACAACCTCTGCATTATTCACCAGCACACGTCAAAACACGAGTCAACTGCTGCATTTTCAACTGGAAAGATAAAATGTTTTGTTTCATCTGCAAGGCCTTTCATCACACTGATGATAAAAAAAAAAAAAAAATCAGAACGGGGGAAGGAGGTGGGTTCCAGTGGTCTTGTCTGCTCTGGCAGCTTCCCACCTACCTGTAGCCTGCCACCATCACCTGCAGGAGCAGCAGCAGCACTAAATAACACTTGGATGGATGTGTTAAAGCCACGTATCTCATTTTTTTTTTGCTTGGTTGTACACAAAATTTGCTATATGCACCCACACAGTGGAGTCACTACTTGGCTCAATGTGAGTGAGTCAACTGCTGTCAGGGAAATGGCCCAGAAGTCTGTTGCCAGGGGTTACACAACACAAACAAACTCCTTCGGTCCAATTTAGTGATGCTTCGGTGCAGTGGATCCAGAGCATCACTACAGAACCAGATGGAAATAAGCACATATTAAGCAAATTAGGGTTAAGGGAAGGATATACAAATGGTTATTAAAACTTCCTCAAATTAGAAGACAGTTTGGCAGGAACAGGAAGGTAATTATAAAAAGACAGCTATCAGGCAGCATGATTTTATCCCAGCCAGGTTACAGCTTGCTTCTGCAAGATTTTAGGTCAAAAACAAATGTTGGTTTTTGGTTTCTTTTTCTGCAGTAGTCATAAACAAGAGCGAAACCCACTGCAGAGCTCCTGATGGGGAGGAGAGTTAAAAGTGACTGCTACATCCCCCTGGTTCCTTCATTCCCCACATCACAGATGCATTTTTACAGCAGATGAATACTTAAAGCAAAACACATACATGCTGTGAATGTTTGGTTTAAACCACACCTTTGGCCCTCAGATCTGCACTTGTACTTACTCTGATTCTTTTTTCCCTCCTCCCAAAAAACATGTTTGGAAGAGAACAAAGCAATACCAGCATAGCCAAAGGCTGGGGAAGGTCAGAAGCAGGACTTTTAACTCAAAGGTCCCATGCACTTACAGAAAAATATATATAAGAACTTATAGAAAAAAACATATAAAACAGAGACAGGGTGCTCAGGGCCCTGATTTTGAGGTGCCAACTCCACTGATCGAACAGAAGGAACAATCAGGCATTTTCCCAAATTCCTCATAATAAAGCTGAAGAGTTGGAGAACCCAATTCTCAACTGACACGGCTCTTTTAACACCAAATGGGCTTCATTAATTGCATCAGATACTGATTTATACCATTATATCCATCTTTTATATCACTGCTTAACATCTAGGAGATGTTAAGTCCGTCTCCCTCCTTTTCTCCTTCTCCTTCCTCCTCCTGCTGCAATGGAGAGATCCCCTGGATAATGCCACCGATTTAAAATACAAAGAACCCCCCAAAATCTAAATTTAGGAGCTGCTGCAAATGCCAATAAGCCTGAGTGAATTAACACGGGGTGTGAAAAACCCACTGTCTTTCAATGCCAGCCTCTCCAGCAAACTGTCCTACACGTTTACCAATTCCAGAAACACTGCAGTGTTGATGCCCACCTCCAGTGCAGGCTCCTTGTGCCATTAAAATGGGAAAGCCTGGCCATGGATGTCACCGACAACCCAAGTCCTAACACACTGGGCATCAATTAGGGAGGAAAAAGGGAAAAAATATACGTAAAGTGGCCACAAAAACACAGCCTGGAGCATTTTAATGATGCTTCCGGCAATAACCAGGGCTGCTGCTGGGCTCTTGAGAGGGCTCTGAGACCAGGACGAATCCTCCTGCTCATCTCAGTCACCTTGGAGACAAAAGCACACGCAGCTCACATCCCTGCGAGGGACTGCCACCAAATCTGTGTCTATTCAGCAGCAAAATCAGGGCAGCCACACATCCATTATCCTCCTTTTTCCAGCATTAGCCTCGGTTGATAATCCCAGGTTTGCACAACAGCAAACAGGAGCCGAATCTGATTTTTCCTACCCCTTTGCAGGAGGATTGGGTGCACAGAACATAAATCAGAGCGTTCAGCCAGAAGAAAAATGCGTCATGCTACTCCTGGCCTCTGAGCAGGAACCTCCATCGCCCTTTAAACAGAGGCAGCTTTTTAAACTCTTTACCACTGGACTCTCGGAGGGAAACTGACTCCCCTTCGCAGATAAAAAATAATTAGAAAAAAGAAGAATGCTCCACTTATCAATAACCATTTTGCACATCCCCTGCATTCCTTAAGTATTGCAACTGTCCAACCCAGCGACTCCTGCCCAAACCCGACACGTCAAAGCCCCGTTCCAGAACTTGTTTTCCTGCCCCCGAGGAGGAGGAAGGAGGACAGGGATGGGTGTGTCCGTGAGGATGGTGAGGAACCGCTGCCAAGGATGAAAAACTCCTGTGTCCAAAAAAATAAGCGGCTCCAGCAGCCCGTTAGACGAGGGTATCTTACGTAACCAAAACTTGGTACCCTTGGCTCTGCAATACCTGCCCTAAATCGGCTCCCACAACAAGGAGACCGAGGGAGGGGTTTATATAACGGCTCCTTCCCTGTTCCCCCAGGATCGCACTGAAACCTGCGCCTTGCCAGAAGCTTCCGGGCGAAGAAAAGGCGACCCTGGAAAATCCCCAGCGCCAGCCCGGTAGGGCTTGGGGTCTCGAGCTGATCCCCCCGCCCGGAGCCGCCCTTCGCCGGGCTGGGGCGGGTGGGGTGGAGCCCCCGGGCAGGCACCGAGCCCCTCCCAGGCACAGCCCGAGGGCTGGGAGAGCCCTCCCGGGCACAGCCCGAGGGCGCCGAGCCCCCGCGGGGGGGTCCCCGATGTTCACCCGGGGCCAGCGCTGCGCTGCCGCGGGGCGATGCTGCTAAATCCGCCCCCGGCCGGGGCTCAGCATCCCCTGGCTCTGCCGACCCTGGGCCCCCCCGGGCCCCCCCGGCGCTGCAGCACAGGAAGCGCCGCATTATCCCTGATCCCATTATCCTGCCCCAGCCCCGCATCGCTCCGGCACACAAAGGGCTCCATCCCCGCGCACCCCTCCCCCTTCCCCGCCGCTATTCCCCTACGCTCCACTCACCGTGATCCGCGGAATATTTTTCTTCCCCTGATAAGACATCTTGGGAAATCAACCCCCGATGTATTTATTCAATAACGTTATATTTTTTTTAAAGAGAAGCGCGGCGGCTGCTGCACCGCTATTGTCTCCCGCGCAGCAACTGCTCCGCGACCTCCCCTCCACCAGTGTGTAAATCAAAAAAAAACCCAAAGAAACAAACAAACAAAAGAAAACCAGAATAAAAATAAAACTCCCGAGGCCAAATCACTGCGATCCCGGGGAAGGGAAGCGGGGAGGGGAGCGGCGCGGCGCGGGAGGCGATCCGTGCTCTCCGCAATGGCAGGAACAGGAGAAGCAACCAGCCCTGCGCGTCTCTCTTTCTTCCCTGCGCCCGGAGCCCGGCCCAGCCGGCCCAGCCCCGGCAAAGCCCGGCCCAGCCCGGCCCAGNCCGCGCCATTGGCTGAGCGCCCGCGGAGATGCAAATCAATGGCGGCCTTCGCCCAATGGGAGAACGGGGGACGCGCCGGAATGCAAATGAGCGGTGGACGGGGCTACGCGCTGCCGGCGGCAGGGCGCGGGAGCAGTGGCGCGAGCGGGGAGGCACTGGAAGAGACCGGGATATCTCGGGATACACGGACCGGAATACATCGGGATACGCCAGGCACCGCCCGCCCGTCCCCCCGCTCCCATCGAACCCCTTCCCGGGGGCCCCGGATTAGTGAAGCTGCAGCGCTGGGCGGGGCAGCCGCGGGGCTCTGCGAAATGACCCCTTCGGGGGATGTGAACACTGTTTTATTCCCCGCCGGGGCTGCGAGATCCTCCGGGAGGAGCCGGAATGATCCCTCCATCCCTGGGGGATGGAGGACACCCCCATGCATCCTCCGCCGGGGCTGCTCCCCCCGGGAGGAGAGGGTACGACCCCACTATTCCCGAGGGTGCGGACACCCCCCATGCATCCCACGCTGAGGCTGCACCCCGTCTCGGGAGGAGCGGGAACGAGCCCTCCATCCCTGGGGGTGCAGACACCCCCATCCATGCCCTGCTGGAGCTGCGAGCCCCCCGGAGAAGCGAAAAGGACGCCCCTATTCCCGGGGTTGCGGACACTTCCATCCATTCCCCGCCGGGTCTGCAACCCCCGGGAGGAGGGGGAACGACCCACCATTCCCGGGGCTGTGGACACCCTCCCATCCGAGCGCCCGCACGGGAAGAGCGGAGGATGCGCGGTGGGGAACTCGCTGCTTTCGATCGTCTTTGTCCCACCCCACCCTTCCTGGCCCTCCCAATTAGGAAAGTGGGGCGGGAAATGAAGATTTGAAGCCACTCCTTATCCTTTGGTTTCCCAATCTGCCTTCCCCCACACCTCGTCGAGAAAATCCAGCCCGGATCCAACCGCGCCGCAGACAACTGTGGTCACTAACCTGAAGCTTTAGTGCCAGGGAAATGTGGGCTGAGAGCTAAGCACCCGGGCGTGGGGGTCCTGTCCGGTCACTCGGGCCATTCCTTACTACTCCAGTGCTGCCAACTCCGTGTTCCATGTTTCAGTCACACTTGCAGTCTTAAATTTCTCAGTCCCTGAACTCCATAAGCTGGTACATCAAGGGAAGAAATGCATTAAATGGCATAAATATCTCCTCGTTGTTTACAGTGCACTTGTCCCAGTGCTGGGAAGGGAGGTGGGATCCGTGGCGAGGCAGGTTCCTCTGACATCAGCTGGGCTGAGGTAAGGTACAACACACTTTTTGGAGAACTCAATGCCAGAAATTCACTTCTGCTTGAAGGTTATAACTGATAATAAATGATCAAAGACTTACCTGCTTCCCCTACTCACAAGGAATTTCACGTCACACAAACTCCATTTTTGCCTGCCACGAAATTGTGGTCTCTACATACCCAAACACACTGTGCACAGCCAGTAAGAAATGAAACCTTTGGTCTAGGAGAGCAATAGATCATTATAAAGACAACATCTGTTCAAACAGACCCCTATCAGGACCTTTTATGTTCATCTCTTCACAGGAAGCTCTAAGGAAGATAGTGAAGGAGTTTTTCGTCGGTATAGGTAGGATATCACACAACACTTAGAGAGCTGATATGTCGAACAGTTAATATCCAGCTAACAACAAATGAAAAAGTGGCTTATTATGACAGTGGCAAAATGATTAATTTTCCAGCCTATAGGGCTTTATTTTGATTTAATTATTAGAATACACAACCCTAAATGGGTTATCCTGACCCTCTGATGTGTGCTGGAAGAAGTTTTGAAACCTTAGCATATTTCATCTCAGAAAATGGCAGCAAGAATCTGCATCAGGTCTCTAAATTCAGATGGTGCAACTGTTCCTTTTTATTCTCTTTGATGCTCGTTTTCCTCCTCATTTTCATATCTGAATGGTTCCGTGCCTTTTTTTGCAGGTAGAAGAGTACCAGAGAGGAATCGCACACTGCCCAAGGTTGAGAGCTGGCACGCAGGCCTTGGGCAGTGGATCGCTAACATGCCTAGAGCCCATCTCAGCTGCCCAAACACACCTATTTCAAATGTTTTTTTATTTTAAAAAGGCTTCCTACTGCACATGGGCTTAATTTAGAGCAGCAGTTCTTGAACGTTGAGTATTCCATAATCATATATTCCATAACTTGGATCCAGCAGTGACTAGGGTCAGAAAGCAATAAGCAATCTTCAGGTGACACTTAGCTTGTCTTTGTCATCACCTTGTTGCAAGAACCTAAGTAGCACAGAATGAAATAAATTCAGAGACTAAAGGGCTGGAAAACCACAGTTGTAGAAGAATGCAACATCTACGCAGCACCAAATTTTTAACTGGCAGGGGTTTGGAACTGGATGAGCTTTAAGGTTCTTTCCAACCCAAACCATTCCATGATTCTCTGAGTAATTCCTCTGGTAAATCTCTAGTTTCTGTATAAATTCCCCCACATGTTATATGAAGAAAAGTAACTATTTATGAAATGTCAGGGGCGGGAGCTGGGTCCTTTGTTACAGCAGTGCCAGGATATTGTGGGAAGTGATGCGATTTCTGGATAATGCTGATGCACGTTGTCTTCCACAGGTCTATTAATGCACACAGGGGGCTGAGCAGGCTAAAATTAAAGGTGTCACATTAATGAGCACCGCCTAATCAGTGCTAATAAGCGGAAGGACAAGAGTGTCCCTGACCCATCCTCAGGTTTCAGGTATTTGGGGGAATATTGGCCAGGGTCATCATCAGCCCTTCCTGCCCAGCTGCTGCAGCACTTCTTGTGAGGCTCTTGGCAGCAAAAACTTATTTCATGTTAAAGGAACATATATATGTCTAAATTTATATCCTAGAAAGGTCTAGAGGGAAAATGGTACAGGAATATGAGAATCTCTGTGCAGTGATAATCTATGCTAAAATCATCAAAATAAATCTGTGCTGAAATAAATCAGCACAGGCATCAGTGGAAATCAATTTACATCAGCTCTGAATCTTAACTCACAGATTCTGTGAACTACCATAAAGCATTTGGCAAAGAATTTTATTCCTACTGTGGAGTTACTGGATGGTTGGGAAAAGAAGTATTAAAAAGAGTTTCTTCCTCTGTGGAATTTTAGTGTAATGGCAACAAAGCCCATAGAATTTCTTCAACACCCAGTTGCTTCTACTCCTACTGAATACTTGTAGGTGTGTCCATAATGGCATTTTGCCATGAAATTAAAAAAACCTGCAAATGGAAATATCCATTTTAAAACTTAATGAAAAGAGGATTCAGAGATGGATTTAAATAAACTAGGCCAAAAGATCTTTCTGGAGTTCATCCATCAGGCCCTAATTTTCTGTCATGATCCTGCCAATGCCAATTGTTGCATCAGCTCTGACACTCGATGATTTTAAAGGAGTTTTCCACAGATCCAACAACCTCCTGCATCCTAGGAAGTGTAGGGAAGATTAAATCCAGGCTGATACATGGTAGGAGGAATTACATCTATCTTTCCCAAAATATGGTGAAAGAACTGTCCTTTATTAATCACTGTAAATTAAATTACTGAGGGGAGTTATACTTGACAACAGGCATCTCTTGTTTTATTATCTTACAGAAGAAAATTAAAATTAAGAGTCATGGTGTAGAAATGACCATGGGCGTCAAACATGTTACTATGAGGAGATAAAAATCATACAGCCTCTCAGAGAAACAGCCTGATTTTTTTTTGCATACAGGCTATCACATTTTATGAGGGTAAGATTCACTTTCTAGCCACACAAGCAGGTCAATCAAAATGTACATTCGATCTGCAAATTAAAATTAACCTTCCAATTGATTTTCTTTCTTTTAATATCCAGAGAACCCTTCAGAAGGTTCAAAAATAGCATTTTAAGAAGGCTGTTAGTGTTGGAGTGTGTTTCTCAGAGGAAATGTCCTGAGCACCATGATGTGAATTGTCCTTAAACAGTCCCAGCAGGGTTAATTCCCCATCATGTACCCGGGAACGAGCCAGGCTCTCTTCAGGGTTGTAGACAGGGATTGCTCTGTCAGGGGTTGTACAATTCACAGAAAAAATGTGCTATTCTCTCCAAACTGCTCACAGCCATATCCTGCCCTGACATGCACTACAGCTGAATGCAGAATTTCTGGAACAAAGGCATGGGACATTCAGGCCTCGCTGTCACTGCCTCTCCCTTTCATCCTCTGGCACCTCCAGGCCCATGGGAGCCATGGGTAGGGGCTAAGAAATGGCTGTTTTCAGTGATTTGCACAGTTTTTTACCATTATAATCCCTCCTCCTTCTCCAAAAACCTACAGGGCAAAGCATCAGGTTCTCAGCCACTGCTGTCCCTGCTTGTGCCAGCCAGCTTTGCCTTCCTCTGAGGTGCAGGACGATCATGACTCAGGGAAAAAATGGAATTTTGACTTCTATTGTCCCACCCTGAGATTCATTCCTGCTCTCTGGGAGGGCATCACAGAACAGGACATAGATAATCACACACAAGTGCAAAGAGGTTTGGGTTTTGGTGGTTTTCTGTTCCCAAATGCTGTTGTTATATAAGCTAAGAGAGTTCATGAGAACACACCCCCCAACCCCACCTGAACTTTGTTGACAATGTCATTTCCCAACTTTACAACAACATCCCAGGAGATACACCCAGATTTGATGTGCCACAAGACAGATGGGTGATAGAGGGAGTCAGACACGGCTCTGCAGGTAAAAAACCTCGGGCAGACCCTAAGTGACTGCTCAGCACCTACTAAAACCAGATGGGGCTGGTCTCCTGTTGAATGATGTCCAGGGTGGTGGCACAAGGGTGGCACACCAAACTGCCACTCCCATGTGCCAGTAATTGCATTTATCCTTTGAGATAAAACCTGTATCAGCTCCAAGCTGAGCAGGGAGAGCTGGCTCCAAGTGTTTAAATTTTCCCCTCAAATCTTTAATCCAAATAATACATTGGCCCCATATCAAAACCCCTTTTTCATTCCTGCATGAAAGTGTGGTATTGGTAAATTCTGCATATAAAACCACTCCACAAGACACCCATTAGATGTATGGAACTGCAGCTGTGCAGAATGATGGCTTTGAGAAGTTAAGAGGACTTTGGCATTTCTGCTCCTCGCTGTTAGGTTTTTTCCCACAAACCATCCTGACCCACTGGAAGAACATGCAAGTCATCCTCCCTTATGATTATTTTGCAAGCAATGATTGTCGAAATAAGGCTAGAAAAATTGCAGGCATTGTAACAAATTAAACTCAGGACTGCATTTCCAGCTGTCTGGAACAGCTCCTTTGTTTTAGACAACAGTTCCATTAATGTTCCAGAGTCTGTGATTATTTGAGCTCTCAACAACATCCTGTTATTCATAATTTCTCTTCAGGAATGAACAACCATGATCCTGAGAGCTTTGAGGTTTTAGGAAAAAGTCCAATCATGTCACAAGCTTCATGACAGTGTTTTGCAAGCGAGTCCTCTCCTATCAATTCTAAAATAAAAACATTTTCCTACTGTCTATTTATTCATTGTTGTTATTTGTTACAATAGGCTTTGTTGGTTTAGACCAGCAGTTTACGCACAGTGCTCTGTGCTTCCCAAAAGGCCAGGAACTGTTTTAAGGGAGGCAAAAAAGGAATGTAAAGGTGCACAGGGGAAACACCTGAACCACCAGAGTAACAACAAGATGGCAAACAAAGGAGAGATCCAGGATCCCAGGTCTTGTACGGGTGTTGAAGAGTCTGAGCAGCTACCCAGGCTCTCTCTGCAAACCAGATTATAGCCCTTGTGATCTCTCTTGCAATTAAACCTTGCTTTTGTCTATGGATATTCCGTAAAATACTGTCTCTGTCCCAAAAATGTCAACAGGTGAGAGAGACAGAAGGAATAGCAATAGATATGGGAAATCTGGGAAATACAGTAGGAGAAATGACCCTGCTCAAGCAATCAATGGCCAAAATTTTTCAAACACCAGATGAATGCCCCTCTCTCAAGAACTGGTCATGTAAGGAAAAGGGGAATATTGCCCTGGGATGCCATTCCAGCAGTCCCTGCACTGGGACCAGGAAACTTCCAGCTTCTGCGCTGACTACAAAGCAGAGCTGATGGGCAATGGAGCTGAGGAAGGAGCTGGAGCACCAGGAGCAGCTGAGAGAGCTGGGAAAGGGGCTCAGCCTGGAGAAAAGGAGGCCCAGGGGGACCTTCTGGCTCTGCACAGCTCCCTGACAGGAGGGGGCAGCTGGGGGGGTCAGGCTCTGCTCCCAGGGAATAGGGACAGGAGGAGAGGGAACGGCCTCAGGCTGGGCCAGGGGAGGTTTGGGTTGGACTTCAGCAGGAATTTCCCCATAGAAAGGGTGCTCAGGCCTTGGCAGGGGCTGCACAGGGAGGTTTGGAATCGCCATCCCTGGAGGTGTCCAATGAAGGCCTGGAGCTGGCACTCAGAGCTCTGGGCTGGGGGCAAGGTGGGCATCGGGCACAGCTTGGACTCCATGGTGTGGGAGGGCTTTTCCAACCTGGGTCATCCCAGGATAAATCCCACTGCAGGAAATGATCTTGCAGGTGCACAGCAGCTCCTGAGAGCCAGGCCAAGGATCTCTTGCCTCATTTAAGGAATCCCACATCTGAAGATGATGTTCTTGGCACACCTCAGTGTTGGGGTCGGGGTCTCGGAGCACTGAGCAGGGCCCAGACACTGAACCAGCAGCTCCAGAAACAGGAACAGCCCAAACAGGGAAGATGAGAAAGTTCAGATAGGAAACAGAATCACAGTCAGTTCTCCAAGGCCTGGCAGCTGGAAGCAGCAGAGCTTGGCTCCGAGCTGAGCTGCAGACCTGCTGAATTGGCCACCAGAGATGGAGCTGCAAACACTGCTGGAACTGAGACCGAGCCTTCCTGGTGCCTCCAGAGATGATCTTAACCCTGAATTATGAGGCAGCACAGCCCAGGGGCAACACATGACAGATGGCTACAGAATGTCCTAGGCAGGACAGACACAGAGATGATTTGATTGCTCTTATCTGGACCCACAGAACAATATATTGCAATTTAATGTGGAATGATTACATCCCCTTTTTTATCCTCTTGACAGTTGAGACCTCAGAGAAAAATATAAAAAATAGCTTGTCCATGTTGCTTTGTTAACTGTTTCAAAGGGGATTAAGACAAGATTTTTCTATTAGTGACAGAAAGAATGACTGAGTTTTAAACCCATAAAGCCAATTTTACCTGCTGAGGATTTAACCACTGATTCAAGCTATGGGTGCAGTCAGCTGGAAAACCAAAGCTAAAACATTCCTGCAATAAATTCCCAATCCATAGCATGACATTTATTCCAAGAGACTGCACTTACCCCAATGCTCACCACCCCTCGCAACACGATCCATTGTCATCAGTGTTAAGTAAAGCTGATGAGAAACAACTCAAATGTTTTGTACCATCCCATTATTTCATTCCCTCAGTTAACATTTAGACAATAATCTTTAAAAATAGCACCAAAAACACACTTTAAAAAATATTATTAATATTCTCAGTGGATTCTCATTTTTCACAATGTTGTACTTAAATTTTTATTATACTGGTACCATTTAATCAGAAAGTCATTGACCTTTCCAGAGTTAATATATATCCTGCTTATACTTATGTCCCACAGGACATTGTCCAAAATTAGCTCTTAAAGTGTCATGAAATGCCGAACCTTTGACTCCCCAAGATGAAAAAGCCCTTTATTCTTGAAATGCACCTTGGTGCATCCAACAAGACTAATTAATCATGGAAAGTTACTCCATTAGTAGACACTCCAGCATGGTCAGAGCAAACCTGAGGCATCTGTAGTGGCAAACCTTTGTTTGGGTTTGGGAAACCACATTTGGAGCAGCGTGGAGCACATCCTCCTCCTCACTGGGGCTGGTGTGTGGGAATTCTGAAAATCTGGGCCTGCCTTTGTGAGCTGTTTGTAACAGCAGTGGTTCACATGTGGAAATATGGCTGGATGGAGCCCTTAGATCACTGCAGCAGGGGCTGATCTGGGGAGGATGAGCCCCTGCTTTATATTTTATAAGGAATACATTTTATTAATTTATATTTTTCTATTACCTCCAGTAGTACTTCACATTTCTGAAAGCAGGAGAAAGTGGTGAACAAGCCCATGTTCTGAATTCCAGGCAGACTTCTGCCCACCATACACAACCGATGTCAGTGTTAAAAACCAGAAGGAACATCCTAGAAACAGCTTCCAGAAGAAAGGGCTGCTCTAAACCCACTGGGAGACTACTCAGAGAAACTCCTGCCCTATGCCAGGAGTTTAGCAGGCTGCTGGTGGGTACTTCATTCATTCATTTCTGCTCTTCCAGCCTCTGCCAGCATTGTCAGAGGCGTGCACTGAGTATTTCCTGGCTCACAGCTGAGTAAAGCTGTTTTAAATGGATCTGTTGAGGAAAGCAGATGGGCATGGTCAGGGAGATCTATGGGTTCAGTGGGTTTTGCCTCTGGAAGAGAACGGGCTTTATTACCCCCTGACAAATCCAGAGAAAGAGAAGTATCGGCAGGAGTCTTAAAATCCAGGGAGGGGTTCTGGTTGCTACGAGGATGCCACGTTCCTGTGAAAGTCCCAGATCTTCTCGAGTCAAAAATTCCCACTGTAGCCAGCAGCCCTGCTGAAAATTGGCATTGAAATGCAGCTCCCAGGGGCCACTCCGGCGCCTGTCCTCCCCCGGGAGCAGGGGTAGGAGTCCTCCCTGGAAGAAGCCTGCAGGGATTTGATCCCGGTAGGTGGAGGCTCATTGATGCTCTTTTGCTCGCAATCGCGTTTCTATTCCGTGAGCTGCATTCCCTGCCTGGGTGGGGCATTTCCCTACCTTCGTGCTGGGGGAATCGCCTAAGAAACAAAAAAGTCGCTGTTTCTCCCCAGACAGGAGGGCCGGGCGGGGTGTTTGTGGGTGCGGGGGGGTCTTCTTTCTTCTTGTGCCCCCCTCTCGCACACCTGCAGAGAGCACACGGACAGCGTTCGAGCTCTGGAGGGGAGGCTCTGCGAGAGATGCTGCTGCCCAAGGGAAGACACGGGCTGCCACACGGATGCAGGGGACATAAAAGCCAGAGGCTTCAGGTGGAGAGGATCCGTCCTCTCTGCAGCCTATCGCGTGCTCGAGTTCACCCCACACAATATATATATATATATAT